>SJYT01079346.1:583482-617563 GCA_006410635.1 Cephalophus harveyi | reverse complement strand
CTCCGAGAGATGGTGATGAACAGGGAGGCCTGGCGTGCTGCGATTCATGGGGTCGCAAAGAGTCGGACACGACTGAGCGACTGAACTGAACTGACTGAACTAAGGTATTCATGTGGTCTAAAAAAGGTAAAAGTATAATTTCTTTTCGAATTTGATAATGCAAAAAAAGTATCATAATCTCTAAGTTTGACCACTAAAAACCAGGTATTTTTTTAAAGAACTATAACTACCAAACTAAAAAAGGAACAAAAAAAATAATTTATAAAAAACTAAAGAAGGCAAGAAAGTCAAAGGAAACATAGAGACTAATTGGGACAAAGCAAGAGCAAATAATAACATTTAAGCCCAAGTGAATTAGTAATTATATTAAATGGAAATGGACTAAATGCTCCAGTTAAAAGGTAGTCTGACTTGATAAAAACAAAACCCAGATAAAAGCTGCTAATAAGAAGCACACCTAAAATAAAAGATATAGAAAGTTGAAAAGTGAAAGTACTGTAAAAGATAAAGCAATCAAAAAAACCTAAAGAAAGTCAGAGTACCCATATTAATATCAGAAAAAAACAGATTTAAAATCAAGTGACCCAGTGTTTCATAATAATAAAAATGTTGACTCACCAGAAAGATCTATAAGTAACAAATCTAAATTTGTATGTATATGATAAAATAGCCTCAAAATGTAGAAAGAAAATTCGACAAGTTTTTTTTAAAAAAGTCAAATCCAAAATTGTAACTACAGTTCGGAGATGGTAACATATTTCTCCCAAAAATTTTGGAGAAGTCTGAAAGGAATTAAAAGGATAACCACTTAAGTGACCACAAATAACCAATACCAAGACATATTCTAGTAAAATATTGGACTTTAAAAGTAAAAAGGAGAAAATAAAAGGAGTATAATATGTATTAACTATTTGTCGTTGTTGTTCAGTTGCTAACTTGTGTCCAACTGTTTGCGACCCCATAGACAGTAACACACCAGGCTCCTCCGTCCTCCACTATCTCCCAGAGTTTGCTCAAATTCATGTGTATTCAGTCAGTGTTGCTATCTTGTCATACGGGATGGAAAAGAAACTGCAAAGACTCAGGAGCCAAGTAGAATTCCAAATGGCCAAAAGTGGGACAATGTGAGCATTCAGGATACTTAATAGATGAAACACATCAACTAGATTTTATCCTCTGAGTAGCATTAATTTATATACACAAATGAGCAACCCCAAGATGTGGGGAGCTCTTGATGAGCAAGTCCACATGAGGCACCAGTGAGAATGAGAGGGCGTTTTTGGAAACGGAAACCTTAGCCTAGACCCCACCCTAACTGTTAGGGGAGGTGTGGGTGCAAGGGAATAGCAGGAATTAGGAGATTTAGGGAAAGGGTCCTACCCAGGGACAAGATATACTTTCTGGTTTGGGGGGCTCTGCCTGCTCGCCATGTTTTATTAGTTTGTTTGTTTTATAATACGTTGAGCTGATTCAAAGGGATCCGAGTTCGGTTGGGGATTATGTTTGTGAATAAAGATCTAACAATTCCTCACTGACAGGTGAATCTTAAACAGACACTACTGGCAGTAGAATTTGAGAGGGTGGGTGACTGGAGTGGAAAGACTCTGGACTCAGACAATTCAGGTTCCCATCCTGCTCCGTGTGACGTTGGAGAAGTGTGCTCCTCTTTTCTGCATCCTCATCAGCAGGTTGGCAAAGCAAGACTTGGAGGTTTGCATTGAAGGTCCTGGTGATCAGGAAAGCAGGCCCCTGAGAGAGGGCTGCCAAGTTTCCAAGCAGCTGGCAGCGGGCAGGGGAGGGGCAGAGGCCATGGAGACCCAGCAGAGAAGGAGAAGAAAGGCCGAAGAACCAAAAGCTCCAAGAACCCAGAAAGCAGCAGACAGGGCTTCCTGCCCCTCGAAAGGGGGCTTCTCTTTGCCCCTGGCTCCCACTGGGAGCCAAGATAATCTTGTGGCTGGCAAGTCACAAGCCCTCCCCACTCTACCCACCTCCCCACTCCACCCACCTCCCCACTTTGGTCTTCCTCGGCCTCTAAAGGAGGCCACAATGAATTCTGTGTTCCTGTGATGGATATAAGTATTCCAAGAAAATTCCAGTTTAATTAGCTCTAAATTATCATCCAGCCAGGCATTGTCCGCCTTTACTGAAATCTGGACCTGGAAGCCTGCTCATCCAGATGGATGCTTGCACAGTCTGATGAATCCAGCTCTCACGCTGCCCTCATTTTCCAAAGTGACTGACGATAAAGAGTCTTGTGTACTCATCGGCAAGAAGGCCTGCGAGGAGGGAGGGAAGAGGTGTGCTTGACCAGAAACCCCGAAGATACACGGGGTGGTTGCACACAATCCCAGCAGTCTGGCATCTCCTTTCCCATTCCTTTTCCTTCTTTTTTAAACTGGAAAATCTGATTTTGAATGTGCGGTTTGAGTCCTGGCTATGTTGCCAGGCAGGAGCTCGGGCCACCACAGGCTTCTGCTTCCAAATCTCTCTAGAGAGTCTGAAAGGCTGTGTCATGGAGAGAGAGGCAAGACGGTGTTAGAAAGCATTTTGTAAACTCAAAAAGTGTTAGACATTCTTAGTTCACATATCAGACTTCATGTTATTGGGCTCCACAATCACTGAGGACAGTGACTGGAGCCATGAAATTAAAAGCCAAGTGCCCCTTGGAAGAAAAGAGATGACAAACCCAGACAGTATCACCTTGCCAACAAAGGTCCCTATAGTCAAAGCTACGGTTTTTCCTGTAGTTATATACGGATGTGAGGGTTGGTCCATAAAGAAAGCTGATTGCTAAAGAATTGATGCTCTTGAACTGTGGTGTGCTAGAGATGACTCTTGAGAATTTCTTGAACAGCAAGGAGATCAAACCAGTCAATCCGAAAAGAAATCAACCTTGAATATTTATTGGAAGGACTGAAGCTGAAGTTGAAGCTCCAGTACTTTGGCAAAGAGCGATTCACTGGAAAAGACCCTGATGATGGGAAAATTGAAGATGAAAGGAGAAGGGGACGACAGAGGATGAGATGGCTCGATGGCATCACCGACTCAGTGGACATGAGTTTGAGCAAACTCCGGGAGGTAGTCAAAGACAGGGAAGCCTGGCGTGCTGCAGTCCATGGGGTCACAGAGTCAGACGCGACTTAGTGACTGACCAACAAAGCTCATGCCTCTGATGGACTCTGCAGGGCCACCGAAGGAAAGGCTTGCTGAGCCAAAGAAGGGTGTGGCCACCTGGGCCGGGAGGAGAGAAGGCTTACACGGAAAAACATCCTCTCCCACTTTGAAAGATCTGACCTCATCACAAGTCATTCTTACTCAGGGCTTCCCTGGAGGTCCAGTGGTTAAAAAATCCACCTGCCAAAAATCCCACATGCTATAGGGCAACGAAGCCCACACACAAAAACTACTGAGCTGGAGCTCCCCGGGGTCCAGGCTCCACAGCAAGAGAAGCCACTGCCACACGCCTGCACTGCTTCACTATAGAGAAGGGCACACGCAGCAACGAAGAGCCGGCACAGCCACAAATAAATAACCAATTTTAAAAAGCAATTAATTAATCCTTAATCAATTCTTCTCCCAGGTCCCCCAAGAACCCCTGATTGGCAGGGGTCACATGTCACCAAGACATGTATTGGAATGTCCCGTAAGAAACGCCCTGCGGCTAAACTCTTCCACAACCTCAGCTGGGAGCCTCACCCCAGAGTCTTCCCACGCATCCGGCACTTTTTGGTTTGTCTGTGTAATGAGCCTGGTTTCCACAATGAAGGGTGTGGCCACCTGGGCCGGGAGGAGAGAAGGCTTACACGGAAAAACATCCTCTCCCACTTTGAAAGATCTACCTCATCACAAGTCATTCTTACTCGGGGCTTCCCTGGAGGTCCAGTGGTTAAAAAATCCACCTGCCAAAAATCCCACATGCTATGGGGCAACGAAGCCCACGCGCAAAAACTACTGAGCTGGAGCTCCCCGGGGTCCAGGCTCCACAGCAAGAGAAGCCACCGCCACACTCCTGCACTGCTTCACTATAGAGAAGGGCAACCGCAGCAACGAAGATCCGGCACAGCCACAAATAAATAACCAATTTTAAGAAGCAATTAATTAATCCTTAATCAATTCTTCTCCCAGGTCCCCCAAGAACCCCTGATTGGCAGGGGTCACATGTCGCCAGACATGTATTGGAATGTCCCGTAAGAAACGCCCTGCAGCTAAACTCTTCCACAAGCTCAGCTGGGAGCCTCACCCCAGAGTCTTCCCACGCATCCGGCACTTTTTGGTTTGTCTGTGTAATGAGCCTGGTTTCCTGACACTCCCTGGAAGGCGGGCTTCCACAGTGGTTGCTGGGCTGTGTGGTCACAACTCACTCCTTTTTCATCCTGGGACAAGTCACTCACCAGAAACCTCTGGGCGCTATTTGTCATCTATGCAGCGTGCGTGCATGCAAAGTCACTTCAGTCGTGTCTGACTCTTTCTGACCCCAGGGACTGTAGCCAGCCCGGCTCCTCTGTCCATGTGATTCTCCAGGCAAGAATCCTGGAGTGGGTTGCCATGCCCTCCTCCAGGGGATCTTCCCGACCCGGGGATCGAACATGAGGTTTTCACACCTCCTGCATTGGCAGGTGGGTTCTTTACCACTAGTGCCGCCTGGGAAGCAGGGAAATGATAATTCCCTCCTCACAGTGTTTCTCTGCAGATGAAATAATTCACACAAAGCATTGGACAAGTCCTAACACTCAGGATGTCTTCACAAAGTATTAGCTATAACATTCAGGAACAAAAGTCAAACACTAAAAGTCTTCTTTCTCAGAGAGGCAGACAGGACCACAGAGGCCCGGGCTGTGGGTTTCAGGGACAGGTACTCCAAACGGAGGGACCTTTGTGCACCAGGCTGCTCACTTTACACACATTTAGACATCTTATCAAGCGTCCCAGAGCACTCCAGCTGACCTCTAGCCACCACCTCCCTGCTCCAGGCATGAGTCGGTGTTTGGGCTTATTTATGGGAGAGCATGAGTTCATTTCAAAATGTCAAATGCTCCCTGGTGACTAATGGTCCCCGCTGTGCTCAATATCTTCACAGAGGTTGTCCTTCCGTGACCTAAGGGCCTCTGCACTTCAGGAACATCCATTTGAGTGTCTGCCACAGGAACTACTGTGTCACAAAACCATCCAAAAAACTGGGGAGCCCAGGCCTGCTGGGGTGAGCACGCGGGGAGTCAGCCAGAAGGCACAGCCTCAGGAGTGGGTTGGAGGGCGAGGACCGATAAATTCCACCAGCCCACTGGACAAGAGGACCTCATGAGATGTGCCCAGGAAACAATTTTATTATTTTACAATTCTGGCTCACATTTTTCACCCATTGAAACCTGCTCTGATCCGACCCCATAAGTGAGTCTCCAGTAGATTCTGTGCCTATCTTGTTCATTCCCAATTTCAAAAAGTCCTCTGATCACCTCTAAAAATTTATATTATGGAGGGACTCCCCTGGTGGCCCAGTGGTTGAGAATCTGCCTTGCAACGCAGGGGACTCGGGTTCGATCGCTGCTCAGGGAACTAAGATCCCACGTGCTTCAGGGCAATGGTGGCCAAGTGCGGCAAGTCCAGAGTCTGTGAGTCACAGGGAAAGGGTCCCTCGTTACCGCAACTAAGGCCCAATACAACCAAATAAATACATACTTTTTAAAAAAGTTGTATTTTGGAAATTTTCACACACCTCCAAATCTAAGGAAAATGGTATTATGAATCCCCATATACCCAATCATCCTGCTTCAACAATTATCAACAATCCTACTTGCTTTATCAATTCCCATTTCCCCACCCCACCCCTCCCACTGCCAACACATACACTTGGTCTTTGCTGAAATATTTAAAGCAAATCCTCTGATTACTTTCAGAAACAAAAGTAGCCTTAATTCAGGAAAGAGTACCCTGTGCAGTGCAACAATCAAGGACTTCAAAACTCCATTTCAATTTCAAGCTCACTCTCCTATCCAGTCAATCCTAAGGGAAAATCAGACCTGAATATTCATTGGAAAGACTAATGTTGACGCTGAAACTCCAATACTTTGGCCACCTGATGCAAAGAACTGAATCCTTGGAAAAGACCCTGATGCTGGGAAAAATTGAAGGCAGGAGGAGAAGGGGATGACAGAGGATGAGATGGTTGGATGGCATCACCGACTCAATGGACGTGAATTTGAGCAAGCTCTGGGAGTTGGTGATGGACAGGGAAGCCTGGTGTGCTGCTGTCCATGGGGTCACAAAGAGTCAGACACAACTGAGCGACTGAATTGAACTGAACTGAACTCCCATGCAGGGCTGCTGCTCGCTGGGAGACTGCTTTTGGGAAGGAGGTGCAGTGGGGGTCTTCTCTCTTCCCCATCTCAAGTTTCTTCTCCTCTCACTCAGAGCTGCCTCTGGCTCCTTCAGGGTTCACCCTGGTGGGGTAAGGGCTGGGGGAGAGGTTCCCAGTGGCTCTCAAGGCTAGAGGTGGTGGTAGGCTAAACACCCTGGTGGACACTCCGGCTCTCCTCTGCAGGGCTTGCCTTCCCAGAACAGATGGTGGAAACAGACCCCTGCCTGGGTTGCAGAGCAGTGCATGCTGGGTAGACTGAACATGGTGTGTCTGCCCGGCCCTGTGAAGACGGTTTTTCATTGGGAAGGAAAAATCTCATCAGAGGAGGGGAGGGTACGCACTGTTTTCCCCCTCCCGTAGGTGACCTGGCATCTCACTTGGGAATGGGGGATGAATAGTTGGCACGTCTTGCCTCAAAGCCTCGCTGTCCAGTATGGTAGCCACTGGTCATGTGTGGCTACCGGGCACACGAGATGTGCTCTAAGTGTGAAACACGTAACTGGCTCTCCACGACTCAGTATGAAAAATAATGTGAAATATCTCGTTAACAATGTAAAATTACCAAAAATATCTTATTTTCTATATTAATTACATGTTGAACTGATAATATTTTTATATTGCATTAAGTAAAATGTATTATTAAAATTGATTTCAACTCTTTCTTTTCATTTTTTAATGTGGTTATTCAGTTCAGTTCAGTCACTCAGTCATGTCTGACTCTTTGTGACTCCATGGGCTACAGCACGCCAGGTTTCCCTGTCCATCACCAACTCCAGGAGTTTACTCAAATTCAAGTGCATTGAGTCAGTGATGCTATTAGAAAATGTTAAATTATATCCATGGTTCACCTTACATTTCTATTAGATGTAGCAGCCTCAAGGACTCAGCTAAAACCATGAGTGAGATTTGTTGCATTTTAATTTCCTGTTACGAAAGAAAACTCCTTCTCCGCACTCGCCCCACCAAAAAAATTGGTCCTAAGCGAACAGAGGTTTGATCTGGATAAGTCTCTAGGTGATGGTCTGTCCTTCATTTTACAGATGGTGAGACTGGGGCCTAGAGGGAAGCGACAAGCCTGGCTCGAGGTCGCCAAGTGTCACTGCAGAGAACATCCACTATTTCAAGCGGCTCCTGTGAAACCGTGGGAAAGACAGGCACCAGCCTTCCAGAAAATCCTTTCAACATGTGTGCCTCAAAGGGCTTTCCCCGACGGCTCAGCGGGGAAGAGTCTGCCTGACACGCAGGGGACACAGGAGACTCGGGCTCGATCCCTGGGTCGGGAAGATCCCCTGGAGAAGGTGACGGTAACCCACTCCAGGATTCTTGCCTGAAAAATCCCATGGACAGGGGAGCCCGGCGGGCTATTGTCTACGGGGTCGCAAAGGGTTGGACACAACTGAAGTGCCTTAGCACACACGCCTCAGAATGGAGTATTTCATAAGTCAGACTGAGAAACACAAACCCTGGATGATATCATTTATATGTGGAATCTAAAAATACAACAAACTGGGAATATAACAAATATAACCAAAAAAAGAGGTCGACTCAGATACAGAGAACTATGGTTACCCGTAGGGAGATGGGAGTGGGGCAGGCAACGCAGTGGTCAGGGATCGAGCAGTACAAACTGTCAGGTGTAACATAAGCTACAGGGGTGTATTGCACGACACAGGGAATATTGCCAATACTTTAAAATAACTATAAACGGAGCATAGCCTTTAAAAAGTGTGAATCACTGTGAAGACCTTACTGTATTGTACACCTGTAGCTTATATAATCGGAGAAGGCGATGGCGCCCCACTCCAGTACTCTTGCCTGGAAAATCCCATGGATGGAGGAGCCTGGTAGGCTGCAGTCCATGGAGTCACTGAGGGTCGGACTCGACTGAGCGACGTCACTTTCACTTTTCACTTTCATGCATTGGAGAAGGAAATGGCAACCCACTCCAGTGTTCTTGCCTGGAGAATCCCAGGGACGGGGGAGCCTGGTGGGCTGCCGTCTATGGGGTCTCACAGAGCTGGACACGACTGAAGTGACTTAGCAGCAGCAGCAGCAGCAGCTTATATAATGTACACCAGCAGCTATACTTCAACAAAAGTAAATAAATTTTTTAAATAGTAATAAATAAATAAAATGCAGTATTTCAGTGTCTCATAGCTCAGAGTGGGGAGCACGAGGCCTCGGACCTTTGTCCACTGCCAGAGGGAGAAGGCTGGGTTCCTGCCCACAGATACGCAGAGCCTGAAGAGGTCTGGGTTTGAGGTTGATGAACTGGTGGCCTGAGGCCTAAATATGGCCTTCTGACCTGTTTTGATTGGCCTGCGATGTTTGACTATTTTTTAAATCATTTGCCAACGTTCCAACTTTAGGAAACATCAACAGAAATGTGGGTTCCAACGTCACCTAAAAACTTAGATCTGGTGACACTGGGCTCGTGGTCCTGCTTAGCAGCTGCCTGCCAGCCCCAAAGCCACGGCCCCTTTGGGTGTGGGGTCACACGCTCCGTTCCACATGGTCTTCGTGCCCCCCGGAGGCCCAGCTGTAATCACGGTGAGCTCTACTTTCCTTAGGGCAGAGGTAAGAGGCGAGTGGGGCTTCCCGGTGGCACTAGCGGTAAAGGAGCCGCCTGCCAATGCAGGAGACCTAAGAACTGCGGGTTCGATCCCTGGGTTGGGAAGATTCCCTGGAGAAGGGAGTGGCAACCCATGCCAGTATTCTTGCCTGGAGAATCCCATGGACAGAGGAGCCTGATGGGCTCCCGTCCATGGGATCACACAGAGCCTCACACGACTGAAATGACTTAGCACGCACAAAAGACGAAAGTGCTGTGCTTAGCTACTCAGTCACGTCCGACTCTTTGTGACATCATGGACTATAGACCTCCAGGCTTCTCTGTCCATAGGATTCTCCAGACAAGAATACCGGAGTGGGTTGCCATGCCTTCCTCCAGGAAATCTCCCCTGACCCAGGGACTGAACCCAGGTCTCCTGCTTTGCAGGTGGATTCTTTACCATCCGAGCCACAGAGGAAGAAATAAAAGCCAGGTCAAGAGGGCATCATGTTTCAGAGGGGAAACATCTCTTTTACGGGCTGTTGCCCCATTTGCATCACCTCCCTCCTCAGCGGGAATGCAGGAGTTCGTCGTCTGATCTGACCTACTCCTGCTGTGCCCAGGACAGAAGGGAAGGCGGCTGTTTCACCGCTTTCCAGAGGAAACAGAGGAACCATCCACCGAACACACGGAGCAGCTGCAGAGCCCAGCCCCTGCGGGGCTTCTTTCCAGCTCGCCAGCATTCCGAGGCCAAGTCATCCGGGCCTGCCAGCCCCGGGCTGCAGGTGTCTCCTGTCCTGGGGACAGATAATGTACCTCCAGGGGCAAATCCCGTACAGTCAGCCTCCCCAGAGCTCCTCCCCAGAGCCAGACCCCGGCACAGGGAAGAGAAAGACACAGCGGTGCTGAGGTCGGGAAACAACAGAGGCTGCCCCTGCTGGCATTTCTGCTGCTTTGGGGCAGCAGTGTCCTTGCCCGGAGAATCCCATGGACAGAGGAGCCTGGAGGGCTACGATCCGTGGGGTCGCAAAGAGTCAGACACGATTGAACGACTAACATCGTTCCTGGTATCAGGCCGCCTCCCTCCGTCCCGGATGGCATCCTGCCGTCGGCGTCCTGGAGCCATCTCCGGGCAAGGACACTGCTGCCCCAAAGCAGCAGAAATGCCAGCAGGGGCAGCCTCTGTTGTTTCCCGACCTCAGCCTGTCTCTTATACACATCTCATCGTTCCTGGTATCAGGCCGCCCTCCCTCCGTCCCGGATGGCATCCTGCCGTCGGCGTCCTGGAGCCCACGCCTGCCTCCCAGGGTGTGGGGCCAGCCACGCCCAGACTCCCCCAGCTCTCAGAACCTAGATTCAAGCGAGGCCTGCACTGGTGGGGTCAGCACTCTGACCGGAACGGGGCAGCCAGGGGTGCCTCTCAGCTTCCCCGCCAAAGGGCTTGGAAGGCCTTACCTGTCCCAGGAGACCGATGGGTTGGGATCATTTTTTACCATGGGCACGGGCAGGAGGGGGCAGGCTGCCTTGCTAGGAGAGGAGAAGCTGGGGGTGGGGGAGAAGGGGACACTAGTTGTAATTAAGGCCCCTCTTGGGGTTCAAAATTTGGGGGGATGGGGCAAGACAGTAATGACAAGGGAATAGCAGAGAGAGGCCCCGGCAGCTGGCAGAAACCCAATCGCATCGCTCCCCAAAACTCGCGAACCAACATGGCCACAGATGCCTGCCCAGGTCCGTGCACTGGGGCCCAACACCTCCGGGTAAATGGCAGAGAATGGGAGCCCTTCGTTTCCCTAGGAAAGGAGGGGGAGAAAGATGGGGAGTGGAGGCGGGTGGCCTGGACTCTGCCAGTCAAGCAGCCCTGAAGGGCCCGCCCCGAGCCTGCCGGCCGTGTCGGCCGTCCCAGCACTGACCCTTCTATGCTTGTTTGGTTGTTCCCCTTGTTTGTTTGTTTTGAAACATGCAGGGATTCAGGAAGATTGCTAAGTGGAAAAAAAAAAAAACAACGGAGCAGAAACAATTCATTTAGCTCCATTTCTACAGTACGGTGTAGAAAAATAAGAATCTTCCTCAGACTTGCTTGGATTGACCCCAGGAAAACATGCAAAGAGACACTGCTGCTGCTGCTGCTGCTAAGTCGCTTCAGTCGTGTCCGACTCTGTGCGACCCCATGGACTGCAGCCCACCAGGCTCCCCCATCCATGGGATTTTCCAGGCAAGAGTACTAGAGCGGGGTGCCATTGCCTTCTCTGAAACAGACACTAAAAGCAAACAAAAGTGGCTACTGGGGGGCAAAGTGCAAGGAATATATCTCAAATCGTATGTTTAGAAAATAAAATGAAATTTAAAATGAATACCACCACAAACACCTTCAGAGTTTAAAAAGCAGATGAAGGACACCTGCCCTTAATTCTACTGCCATCAAAGCACAGATGCATTCATTCATCTGTGCCTGCCTCCTTCCTGCTGTTATCCACATGCTTTTATGATTTACATAAAAGACACAACCACAAGACACAGAAATTTGTCTCCTAATTATCTCACTGTCCATCATCAGTGTTTTCCAGGTTGCCGGGTAGGATTCATTTGGGTTGGACACGGAAAATTCCATCACCTTGGGACTTCCCTGGCAGTTCAGTGGTTAAGACTCAGGCTTCCACTGGAAGGGGCTTGGGTTCGATCCCTGGTTGGAGAACTAAGAGCCCACACACCTAGTGGTGTGGCAAAAAAAAAAAAAAAAATATTAAAAAAAGAAAATTCCATCACCATTCTTGCTTCTAAAGACCCACAGTGTCTGTTTCTCTATTTCTAAAGTCACCAGTTATGGCTGCAGCTAACGGAGCTAGTGGTGAAGAACCCACATGCCAGGGCAGGAGACATAAAAGACATAGGTTTGATCCCCGAGTCAGGAGGATCCCCTGGAGGAGGGCATGGCAACCCTCTCCAATATTCTTGCCTGCAGAATCCCATGGACAGAGGAGTCTGGCGGGCTATAGTCCACATGGTCCCTAAGAGCCAGAAATGACTAAAGTGACAGCACGTAATGTTGATGGGAGAGCAAAACGGAGATTTTCTTCTCCCAGGACACAGGCAGCAAAACACAGCCAGGACCCATGCCTCCCCCTCAAGGCAACGATGACCGTTCATTGACTTAACACCGGAGGCCCCACAAAGACTGTTTTTGTCCTCTCAAAGCTAAGAGCTCCTTAAGATCTGCTTACTCTTTATTTTGAAATAATTACAGACTCACAGGAAGCTGGAAAAATGAGACAGAGCGGTCCCAGGTACACTCCACCCAGTTCCCCCCAGTGGTGATGTCTCACATAACTATGTGCTAAGGCGCTTCAGTCCTTTCTGACTCTTTGCTACCCCATGGACCATAGCCCACCAGGCTCCACTGTCCATGGGATTCTCCAGGCAAGAATACTGGAGTGGGTTGCCATTTCCTTCTCCAGTGGATCTCCCCAACCTAGGGATCGAACCTGCATCTCTTATGTCTCCTGCATTGGCAGGCGGGTTCTTAACCACGAGCGCCACCTGGGAAGCCCTATACATATCCATACCTAGCTATCAGTCATTTCCCTTCAGTTCAGTCGCTCGGTCGTACCCGACTCTTTGTGACCCCACGGACTGCAGCACACCAGGCTTCCCTGTCCATCACCAACTCCCGGAGCTTGCTCAAATTCATGTCCATCGAGTCAGTGATGCCATCCAATCATCTCATCCTCTGTCATTCCTTGCTCCTCCTGCCTTCAATCTTTCCCAGCATCAGGGTCTTTTCCAAGGAGTCAGTTCTTCGCATCAGGTGACCAAAGTATTGGAGTTTCAGCTTCAGCATCAGTCCTTCCAATGAATATTCAGGACTGATTTCCTTTAGGATGGACTGGTTGGATCTCCTTGCAGTCTAAGGGACTCTCAAGAGTCTTCCCCAAGACCACAGTTCAAAAGCATCAATTCTTCAGCACTCAGCTTTCTTTATAGTCCAACTCTCACATCCATACGTGACCACTGGAAAAGTCATAGCTTTGACTAGATGGACATTTGTCAGCAAAGGTAACGTCTCTGCTTTTTAATATGTTGACTAGGTTGGTTATAGCTTTTCTTCCAATGAACAAACGTCTTTAAATTTCATGGCTGGAGTCACCATCTGCAGTGATTTTGGAGCCCAAGAAAATAAAGTCTGTGCTATAGCTATAGTAGATCAAATACATAGCTACAGAAGATCAAATACATCAATGCCAGGAAACTGACATTGAGACATGTGTGTAGTGCGATTCCATTCACCATGTGGACAGGTTCCCCTAACCACCACCCCATCAAGATAACCGCTCCAGCATCACAGAGGTTTCCCTCGTGGTACCATTCTCACCCACCTTCATCCCCAACCCCAGGCAACCAGCAACCTCTTCTCTATCTCCTTAATTTTCTCATCCAAGAATGTTGTATAAATTGAACAGTGTATATTTGAAACTGGCTTCTGGGGACTATTTCAAATAAAATGTTGTGAATATTCATGTACAGGTTTGTGTGTGGGCATACACCTTCATTTCTCTAGGATAAATGTCCCTTTGCTGGGTCACAGGCTAAGTGCTTGCTTACATGCATGCTCAGTCATGTCCAGCTCTTTGTGACCCCATGGAGCCTGCCAGGCTCTTCTGTCCATGGGATTCTCCAGGCAAGAATTCTAGAATGGGTTGCCATTTCCTTCTCCAGGGGATCTTCCCAAACTAGGGATTGAACGCGCGGTTCTTACATCTGCATTGGCAGGTGGATTCTTTACCATTGAAGCAACCTGGGAAGCTTAAGTGCTTAGTTTTTTGAGAAACTGCCAAACCATTTTCAGAGCTTCTGTACTATTTTGTATTCCCATCAACAAAGGATGAGAAACCCAGGTTTTCCATGTCATTCCCACGCTGTGGGTCTAAGCGCATCACAAGAGTGGGCCAATCAGAAACCCTCCCAGATGTCAGTCGGTGATGTTGAGAGAAGCAAGTCCTTTGTGGGGCAGCTAGCCGTCAGCTGTACTCATTAGAGTTTTTTTTTTTTCTTAACTTTTCATATTTCTGATGCTTTGACATCTGGGGCCTTGCTGACCCTGACATGACTGCCTCTCCCAGGGCTAGCCAGTTCCAAGAGATAGTAAACCAGTGTGCCTTTCATATGCAAATTAACCAGAGCCCACCCCACCCCCACCTCCTTCACTGGCTCTTACACTCCGGGGGCCTTATTGCCCCTCTTCTCATCATCCCAAGGATAGGTGTCAGACATCCAGGGGCAGCCCCTGTGAAGTTATTCAAACTAGCCAGTCCTTGCTTAGCCTGCTTACCCCGGCTATCCATTCCTTCCCACAAACACCAGAATACAGGCTCTTGTTCTCATGTTTGTTTTCTGGCTACAAACAGGGCAGACACTGGAAAGGTGTCTTCCTGACCCACCATGATTCTTCCCCATGTGGTCCTGTTATGGTGCAGTAAGCTCCTCTTGGGAGCTGTGAGAAACAACGTATCTTTTCAACAGTGATTGTGTCGGGATCTGTTGCCTCCCCACATCTAATAATAAATCCTAGATAGTTTATTTTTCTTATTGGAGTATAACTGCTCTACAATGTTGTGTTAGCTTCTGCTGTACAATGAAGTGAATCAGCTCTGTGTATACACATACCCCTTCCCTTCCACGCATACCTCCCTCTCCGGCCCTCTAGGTCACAGCAGAGCATCGAGCTGAGCTTCCTGGGCTTATGGCAGGTTCCCACTAGCTAGCTATTTTATACACAGGAGTGTATATGTTCAGTCCTAATATCCCAATCCGTCCCGCCCTCCCCCACGTCCATGGGTCTGTTGTCTAAAGCTGCATGTCTATTCCTGCAAATACCTTCATCTCCACCATTCTTCTGGATTCCACATATATGTGTTAATAGACATGAATGGACCTAGAGTCTGTCATACAGAGTGGAGTAAGTCAGAAAGAAGAAAACAAAGCCTACCTTTTAAGCACAAGGACAATATGAGCTTACAGTTGCAGGCGGACCCCCATACCTCCCACACGGAGAGCCCCCCTGAGGAGGAAGCCCCCTACAGAAACACAAAGGAGAGACAGCGGCCCAATGGGATCTCTTCACACCTGGATCCACCTGTGCCTGAAAGGCACCTCAGACTCCTTGGCACAGGAGCAGTCATCTCTTTTTCTTTTTTTCCTTAACCTATTTTGAGTTGGATTGTCCATCCCAAGTCTTCCCAGCTGGCACTGGTGGTAAAGAACCCGCCTGCCAATGCAGGAGATCTAAGAGACTCTTGGATTTGAAGACTGGATCAGGAAGACCCCCTGGAGGGTGAAATGGCAACCCAGTCCAGTATTCTTGCCTGGAGAATCCCACGGACAGGGTGTCCATCATCAGCACGGTGACTGATTCACAGCAGGCCACAGACCTTATTGCCCCTCTTCTCATCATCCCAAGGATAGGTGTCAGACATCCAGGGGCAGCCCCTGTGAAGTTATTCAAACTAGCCAGTCCTTGCTTAGCCTGCTTACCCCGGCTATCCATTCCTTCCCACAAACACCAGAATACAGGCTCTTGTTCTCATGTTTGTTTTCTGGCTACAAACAGGGCAGACACTGGAAAGGTGTCTTCCTGACCCACCATGATTCTTCCCCATGTGGTCCTGTTATGGTGCAGTAAGCTCCTCTTGGGAGCTGTGAGAAACAACGTATCTTTTCAACAGTGATTGTGTCGGGATCTGTTGCCTCCCCACATCTAATAATAAATCCTAGATAGTTTATTTTTCTTATTGGAGTATAACTGCTCTACAATGTTGTGTTAGCTTCTGCTGTACAATGAAGTGAATCAGCTCTGTGTATACACATACCCCTTCCCTTCCACGCATACCTCCCTCTCCGGCCCTCTAGGTCACAGCAGAGCATCGAGCTGAGCTTCCTGGGCTTATGGCAGGTTCCCACTAGCTAGCTATTTTATACACAGGAGTGTATATGTTCAGTCCTAATATCCCAATCCGTCCCGCCCTCCCCCACGTCCATGGGTCTGTTGTCTAAAGCTGCATCTCTATTCCTGCAAATACCTTCATCTCCACCATTCTTCTGGATTCCACATATATGTGTTAATAGACATGAATGGACCTAGAGTCTGTCATACAGAGTGGAGTAAGTCAGAAAGAAGAAAACAAAGCCTACCTTTTAAGCACAAGGACAATATGAGCTTACAGTTGCAGGCGGACCCCCATACCTCCCACATGGAGAGCCCCCCTGAGGAGGAAGCCCCCTACAGAAACACAAAGGAGAGACAGCGGCCCAATGGGATCTCTTCACACCTGGATCCACCTGTGCCTGAAAGGCACCTCAGACTCCTTGGCACAGGAGCAGTCATCTCTTTTTCTTTTTTTCCTTAACCTATTTTGAGTTGGATTGTCCATCCCAAGTCTTCCCAGCTGGCACTGGTGGTAAAGAACCCGCCTGCCAATGCAGGAGATCTAAGAGACTCTTGGATTTGAAGACTGGATCAGGAAGACCCCCTGGAGGGTGAAATGGCAACCCAGTCCAGTATTCTTGCCTGGAGAATCCCACGGACAGGGTGTCCATCATCAGCACGGTGACTGATTCACAGCAGGCCACAGCGACCCTGCCCAGGTGCTGTGTTTCAGCAAGACCCAGTCCCCCAGAGTGCTTGGAGGCGAACCTAGCGGTTCAGCTGAAGGAACTGGTGGTGGGCATGAGGCTGGAGCATCCACACAGGGGTGGTGGGGAGAGTAGCTCTCTGGGCTCAGATTGCTCACCTGTAGAAGAGATGGTTAGGCTCAGAGTCTCTGTGGCCGCTCTGTTCACGTTCCCGAATTCTCTAAGTTTTCATTCCAAAGGAAAAATAACACTAGGTAGCTCTCACAGGGCCCTCAGCACAAGTCAGGCACTGCTCGGTGATTCACACACATGAATTCATTTCATCCTTGTAACAGCTCTCCAAGGGGTATGACCATCCCCACTCTACAGATGAAGAAACTGAGGCAGAGATGCTTGAAGGCCAAGCTTGTAAGTTCAAGAGCTGGGATGAGACCTGGGTTTCCCTGGTGGCTCAAGAGGTAAAGAATCTGCCTGCAATGCAAGAGACTCAGGAGACACAGGTTCAATACCTGGAAGATGTTCTGGAGGAGGAAATGGCAACCCACTTCAGTATTCTTGCCTGGGAAATCCCACGGACAGAGGAGCTTTAAAAAAACTAAAATAGTGGCAAAACATGCATAAAATTTAGGACTTCCCTGGTGGTCCAGGGCTTCCAGGTGGCACTAGTGTTATAGAACCCACCTGCCAATGCTGGAGACATAAGAGATACAGGTTCTATCCCCGCATGGGGAAAATCCTCTGGAGGCGGGCACAGCAACCCCTAGTATTCCTGACTGTAGCTTGGTGGGGGCTACAGTCCATAGGGTCACAGAGTCAGACAGGATGGAAGTGACTCAGCACGCATGCACTGGTGGTCCAGTGCTTAAAAGACTTCATCTTTAAAAAATGGTCCACATCAAAATACATTAAAAAAAAAAAAAAAAAAAAAAAAGCTGGGATGAGATCCAAGCAGTCTGGCTGCAGAGCTCTTGCTGATGACCGCTGCTGAGCGCCTTGACCCCCTCCTCTGATGCTTCGATTCACAGGAAATTCTCCTGTGTCTGACTTCTCAGTCTCTTTCTTCAGTTCTTCCTAGTCTTTTCCTCCCCAGACTTAACTGTCTGACGTTTTTAGATTTCCATCAACTATATGAGCTGCCATTACTTTAAAATCTTTTCTCTCTAAATTGCCTCCCACGTGGCCTCCTGTGTAAATCCCATACAGCTGAGGGCCTTTGTTCTGGAACCAGGTCAGGCGGAGGCCTGCGGCAATGGGGCATCCCAGAGTGTTTCCAAGACCAAAAGCCCTGCAGGGGAGGGGGCTGTTAGGGGGCAGAATCCGAAATCCTGTGTTAGACACCGCCCCTGAAGACTCAGACACCTGGATTGCCCCCGTCTCCTGTTTGCAAAATCCCACCACGGGTGTTCATTTCATCTTCTCAACGTTCCATTAGACAGTTTTCATTCCCCCCACCCCATCACCACCGCCACTATTTATAGATGAGGAAACTTGCTCTGATATTCTAGCTGATAAACAGTGAGATTTACAATCACATCTGACTT
Organism: Cephalophus harveyi; assembly: GCA_006410635.1. Classification (NCBI taxonomy): domain Eukaryota; kingdom Metazoa; phylum Chordata; class Mammalia; order Artiodactyla; family Bovidae; genus Cephalophus; species Cephalophus harveyi. The sequence goes on along the minus strand of SJYT01079346.1, from coordinate 599,496 downwards.
CAAAGCTCACGCTCTTTCGAGTAGGTTACTAAATAAACATTTTCAAATACCACCCAGTGCCAGACACTGCACGGTTGATGACTAGTTTCAAGGGTGGGAACCGGCCCCAAACAAGGCAGCTTCTCTTTCTGGGCAGAAGCTAAAGCCAACATGTGGTGGGTGAGAACCATACCAGGTGGTCTGAGTAGAGACTCCCCAAGCATTAAGGCAGCAGCATGAGACGGGACCCCTGTGCCCTGGAGCTGGCAATCAGATCAGGGGGCCGGCTCTTCTGTAACAGCAGCCTTGAACGTCCCTTCATCCTACCACGGGGTACGTCAGTCTCAAGGGCAAGTGGGTGCTGTTGTTTAGTCGTCCAGTTGTGTCCAGCTCTTTGCGAGCCCATGGACTGCAGCATGCCAGGCCTCCCTGTCCCTCACCATCTCCCCAAGTTTGCCCAAGTTCATGCCCATTGCATCTGTGATGCCATCCAGTCGTCTCACCCTCTGACACCCTCTTCTCCTTCTGCCCTCAATCTTTTTCAACAAGTGGACCCAAGAGCTCTTTGGTGGGGGTGTGAGGACTCCTGTAACAGTGCTCCCACGGCCACGCCCAAGGCAGGAGCTGGGGAGGGTTTGAGCTCTAACTACAGAGGCAGCTCTGAAACAGGTCCAGCACCCGCCTCCGGCTGTCCCAGGGGTCCCCCCAGCCGCACCCTAGAAGGCCTCCGATGAGCTCATCCCTCCTGGGGCGTTAGATGCCCTCTCTGGGGAAGCAGGGCTCTGGGTCTGCGAGGCAGTTTCTGGGAGGCAAGCCTTGTCTCAGCACTGGGAAGAATTTCTAGGTTCAAAGGGGGGCAAAATTGGGACCCAGCCTTGTGCACCTCCAGGGCTGGAGCTTTTGGCAGCGTTAGCAGCTCTGGGACAGCTGTGGAGCTTCAAGCCGCTGCTTAACACCCCCTCCAGTTCCACCTCTGCAGGGACACGGCCTCTGCCACCTGGTTCACACGCCACCAATAAGGGGCACAGTCCAGCCCTGAGCTGGTTGTCCGTAGCTGCTCCCTCTCAATGGGCCGTCGGTCAGCACGGTGACTCAGTGACCGTCCCCTCCAGCTTCATGTCAGCCTGCCCTCTGCCCACACCGGGAGGCTCTCACACTCAGGGCGAAACTGGTTACTTCCATCAACATCCCTTTTGGGGCCGACCTCCAAGGAACCTTGTCAAGGTGGCGGCCTTGCCCGCCTTTTCCACCAAAGGGGTCGCCTTAAGAGAAAAATCTGGGGTGGCTCATTTCCAGGGCGTTTCTCCTCTAGGTCCTTCAGCAATTTTTCTAGCCCCATTGTCCCCCAGCGGCGCATCCAGAAAACACATTCTCCTGGTCTCACCCCTACTCTTTGCCACTTACCATGAATTGGCTGCTATTTCAGTAAAAATAATTGATGACCAACCTGGTGAGCCACTTTCTTTCACAAGTGTTGAAGTTTCAGGAAACTGAGACCCAGAGAGATTGAAGATTCTGGGCCTCACTTTCCCCATCTGTAAACCAGTGATGATATTTCCTCAGAAAATGCTTGTCAGGATGAAACGAGTAACTGCAGGTAAGGAGCTCAGAACTTTTTGCCTGGCACCTAGTAAGTGCTGACTCAGTGTCATTAGCTATTACGATTATTACTGTTGCTGTTACGTTCCTGCCTCTGGGGCCTGGCCCTAGAATTTCCTCTTTGGCGGGGGGCGGGACGGGGGGGGGGGGGTATTTCCCGGGGGGGGGGGGGGGGGGGGGGGGGGGGGGGGGTGTTCCTAACCTTTCAGGAACGGGAGCGTTTTGGGGGGTGCCGATGAGCACCAACTTTCCCTCCGATGTCCGAGAGTCTAGCAAGCCATCACCATGGGGCATGGTGGGGGGTGGGCTCCATTCGGGAAGGGACCGGAGAAGGGAAGGGGCTCCGACCCCCAAGGTGGCCCGTGCCCTGCGCGCTCAGACCGCAGCTTCCCAGCGAACCAGGGCCTGGTCCAAGCAAGCCCAGCAAGGCCGAGGCTGCGGCGGAGGAAAACGAGCGCCATCCCACGCTGGCTCCCACGCTGGCTCCCGGAGTCCCTGCGCCATCGAATTAAAGATTCCCAGTACCCGAAACCCAGGGGCGGGCGCGCTCCCCGGCTACGCCGTCGGGCTCGCGCACCGGGCGAGCGGCTCGGGACTGGGACCCCGCGTTCCGCCCGGGAGGAGCCGGGAGCAGCGGGCCCCGCGCCGGGCGCTGCGCGGGGCGATGGCGGCCCCTGGCGGCGACCGCGGGAGGCGGCCTCCCGGCCCCGGGCCCCGGGCCCCGCGGCTCCGGCCCGCCGCGGCCCCGCCTTCCCCGCGCACGCGCGCCCCTCCCGGGCCCGGCCCCGACGGCCCGCGGGCCAGGACTCACCGCGCCGGGACGCCTGCCGTCCCCCGAGACGCCTGTCCCCGGCCACCTGCCGGCCTCCCGGTGCGCGCGGCTCCCGGTGGCCGTTCCGGGCCCGCGGCGCGGGACTGATGGAGAGCCCCCGGGGGACCGCAGTGTCCTCGGCCCCACGTCGTCGCCTGGCTTCTGCGGACCCGAAATTCTGCCTCCCCGGACTGTGAACCCCGCTGAGGCCGAAGCAGGGTCACCCCCGGGACACCCCCCGAAATGGCAGGACGGGAGCCCCCCGGGGCCGAGTGACGACCCCCAGCAGCCCACCTCCCGCGGGCACGGGGACACAGCCGCGCGCTTCAGTGGTGAGGGGCAGCCCCTGACACAGGTTTCGCGTCCAGGCTCTGCTGACGGCGATGGTGATGGTGACGGCGAAGCTCCAGCAACACCTTCCTGGCAGCGGGCGCTCTGTTAAGCACTTCACATACTTAATGTATTCTCAGTGTATCCTCACATCAAACCTAAGACACTCACTATGCTTGTCAGTGTTTCACCGATAAAGAGACTGGAGCTTAAGTTAGAGAAGTTGCCAAAGGCGCGATGGTGAGTAACCGCTGGTCTCAGGATGCCAAAGACCCTCGAAGCACCACCTCCCGGCCTGCAGTTGTCCGCCAGCCACGAGTGCACCGAGTACCGGGTACCGCTGCCGGAGTGTCCTCACCCTCGGCGGGAGGTTGGCACTTCCTCCACTCCTGTCTGAGTGCTCCTCTTTGCGGGTCCTCCGCGTACCAAGGAAAGGCGCCTCCAGGACCCCAGGCGGCGATCAGCAGCCCGCCGCCCCCAGCCCTAACCCTGAACTGGAAGATGACCAGATGTGCTCTCGTTCAGAGTTTGCCTCTCAGCCTTTGTCCTCCAGACTGAGTCCCCGGTTCTCAGAGGGCCCCCCTAGGGACACTGCTACCTGTCCTGGACTGGCCTCCAGCTGACTCCTCCCTGGAGAACCCACTCGTCCTGTGTCGCCCCCATCTCACCCATCCGAGAGCTGTGAGGCCCCCCAACACAGGCCCCATGAGTGCACACTTGTTACCTGTTTCAAGAATCAAGAAATGAATGTTGCCTTAATTTCCTGGACCTGCTGTAACAAAGTGCCACAAACCAAGTGGCTTACAACATTAGAAACTTCTCTGGCGGCTCTGGGGGCTGGAAGTTTAAAATCGAGGTGTGGGCACAGCCATGCTCCACCTCCCAAGGAGGAGGGTCCTTCCCCACCTCTTCCAGCTTCTGGTGGTGGAGAGGCGGTTGGGGCGACCCTTGGCTGGTCTCTGCAGAGCACCACCCTCCACCCCACCTCAAACGCCTCATTTCCACATTAGGTCATGTCTACAGGTAAGGGGATTAGAACTTCAGCAATGCCCTCCCCCAAGGGGAGTTTGGCAACCCCAAACAACTGTTAAGGGCAATTTTCTCGTGGTCTGATTTTCCAGGAAAACTAAAGCTCTTGGGGTTTGGCTTGCCACAGCCAGTAAAAGGCCACCAGTGTTCGTGGGGTGGTGCTGCCCTGCACACTGCAGAGAGGTACTTGCTTCACCCGTGATGCCTTTCCCTTTTTTATTAGTCCACCTGTGATGCTTTTGTGGTCAAGTGTGACTGTGTTGGGGCTTCCCTGGTGGCTCAGACGGTAAAGAATCCGCCTGCAATGTGGGAGATGTTTGGGAAGATCCCCTCGAGGAGGGCATGGCAACCCACGCCAGTATTCTTGCCTGGAGAATCCCATGGACAGAGGAGCCTGATGGGCTACAGTCCATGGGGTCGCAAAAGAGTCAGACACAACTGAGCGACTAAGCACACAGCACAGTGACTGTGTTTACTCCAGGCTTGAATGCATGTTTCCCTTTCACATTAGGTGTTAAAATGGAGTATTAACTTAGAATATAGCCTCTCTCTCCCCAGCCGTGGCAAGAAGCATTCTGATGTCAAAATAGGTCAGGCTGACCTCGGGCACTCCCTGAAGTCCAGAGGCCTCTGCTGGTCCTTAAGGCTCACCGCAGTCCAGCCCCAGCTCCCCTTTGATGGAGCTCCCTGCACATACGTGGCTGCTCGCCCTTCCCAGAAATGCCTCTCGGGCTTCCACATCCGTGGCTTTGCTGTCGTTCACAGAATCCCCTTCGCATATCCAGCTTTTCTGTTGACGTCCCCCTGGTCTCTCTTTAAACATGTATTCTTATTTATTTATTTGGCTGCACCAGGTCTTAACTGCAGCATGCAGAATCTTTTTTCAGTTGTGGCAGCTTGGATCTAGTTCCCTGACCAGGGATTGAACCAGGGCACTCTGATTGGAAAACAAAGTCTTAGCCAGTGGACCATCAGGGAAGTCCCCTTCCCCCTAGCCTTAAAGGCCAAGTTCAAAGGCTACCTCCTCCAGGAAGCTTTCTTGACCTTCCAGCTCCTCCTCAGAGGGCTGGAGGCCCTGGTCGGCCTTCAGTTAGGGCACTGCTTTGAAGCAAATTTATGTCTTTCCTTCACTCCCCCTACTCCTACTAAGCAGTCATGGAGAGGCGTCTAGAGACCATTTCACACAAGGAATAACTGAAGTTGTTGTTTTACTTGGAAAAGAGTGGACTTCCCTGGGTCATGTGCCCCAAGTTTCTTCCAGCTGCTAAGATTCTAGCAGAGACTGGAATCTCTGAGGAGAGATCCTTGGAGATCCTTGTAGATCATGAGACCATGAGATCCTTGTAGAACCTATACCTGGACTTCTCCGGAGGTCCATTACACACACACACATACCTGTGTCCACCACAGACCAGTGCTCAAATATAACCTCCTACCCAATATAAAAGGTCTCTCTTTTGTGTCCCCCTTTTTTGGGCTTCCCTTGTGGCTCAGCTGGTAAAGAACCTGCCTGCAATGTGGGAGACATGGGTTTGATCCCCGGGTTGGGAAGATCCCCTGGAGGGGAGAAAGGCTACCCACTCCAGTATTCCAGCCTGGAGAATTCCATGGACTGTATAGTCCATGGTGGTTGCAAAGAGCTGGACATGACTGAGCGACTTTCACTTTAGGTGGTGTGGTAAGCAGAGTTCTAAGATGGCCCCCAAGATTCCCTGCACCCCAGGAAATTCCTGCACTGAATAGCCCCAGGGCTGTGACATGCCGCTTTCACTCCTGTGATGAGGCTGTGTTCTGTGGCACAGTTGACCTTAAAATAGGGAAGTTATCTGGGTGGGGGCAGCCCTCATCACATGAGTCCTTTAAACGCAGAGTCTTCCTCAGCTGGTCACACAACGGGAAGTCCAAGAGCTCTCAAAGTGTGAGAGGGATTTGACTCGAGACCAGAGGGGCCCCATGGCAGTGAGCTGAGAGCAGCCTCTGGGGGCCGAGAGCCGTCCACACCAATCGCTAGCAAGACAGGGGGGGAGCCTCAGTCCTACAGCCATGAGGGAGTTAGTTCTTTGGAAGCTGGGAAGCCGCTCATCCCCTCCTGGAGCCTGCAGATGTGGATGCAGCTGGTGAGGCCCTGGTCTCAGCCTCAAGACCCTGAGCAGAGGGCCAGCTAAAATGTGCTGCTGCTGCTGCTAAGTCGCTTCAGTCATGCCCGACTCTGTGCGACCCCAGAGACGGCAGCCCACCAGGCTCCCCCGTCCCTGGGATTCTCCAGGCAAGAACACTGGAGTGGGTTGCCATTTCCTTCTCCAATGCATGAAAGTGAAAAGTGAAAATGAAGTTGCTCAGTCATGTCCAACTCCTAGCGACCTCATGGACTGCAGCCCACCAGGCTCCTCCATCCATGGGATTTGCCAGGCAAGAGTACTGGAGTGGGTTGCCATTGCCTTCTCCTAAAATGTGCTGGACCCGTGGGAACCATGGGCCAATAAAAGGTGCCGTGTCCTCTGTTCTGTTTGAGGTCATCTGTCGCATGGCAGTGGAAAACTGATCCGACCCCTGGGCCCCTCCCAGGGCAGAGCTTCTTGACTCCGCTGCAGGTAGGGAGTGCTAGTGGCTGGAGGCACTTTCTCCTCCCAACTTAAAAAAAGAAAAGCAATCAGGAGAAATTTTGCCCTATGAGGTATTTAAAGTACATTTTAAAGCCAGAAGAATCAAAATTGCCTGGCACTGGGCTCGGGGATAGGGATAGATTAATCCAATCATGCAATACGATGGGCCCAGAACTAAATATGAAATCTTTTGTTCGTGATAAAAGAGGCATATTAAGAACTAAGTTAGTGAATAAATAATGCTTAATTAATGCTGTTGGACCACTGATGTATCCATTGAACTAAATTAAATAATGTTTAATTAATGGTGTTGGACCACTGATGTATCCACTGAACTAAATTAGCAAATAAATAATATTTAATTAATGATGTTGGATCACTGATGTATCCATTGAACCAAGTTAGTGAATAAATAATGTTTAATTAATGGTGTTGGACCACTAAGGTATCCATTTGGAAAAATTAAGTTAGAGCCTTCAACCATAGATCACATATAAATTAGAACTGGATTAAATGACTAAAATAAAGAATTTAACAACCGTACAATCTGTAAAATACTACAGTGTTACAAAACTGTAGAAGAATATTTTTATAATCTTTGAGTAAGGAAGGCTTTCCTATGCAAAACATAAAACACAGAAGCTGTAAAGGAAATATCTGAGAAATTTAACTACATCAATTCAAACCTTCATGTAGACACTGGGACCAATAACGCAACTAAAAGCAAGAATCATGCTGAAAGAAATCGTTTATACATACATAACAGACACAGTAGGGCTTCCCAGCTGGCTCTGTGGTAAAGAATCTGCCGGCCAGTGCAGGAGATGCAGGAGACAGAGGTCCGATCCCTGGATGGGGAAGATCTCCTGGAGGAGGAAATGGCGACCCGCTCCAGCATTCTCGCCTGGACAGTCACATGGACAGAGGAGCCTGGTGGGCTGCTCTCCATGAGGTTGTGAAGAGCTGAACACAACTGAGTGACTGAGCACGCAGGCAACGAAGGATAAACACCTAGGTCTAGAATACATAAAAGCTAAACTGATAAATTTTAAAAATTACAGTTCACCCACGAAGTAGATAAGTCAAAAAACATATGAAAAGCTTCTAAACTTACTAGTTATCAGGAAAAGCCAAACTTCAATAACAGTAAGACATCACTCTTGACCCAGTGTGACTGGCATGATTTCTAACTTGATAATATCCAAAGTGAGCAAGGGTGAGGGAATACAGATACGCTAATTCTCATTTGTTGGTACTACAAAATGATAAGGCTTTCTAGGGGACAATTTAAAAATTTAAATTGGCCAATTCTTTAATCCAACAATTCTACTCTAAATGTCTATCCTAGAGAAATATTTTAAAAGGCCTGTGAACAATATTTATTGTAGTATTTTCATAATATCCAGAAAAGTCCAATATCCAATAATAGAACAGTGGTTAGCTAAATTGTGGGACATCCACATGGTGGAATACTGCAGTTACTATGTTAAAATAAGTGGACTCGATGAACGTGAGTCTGAGTGAACTCCAGGAGATGGTGATGGACAGGGAGGCCTGGCGTGCTGCGATTCATGGGGTCGCAAAGAGTCGGACACGACTGAGCAACTGAACTGAACTGATACAGACTAACCGTAGAAGGCAATGGCACCCCACTCCAGTACTGTTGCCTGGAAAATCCCATGGATGGAGGAGCCTGGTAGGCTGTAGTCCGTGGGGTCGCTAGCGACTTCACTTTCACTTTTCACTTTCATGCATTGGAGAAGGAACTGGCAACCCACTCCAGTGTTCTTGCCTGGAGAATCCCAGGGATGGGGGAGCCTGGTGGTCTGCCATCAATGGGGTCGCACAGAGTCGGACACGACTGAAGTGACTTAGCAGCAGCAGCATACAGACTAACATAAAAAGATGTGTATATATCAGTAGATGAAGACAGGAACTTTCAGAATACCGACATATATTTTCTATTGTTTCTGAGACCTGCATTTTATCACCTTTCAGCATCTCTGAAGATGAGAAGTCACCTCACAATCAATGGCATGTATAGTGCTACTGGCCCGGTGCCTATACTGCCTGAGTATACGTGAGCTCTCTTTCAGTTAAATCTTTAAAGGACTGTTGGGTAAAGAACCAAGAACGTGTCTGTTGTCTGAAAACTTTCTATTAAACATCTCATAAGATTAAGAAAGTGACAGCTTCAAAAACTGCAGAATGGGTGTCAACAACTTAGAAGAAACTCCCTGAGACGGTAGTGAGGTGGTCTTTTAAGAAATGCTGCATCCAAGACTCTTGATGGTGTGTAGAGGATACAGTATATGTATTGATAGTCATGGGCCATTCAGGTCAATAGAGATTCCAGAGAGTCAGATTCTGAACATTCAGAAATTTTAGCAGACACTTGAACCAACTTATTTATATTTAAAATATGTATTTCAGGTGTTAACATGAAATACAATACCAAAAAAAAAAAAACCCTTGTGTAAATAAGTCTAAGATTCTTCCAATAAATGTAAAAGAAAAATTATAAAGTGAAAAGAAAGCATGCGGTAAAATTTTTGTTTAGATTTATGAAAGGTTTGTGAAGTCAGTTCAAAGAGCTCCCATGTACTCCACCCCAGTTTGCTTTGTTATTCGGTTCAGTTCAGTTGCTCAGTTGTGCCTGACTCTTTGTGACCCCATCGACTGCAGCACGCCAGGCCTCCCTGTCCATCACCAACCCCCAGAGCTTGCTCAAACTCACATCCATCGCGTCGGTGATGCCATCCAACCATCCCACCCTCTGTCGTCCCCCTCTCCTTTATTATTAGCATCTTATATTAGAATGGTACATTCGTTGCAATTAATGCTATTGATATGTTATTATTAACTAAAGGCCATACTTCATTCAGATTTCCTTCTTTAAAGTTGTTTGTTTATTTTGGCTGTGCTGGGTCTTCGTTGCTCACACGGGCTTGCTCTACTTGCGGTGAGCGGGGGCTACTCTGGTTGCGGCGCACAGGCTTTTTGCTGCACAGGCTTCTTGCAGTGGCTTCTCTTGTTGTGGGGCACGGACTCTAGGGCACGCTGCGTAGTGTGGCCCACGGGCTCAGTTGCTCCAAGGCATGTGGGATCTTCCGGGACCAGGGATTGAACCAGAGTCCCCTCCATTGCAAGATGGACTGCCAACCACTGGGCTACCAGAGAAAGTGAAATCACTCAGTCGTGTCCCACTCTTTGCGACCCCATGGACTATACAGTCCCTGGAATTCTCCAGGCCAGAATACTGGAGTGGGTAGCCCTTCCCTTCTCCAGGGGATCTTCCCAACCGAACCCAGGTCTCCCGCATTGCAGGCGGATTCTTCACCAGTTGAGCCATCAGGGAAGTCCTGTTCAGATCTCCTTGGTTTTTACCCAATGTCCCTTTTCTGTCCCAGGAGCACACCCAGGCTCCCACCCAGGATCCCACATCCTACTTATTTGTGATGTATCCTTAGGCTCCTCTTGGCTGTGACCTTTTACAGACTTTTCTTGGTTTTGGTGACCTTCACAGTTTTGCAGAGTACTGGTATTTTGTAGAATGTCCCTCAACTGAGATTTTTTATGTTTTTCTCTTAATGAGACTGGGAAGATCAAAGGTGTAAAGTCCCATTTTCATCACGTTATATCAAGGGCACATGATTTTATCAATATTTATGTGAACTTTGATCATATGGCTGAGGTAAAGTTTGTCAGGTTTCTCTATTGTAAAAGTCAATTAATTTTTTACAAAGACGTCAAAATAATTTAATGGGTGGAACACAAAGACTTTTCAATAAATGGCGCTTGGACAATTGGATATTCTTATAGGAAAACACCTTGACCCTTACCTCACAGCACACATGAAAATCAGTTTGAAATGGATCCTACACCTTAATGTAAAAACTGCAAATATGAAACTTCTGTAAGAAAACGCAGGTGAAAATCTTCATGATAAGGTAGGCAAAGAATTCTTAGGACACAAGAGCATAAATAATAAATGAAAAACTTGATACATTTGACTTAATCAGAATTTTAAAATGCTCTTTGAAAGATACTAGTAAGGACATGGTGGGCTTCCCCGGTGGCTCAGGGGTAAAGGATCCACCTGCCAATGCAGGAGACACCAGATCAGTCCCTGATCCCGGAAGATCCCACATGCCGTGGATCAACAAACCCTGTGTGCCGCAACTATTGAGCCCGTGCTCTAGATCCTGAGCCAAAACTACTGAAGCCCGTGTGCCCTAGAACCCATGCTCTGCAACAAGAAAAGGCATCACGAGAAGCCTGAGCTTGGCAACTAGAGAGTAAGCCCTGCTTGCCGCAACTAGAGAAAGAGCCAGATACAGCAACAAAGACACGGAACTGCCAAACATAAATAAAGAGATAAAATCATTTTTAAAAATACATTCTCTTTGGAAAAAAAGAACACGAAAAGGTTGAGAGAAAATAGTCACCATATATATATCTGATCTAGATCTTTCTATAGAATGTATTTTAAAATCTTATAGTTCAGTCCAAAGGCAAACAATCTGAAGATTTAAACAGACTCGCCAAAAAAAACACAATATATATGTATATATATATATGGCCAATAAGCACATGAAAAGATGCTCAGCATCATTAGTCATCAAAGGAATGCAAACTAAAACCACAATGAGACATCACCATACTCACTAGCATGGGTAAAATGAAAAAGACTCTCGATACCAAATGTTGGTGAGGATGTGAAGCAACTGGAACGTTCATACTTTTCTGGTAGGAAAGTAAAATGATGCAATCACTTTGAAAAAAGAGTTTAGTGCTTTCTAAAACTATGTATATTGTTGTCGTGGTGGTTCAGTCTCTAAGTCATGTCCGACTCTTTGCATCTCCATGGACTGCAGCATGCCAGGCTTCCCTGTTCTCCACCATCTCCTGGAGCTTTCTCAAATTCATTTCCACTGAGTTGGTGATGCCATGCAACCATCTCATCCTCTGCCGCCCTCTTCTCCTTTGCCTTCGATCTTTCCCCACATCAGGGTTTTTTCCAATAAGTTGGCTCTTCCCATCAGGGTTTTCTGGTATTTTTTTGGCTTGCTTTTCTTTTTTATGGTACAAAAAGGCAACAAAAAAAATTATGTATATACAAGCAATCAATTTCACTCTGAGGTGTTCACTCGAGAGAAATAAAAACAGATATCCATTCAAAAACTTGTATATCAATGTTCATAGCAGCTGATGCGTAACAGTGAAAAAGTAAGACAATCTTGACATTATGCCAAAATACTAGGCTTCTGACATTCTTAAGTGCCTCCAGGTAGGCTGGTTCAATTAAGTCGAAAACCACAAATAGTGACAAATGCCACGCACCCTCTGTTACTGTGTGACTCATTCCTGGGCAAGGGTTTAGTTGAGTCCTGCCCTGATCACAAGTTGGGAACAACCTACTGACTACATATGACAGGTACCATTCTAGGCACTCAAAGCAGTGCAAGGCAGGGTCCCTGTCTTAGCCTCTAAGCGCTCTATCTAGTCTTGGAGAACTCCCACCTGCCAGGCAGAGCCCACCTCCCACTGTCGAATCAGAACCTGACAAATACTCGCTCTCCCAGCTTCTCCTGCAGCCAAGACGTGGACACAATGATCTAGGCTCTCCAATCATGTGACCTCGAGGCAGACTTGGTGGGCCACCCACAGCAGACGTGGGAATGGTGCATGATCCATGCTGGCGAGGGGGCTAAGGCAGGGGCAGGTCGCTCCAGGATCCAGGAGCAGCGACAACGTTAGGGGCCAGTGTGTGCAGTGCAGGCAAAGCTCGCTGCCCTTTCAGGGCCCAGCAGACCGGTTCTGCCATGTGACGCGGGCAGCGCCTGGCTCTGTGGGCTCCAAGCTCGCATCTCCTGCTCTAGTGCTAAGTCCCTTCGGTCGTGTCCGACTCTGCGACCCCATGGACTGTAGCTCGCCAGGTTCCTCTGCCCATGGGACTTCCCTGGCAAGAATACTGCAGGGGCTTGCCATTCCATGCTCCAGGGGATCTTCCCAACCCAGGCGTCCAGGTCTCCCGCACTGCAGGCAGATTCTTTACGGACCTGAGCCACCAGGGAAGCCTTCTCTAGCTAGGATTCTACTTACTAAGCCAGATCCTTTTAATACATTCATTTTCTACTCAACCAGAGTTGGTTTCTTTGCTTACTAGATAAATCAGGTCCTTAAGAAATTCACACTCTAGACGTTTACAGTCTTCCTGAAACAAGAGGGAACAAAGATAGTAAAACAAAGACAGTATTACACAAAGTTAAATTGAGTAGAATGAGCTAGAAGCTCAGAGCCAGGGCGATTGCTTAGGGATTGGGAAGGGCAGGGATGACGGCACGGAACAGCCACCATAATGTGGGAAGTGAGGGTGTCCTGCCCCAGGCCCCGGGGCTGTGAGACCTGCGGGGTCCAGAATGCTCTGTTCCCCAGGATTGTTTCCTGTCTGGAGGGATGGATGAGAGCACCCCTTTCTCTTCAGAGCCAGACGGTGGCGAGCTGGGGTTGACTTCAAGAGCACTTCTCCGGGCTCACTCCCGAGTAGTTCTGGGGTGTCCTGGAGAACCCGCTGATGACATCATTTGGGGAGAACAGCCCAACGGAAGCAAGTCCTAGCTCCTAGAGATCAGCCTCCAATGTAAGCGGCACAGAGCAGAGGGGGACGCGGCTGGTTTCCAGTCCTCCCATCGGCACATTGGACTGAGCATCTAAAACAAGAGATTTCATGTGTGGAACCCAGCATAAGCTGTGAGGACCTGGAGAGACCGAGGCTCGCAGGACGACAGTCTCCTCCAGCAAAGGGGGGCGTGAAGGGCCCCTCGCAGCCTAGGTGGGCTTCCCTGAGCTGTGTCCTCCGGGACCCCAGTGGGGACAGCGGTGCTCACAGGTGTCCGGGCCCCCCTCACCCCGCGTTTCTGTGACCTGATGTTTTGTTTTTTAACTGTTTTGAGACTTATCTATTCTAGATATTGTCATTTCATTCTCTTAACAGGGTCTTTCACAGAGAAAATTTTTTTTAATTTTTACAGAATCAAATGTATCAAATTATCCACTTACGGATCTTGATTTTGGTGCCAAGTCTAAGAACTTCTTTTAGGAAAAAAAGAAAAACAAACTTTAGGATTTAAGAACTTCTTGCTTAATCTTAAATCCTAATTTTTTTTCCCTAAAAGTTTTATAATTTAAGGTTCCACATGTAAGTCTATGGTTCATCTTAATTTGTGTAAAGGGTAAAACCTAGGTCAAAGTTTCTTTCTTTATCTGTGTGTATCAAACTTCTCCATCACCACGTGGTGAAAAACCTATCATTTCTCCACTGAATGGCTTTTGCACCTTCATCAAGTCAGTTGTGCATATTTCTGTGGGTCTATTTCTGGGTTCTTTGCGTGTGTACTATGTTACTTCAGTCATGTCCAACTATGTGCGACCCAGTGGACTGCAGCCCACCAGGTTCCTCTGTCCATGGGATTCTCCAGGCAAGAACACTGGCCTGCAGAGGGTTGGCATGCCCTCCTCCAGGGATCTTTCCGACCTAGGGACCGAACTCGTGTCTCTTACATCTACCTGCATTGACAGGCAGGTTCTAGTGCCACCTGGAAATCCCCATCCATCATATTGATTTGTGTGTCTGTCCTCCAGTACCACAGTCTCGATTACAGTAATCATGTCCGACTCTGTGACCCCATAGACTGCAGCCTGACAGGCTCCTCCGTCCATGGAATTCTTCAGGCAACATTACCAGAGTGGGTGGCCATTTCCTTCTATAGGGGATCTTCCCGACCCAGAGATGAACCTAGGGCTCCAGTATTGCAGGCAGATTCTTTACCATCTGAGCCACCAGGAAAGCCCTCTCTCTCTCTGTTTCTCTCTGTACACACACACACACACACACACACACACACATATATGCTATATTTATATTATCTTGATTTGAGTAAACTAACTCTTCCTACTTCTTTGTCAAAACTGTCTTACCTTCTGTTTGCCTTCCCATGTACATTTTAGAATAATCTTGTCTATATATACAAAAAAAATCTTACTTGGATTTTGACAGGATGTGTATTAAATCTGTACCAGTCTAGGGAGAATTGACGTTTACTATGTACAGCGTTCCAATCCGTGAACACACAGCATGTTTTTCCATTTATTAATATTTAGATGTTCTTCGATTTATTTCATCACCATTTGTAGTTTTCAGCATACAAGTCCTTTGCAAGTTTTGTTAGATTATATCTGTTTCTTCTTCAAGTAATTATAAATAGTATTGTATTTTAAATTCAGTGTCAATATGTTCATTGTTTATGATAAAACTACAGTTGACTTTTGTACGTGTCTTATATTCAGTGACCTCACTGGACTCACTTATTAGTTCTGAGTTTTTAAATACATCCCCTGGGAATCTCTACATAGAAAATCATGTCATTTACATATGGGGACTGTTTTACTCCCTCCTTTCCAGTCTGTAGGGCTTCCCTGATAGCTCAGTTGGTACAGAATCCGCCTGCAGTGCCAGAGACCCCCGTTCAATTCCTGGGTCGGGAAGATCTGCTGGAAAAGGGGTAGGCCACCCACTCCAGTATACTTGAGCTTCTCCTGTGGCTCAGGTGGTAAAGAAACTGCCTGCGATGCAGGAGACCTAGGTTCAATCCCTGGGTTGGGAAGATCCCCTGGAGAAGGGAAAGGCTACCCACTCCACATTTCATGGACTGTATAGTCCATGGGGTCACAAAGAGTTGGACACGACTGAGTGACTTTCACTTTTCCAATCTGTATGTGTTTTATTTCCTTTTCTTGCTTTATTACACTGGAAAAACTTTCAGCACTGTGTTGAATAAGAGTAGTGAGAGTACACATCCTTGACTTGTTCCTGATCTAAAATGGAAAGCATTCATTTTTTCACCATTAAATACTGCTAGCTGTAGGTTTTCTGTAGATGTGCTTTATTACACTGAGGAATTTCCCCTCCATGCTTATTTCCTGAGTTTATTGTGAATGGGTGTAGAATTTTGTCACATGCTTTGTCTGCATCAATTGCTAGAATGATGAGATTTTTTTCTTCTTTAGTCTGATAATGTGGTAGTTAGACTAATTGACTTTCAAATATTGAACCAGTTTGGAAATTCCTAGAAAAAACTCTACTTGGTTGTGTGTAATTTTTTGTGTATTTCTGAATTCTATTTGCTAATATTTTGTTAAGGATTATTGCATGTCTATTGATGAGGGTTATTGGTCTATTATTTTCTTTTTCTTTTGGTATTGTCTTTGGTTTTGTATCAGGGTAATACTTGCTTCATAAGATGAATTAGAAAGTGTTCTCTTCTATTTTCTGGATAAGATTGTGTTCAGTTCAGTTCAGTCGCTCAGTCGTGTCCGACTCCTTGCGACCCCATGAATCGCAGCACGCCAGGCCTCCCTGTCCATCACCATCTCTCGGAGATCACTCAGACTCACATCCATTGAGTCAGTGATGCCATCCAGCCATCTCATCCTCGGTCGTCCCCTTCTCCTCCTGCCCCCAATCCCTCCCAGCAGCAGAGTCTTTTCCAATGAGTCAACTCTTCGCATGAGGTGGCCAAAGTACTGGAGTTTCAGCTTTAGCATCATTCCTTCCAAAGAAATCCCAGGGTTGATCTCCTTCAGAATGGACTGGTTGGATCT
>SJYT01079346.1:552705-583450 GCA_006410635.1 Cephalophus harveyi | reverse complement strand
GCGCTCATAGCTGTCAAATAACCTATCTCATACTGGGTGAGTTCCAATAATTTGTGACTTCAGCAAATTGGTCAGCTTCATCTAAGCTGTCAAACTTCCAAATGTAAAGTTGTTTGTAGTATTCACTTGTTATCCTTTTGATGTCTATAGTGGCTGCAGTAATATCTCATTTTATTCCCTAAAAAAGAGCTTTCGAACTGTGGTGTTGGAGAAGATTCTTGAGACTCCCTTGGACAGCAAGGAGATCAAACCAGTCAATCCTAAAGGAAATCAACCTGAATATTCATTGGAAGGACTGATGCTGAGGCTCTAATACTTTGGCCACTTGACGCGAAGAGCTAACTCATTGGAAAAGGCCCTGATGCTGGGAAAGACTGAAGGCAGGAGAAGAGGAAGACAGAGGACGAGATGGTTGGATGGCATCACCAACTCAATGGACATGAGTTTGAGCAAACCCCAGGAGATGGTGAAGGACAGGGAAGCCTGGCGTGCTGCAGTCCATGGGGTTGAAAAGAGTCGGACACGACTGAGGGATTGAACAACAATTCCCTATATTGGTAATTTGTGTCTTTTCTTTTTCTGTCAGTCTTGCTAGAGGTTTGTTGATTTTACTGACTTTTCCAAAGAATCAGCTTTTGTTTCATTGATTTTTCTCTGTTGGTTTTGTTTCTATTTTATTGATTCCTGCTCCAACTTTATTTTCTTCCTCTGCTTGCTTTGAGTTTTTCTAGGTGTTGGATATGGAAGCTTTAGAGTATTGAGATTTTTTTCCTCTTCTTCTCTAATGTTTGCATTTAGTACTATAAATTTCCCCTTCAGTACTGCTTTAGCTGAATCCTACAGATAAAAACACTCTAGTTTCATTTCTCATTCAGTTCAGTGTTGCTGGTGAGTCACCAAGTCGTGTCCAACTCTTTGCAACCCCATGGACTGCAGCACACCAGGTTTCCTGTCCTTCACCATCTCCCAGAGTTTGCTCAAACTCATGTCCATTGAGTTGGTGATGCCATCCAACCATCTCATCCTCTGTTGTCCCCTTCTCCTCCTGCCCTCAATCTTTCCTAGCATCAGGGTCTTTTCCAATGAGTCGGTTCTTCACATCAGGTGGCCAAAGTATTGGAGCTTCAGCATCAGTCCTTCCAATGAATATTCAGGACTGATTTCCCTTAGGATTGCCTGGTTTCATCTCCTTGCTGTCCAAAGGACTCTCAAGAGTCTTCTCCAACATCACAGTTCAAAGTACCAATTCTTCAGCACTCAGCTTTCTTTATAGTCCAACTCTCACATCCATACAAGGCCACTGGAGAAACCATAGTTTTGACTAGACAGACCTTTGTTGGCAAAGTGATGTCTCTTAATACATTGTCTGGGTTTGCAATAGCCTTTCTTCCAAAGAGCAAGCATCTTTTAACTTCATGGCTGCAGTCACCATCCACAGTGATTTTGGAGCCAAAGAAAATAAAATCTGTCACTGCTTCTACTTTTTCTTCTATTTGCCATGAAGTGATGGGACCGTATGCCACAATCTTAGTTTTTTGAATGTTGAGTTTTGAGCCAGTTTTTTCACTGCCCTCTTTCACCCTCATCAAGAGGTTCTTTAGTTCCTGTTTGCTTTCTGCCATTAGAGTGGCATCACCTGCATTATCTGAGGTTGGTATTTCTTCCAGCAATCTTGATTCCAGCTTGTGACTCATCCAGCCTGGCATTCTGCATAATATACTCTGCATAGAAGGCAAGTAAGCAGGGTGACAACACGGTTTATACATACTCCTTTCCCAGTTTTGAACTAGTCTGTTGTTTCATGTTTGGTTATTTCTTGACCTGCATACAGGTTTCTCAGGAGACAAGTAAGGTGGTCCAGTATTCCCATCTCTTTAAGAATTTCCCACAATTTGTTGTGATCCACACAGTCAGACTTTCACATAGTCAACAAAGTAGAGTAGATGATTGTTTGGAATTCCCTTGCTTTCTTTATGATCCAGTGGATGCTGGTGATTTGATCTCTGGATTCTCTGCCTTTTCTAAATCCAGCTTGGACATCTGGAATTTCTCAAGCCTAGCTTAAAGGATTTTGGCATTACCTTGTTGACATGTGAAATGAGCACAATTGTACGGTAGTTTGAGCATTCTTTGGCATTGCCTTTCTTTGGGATTGGCATGAAAACCGAACTTTTCCAGTCCTGTGACCACTGCTGAGTTTTCCAAATTTGCTGGCATATTGAGAGCAGCACTTTAAAAGTATCATCTTTTGGATTTGAAATAGCTCAGCTGGAATTTCATCACTTCCACTAACTCTGTTCATAATAATGCTGCCTAAGGCCCTCTTGACTTCACACTCCAGCATGTCTGGCTGGACACGCTAGGTGAGTGACCACACCATCGTGGGTCATTAAGATCTTTTTTGTACAGTTCTGTGTATCCTTGCCACCTCTTCGTAATCTCTTCTGCTTCTGTTAGGTCTTTGCTGTCTCTGTCCTTTATTGTGCTCATCTTTGCATGAAATGTTTCCTTGGTATCTCCAATTTTCTTGAAGTGATCTATAGTCTTTCCCATTTTATTGTTTCCCTCTATTTCTATGCATTGTTCACTTAAGAAGGCTTTCCTATTTCTCCTTGCTATTCTCTGGAACTCTGCACTCAGTTGGGTATATTTTTCCCTTTCTCCTTTGCCTTTAGCTTCTCTTTTCTCAGCTATTTGTAAGGCCACCTCAGACAAGCATTGTTTTGTTCAGTTCAGTGCATTATTTTTAATTTCCCTCGGGACTTCCTCTTAATCCCATGGTTTAGAAATATTTTGTTTAGTTTATAAGCGCTTGGAGATTTTCCTGTTATTTTTCTACTATTGATTTCCAGTTTGATTCCCTTGTGGTTGGAGAACATTCATGATTTTTGTTGGGCTTTGAGTCTATCCAGGATATGGTTTGTGTATGTTCTGTTTGCATTAAAAAAAAAGCAAAATAGTATATTTGGATACTATGTTGTTGGATGACTTGTTCTATAAATCATATTGGTTGATGGTGGTGTTCACTTCTATATCCTCGAGACTGTATGTTTGATTGTTCTATCAATTGTTTAAAAAGCTGTGTTGAAGTCCCCAACTATGGTAGTGGCTATATTTCTCCATTCAATTCTTTAAAATTTGCTTCTCATATTTTCCTCACATTTAGGATGGTCTTGATGAATCAAACTTTTTATCATTATATAATGTCCCTATCGCTGGTATTTTTCTTTGCTCTGATATATCCTTTGTCTGATATTAACAGAGCCATTCCTGCTTTTCTTTACCTAATATGTACTTTCCTATAAACTTTCTTTCAGATTTTATTTCAGATATTATATTTGAAGTTTCTTGTAGATAGTACATAGTTTGGTCATGTTTTTTAATACATGCTAATATCTGCCTTTTAATTGGTATATTTAGACCATTTTTTAATATGTTAGAGCTTAAGCCTGATTTAAAAAAAAATACTTCTCTTTGTTCCGTTTTTGCTTGTTTCATTCAACCTGACCTCCCTGCCCCCCACCCGCCTCATTGTGAGTTATTTGAACATACTTTAGAGTTCCATCTTGATTTATCTGTAGTACTCTGAGTTCATCTCTTTGTTTCATTTTTTCAGCAGTTTTTAATACTTACTCTGTATACATTTAGAATCACCTTAGGTAGTGGTACAATTTGCTTTAACTATCAAACATAACTTAGAAAACTCAAGATTTACACATTTTTCCTTACTGTATTTTTTGCTTACCATATTTTAAATTTCTTCTTTTATAATTTCCTGTTTAAAGAAACTCCTTTGCCATTCTTTTAGGGTAGATCTGCTGATGAAAATTCCCTGAACCCATTCTGTCCATCTGTCTGAGCCCAAGCAATGGCCCAAAAGGACTATATCAAAATGCCATCCCCATAGCAGAGCCAGAACAAAAAGAATTGTTCATTTCAAACAGAAAGGGCTGAGGGGTAAAGAGCACTACAATTTATCACAGAAGATGGAGTGAGAAGGGTTTGAGAGGAGCTGGGACTTTTCAGGTTGTCATTTTGGGGGAGCCGTGGTAAGTCAGGAGATGGAATAAACACACAGAGTCAAGGGTCAAGAGCACAGGGCAGAAAGCGATGAATACATAAAACCGCCCTTTCTCCTGAAGTGTTCCACAAAGAAATGTTTTTCTTGCCCTCTAGAGAATGCCAACTGACAGCCCTCTTCAAGTTCTGGCTTAAAATACTGTAAACTTTAGGTCAGGTGAGGACAAGTCTCTCATCCTGATAAACATCTCTAGAACTTATATCAGCAAGATCAGAAGGAAAATCCTGATTTGGTCATCCTTTTTTTTTTTACAAGTCATTGCCAAAGAATCACCTTACCTGACCACCCCCTGCCCCACATGGACCCTTCATTTCATAGAGGAGGCATAGCTTTCCTTGCCTCTAGATAGGCAATGATAGGATTCCCAATTTCCGTCTCTCCTTTAAGCATGTTGGGCTTCCCTTCTTTACCAGCTCATCTGGTAAATCCACCTGTGATGCAGGAGACCTGGGTTTGATCCGTGAGTTGGGAAGATCCCCTGGAGAAGGGAAAGGCTACCCACTCCAGTATTCTGGCCTGGAGAATTCCATGGACTATAGCCCACGAGGTCACAAAGAGTCAGACATGGCTGAGCGACTTTCACTTTCACTTTAAACATCTTGGTTCTAATTCCCTAGCAGCCACCTCTTCAACCACGACCACTTCACTCTCTCCTTTTAGAAATAAGAATGGGGCTTCTTCTCCCATGATCTTACTTGTAATGCTTCAGTTTCCATTTCAATGGTCACAAAGCAATAAAGGAAAATGTTATCCTCAAGTCTGAGAATTCACTCAGTGATCAGGAATTATTTTTAGATCTAACCCACAAGCTTAAGAAAAAGAATGAGCACATAATGATTTAATTGGCTTTCTCTTTTAATCAAAAACATACTTTGTTACAGAGTTCTCAGGAAAGGTTCAACTGTTTTTTTAGCCACAGACTTCAACCAGACGAAAGCATACAGAAAGCCACAAAGGACCTCCCAGGGCCCTTGGCTGACCAGTTTTCCCCAAAGCAGAGGCTAAGTGTGGCTTGTCTCTTGAGTTATGGCATGGCTCCTCTGACTTCAGGAGAGGAGACAGAGCTGGCAGATACTGCCACCAAATCTGTCCCCAACCCCTAGTCACCTCTTCCAAATGGTTCTGCAGCCCACCAGGTTTTCATCTACAAGCTTTCACACTTTTCCCCTAAATCACACGTCCAAGGCACTAGCCAGAATCCAATACTTGGAAGAAGTTTGTTGAATCCATGTTTAGCCTTTTAACCAATCCAAGCCCTGAGTCCTTCTATCAATGACAAGCAGCCATAGCAACAGCAGCTGGTTTCATCCCTTCCTTTCCAGCTACCACTGAGCTGGCCTCTACCAGGACTCCCCAACCCCCTACCCTTGACCCACCCCCAAAGAAGGCTTGATCCTTGAAAAAGCCAAGTCCATTAATTATACTAATCCAAGGATGGGCTGGAAGAGAACTCTGAAAGGAATGCTCCAGCCAAGTTTTCTGATCAAAATGGACCTAACAAGAGCCAAAATTAAAGTGAATAATCATCCACTGGTATTGTTTTCTTGAGTCATATAAACCATTTTAATTGATACAGTTCAAGGGAATTTCCCTATTTTGAGAAGAGTTAAGAAACCAAAGACCCAAAGCAATGACATCTAATATCACTAGGCATTTACAGTAAATTTTCCACTCATTTTAGTTTTTAAAAATTTTACTAGCACACAGCACTTAAGATGATGGTGTCACACACATACCCAAAGGTAAAAATATCATGACTCAAAAGAAGCCTTAATACACCATGAAAACAGATGATGGGAAAATAAAACGAAGGCTTTTCTCCCTCTTTTTTTTTTAAAAGTATTTATTGCAGCCCCCAAGGTGGTGCTAGGCCTTTGGTTGAATTTAAGTCTTAAGGACGTATTATGTAACTTCTTGTCCACAGAACAGTAATAAAATATCAAGCCTAGTCTCATTTGAATAACGTGGAAATAAGTAAAAAGCCCCCTCAAACAGCAGACCAAAGTAAGGAAGAACTCCCAAACTGCTGCAAGGTAGGCAAGGTCACTTAAACTTCAGAGCTGGAAGAACTCATCTAGTCCAACTCCCTCATTTTACAGATGAGGCAACTGAGGCCCAAAGAAGGGAAATGACTTGCCCAAGGTCACATACATCAAGTGTTTCAGTGGCAGAGCGCAAACTAGAGGGTGCAGCTTCTGGCCCCAGACCAGAGCCACCAGTTTCAGGCTGAGCAAGAACACTGGTTCTGAGACCTATTTGAGAAAGCATCTGAGATAAACTGAAAATTATCCACAGCGGTAGAGAGAAATGATTGTCTTCACCAGTTTTCTCCTTAGTTCTTCCTACACACACACAAAAAAAAAATGATGAAAGGGGAAGAAAAAAGGTTCATTCACTCATTCAAGGCTGATGTTAAAATCCCTGAAACAACATCAGCAATCACCTTAGCTACTCCTTGGGGCAGGTTATCAGACCCTCAATTCTCATAAAGGCACCTAAAGGTCAAAAATATCTGCGAGGAGGAAGGCCAGAAGATAGGACTCAAAAAGGGACACCAAAACAAAACAAAAATAACCCTCTCATTTTCCAAGCTTTCGTTTTTTGCTGTTTTTTTTCTTTTTTTGCTGGTGTCCTCTAGGCAGTGATGCTGCCTTTGACTATTGATGCTCATTTCGTAACCAACCAACACTTGTAACCCCAGTTTTTGTTTTGAGCAGCACTCAAGTGGAAGCAACAAAACCTTCCAAGGGGGAAAAAAATATGAATATGACTCACTTCTCTCTATTCTCAACTACCTGAAATTCAGCAAGGATCAGGAAACACACTCAGTAGTCAAACTGATATCAAATGCCAAAGCCCTGAAGTCCTTTTCAATACTTTACAGGAAAGTTTCTTGGGTCCTGTCCCAGTTTGCCGGTGTTTTAAAGAAAGTTCTAGTAAGTATGGTTATCCGGTTTTCTTGCCTAAGCAGTCAGGAAAATCAATCAGAAAGGGGAGAAGGAGGAAAGGGGAGGTATACTGACAACACACAGGAAGTGGCTGCTGTCATTAACGGGGGGAGGAAGGGGTCTGTGTATCACAAAACCAAACATTCCAAACCACAGCGGCCTGTGACCATGTAGTGAAGGTAAAGCTGTCCCACACGTCTGAGCAGCCCCTGGAGTCTACAAGCCAGGAGGCACAAGAGAAACACTGTATCCAATACCTTTTCTGATACACATATCAAATAATTCCACCCCAGAAAATGAGCACAGTAAAAAATGTTTTACTGCTTGAATAAGGTAAATTTGGATTATGCAAAAATTTCCATTCTGTGGTGATAGCAGAAGAGCAAGACAAACACTCGAGCAACACTGGGGCACGTGCTTAGGGACGAGGCGGGGCTGAGGATGCTATGAATAAGGTCGCGAGCTTTTGTATGTCCTTACTAACACAGCTTAGGAGAAAAGAAATTATCTGGTTACCCAAGAAAAAACATGGAAAGGCTGCATACAAGGTTCTCACATCCCATTTTCTATCATCTTGCAAAGGAGGGTTGAGGCAATTATTTTACAGATAGCTATCTGCAACAAGAAGGGTTCTGCCTTTAGGAAGGAAAAAAGGCATTTCTTCCATCTGCAAGTCTTAGCCAAGCCCATCCACAGGAGTTGTTAACTGACTTTACAGGTAATTACTTTCATATGCTCATTTACCCCGGTAACTTAAACACTCCATTTTCCCAATCTGCTGTCATTAAATACAATGCCAGTAAAATGACTCAGTGATGGTGCGAACAACCTTTAGAAACTATCAACAAAAAGGATTCCGCCTTACTCAGAATAACACTGTTCCTTCCAAAAGGTTCTCAAAAAGGTTCAGAACTAATCTGAATTTGTATCATCGCTAGTAACTATTAACTAGTTAACACCAAATCAAGAATAGAAATACTTCACCACACATTCTTTAACCTCCACAGATACTTAAGGAGCACCACGGGAAAAATGCAAAATTTCCCTTCGTTAGGTGGGCATGGTCAAGAAGACAACTGCAATTAAGCTTTTAAAATAAGATATTTATCATCCGGAAGACAGGACATTTTATTCTGCCGTCAAATGTTCTATCACAAATACCCCTTCTTTACACTACACCCTTCCTCATGAAAGCAGATTTTTGACTTTGAAATGCAAACACAATCCGTGTTCAGTTTATCTGGATATTTTGAGTATGGTTCTCCTTAAGCCAGGTCACCTAAACTGTAAACCTACAATGTTTACAAGAGGAATGGGATAGGCAACCTATTTAGCGGTTAGGTCAATACAAATGAGCCATGCTTCTAGAAAAACAAGGTTGCATGGCAGTGATTTACTATCATTATCTTTGTATAACAGGGGTAGTATACTATAAAAAATGAGTTAAGACTACATCCCACAAAAGAACCTACCCCCTGGAAAATAAAGGCGACAACACCATTTTGGATTTAAGGATTTCCCTTTGATAATGCACTGAAAGGCACTCGGCAAAAGTGGAAGGGGCCTCATACTGGATTATAAAGGTACATACTGGGTTCAACTCTCACTCAGTTCTCACTGAAATTCAACATTCTGAGCATTTTTGAGATATGAACTAGCTAGAGAAAACCCACCCAGAACCCTATCCTCGTAACAATCAGATTCCAAGAAATGTGGAAACTATTCTACTCTTAAAACAGCCATAAAATCTTAAACCCAGTGGTTCTTCTAGTCTTACTCATCAAAGATGACTACCTCTAAGAAATGTAAATACTGTTCAACAACTAAGACCCTCAGAAATAACTGATTATAATACACTAAATGTTTTCTTAAAAGCATGTGACTGGACCTAGGCATAAATATAAAGCAATTAATAACTAGAAGTACTTCTATGTACCTGTAGGATTTTTATGGCTCTTTGCAAAAAGCAACCAAGGTGGGTGGCCTGGCCTCAAAGACAGACTACTTAGCAAATATTTTCCACAATACTTCCCCCAGATGATTAAACACGCAAACTTTCTTTAGAAAAGGAGGCAATGTATTATATCATAGCATGCTTAATAGTTCTAATCAAATAAACTCAGTTTTTAAAATCTGTTACTCTAAAACTCTCTCCTCTCGCTCCTACTCTTCATTCACAGTCAAACAAGACCTAAAATCAAAAATTCCTAGAGAATGAAGATACCTTTCTAGAAAACCTGCCAATAAAGCGTAAAATTGCCACATTTTTACAGGTTAGAACTAGGTCTTTAACAGAAGTGTTTGTAAGAACTCAAGAGTATGAATGAGTTGGTAGAAATGTTATTTTAAAAAACAAAAGACATGTAGCTTGGATCAAGGTATGTTTAAATCACAGAAACAAGCAAACTCAGTGGTTTCTAGGATGGTCTTATTAAGAAGACCTAAGCAAGGAAGTAGACGACTTGCTGATTTAAGCTGATATAAAGATGACTATCATGCGTGAGTATTTCTCATGTCTCAAGCTTGTAACACACCTGAAATAATCTTATTACACTAAGAAAGGTCCTCCATGAAAAAAGCAAAAACACCTGAAAGATAATCTTTGATTTTATTTCACACTATTCATCCTGCAGACAACCTATTTATCTTACAATCAGGCCTAGCTTTGCTACAGTAAAATAAAAGTGAAAAAAATAGCCAACCCTACACTTGATAGGTAACGTCCATGGGGGGTCCTAGTAGAGGGGAGAAGAAAACCAAAGCTGCCCAATAGTACTAGCTGTTGCCTGTCATTTACTAGAAGGTGTCTCACCACTAAGGTTGGACTCAAAAGTGCAAAAGAAAAAAAAAGTTAAAAATCAAACCTAGAATTCAACTTTGCATGTTGAGATTCAGTTTTATTTATGCTACTAGCTAAGTAAAAAGCATACATATTGTGTCTGTGGTACAGTCAATACATTTGCAACTTTTCTACTTAAACTTTCTATACAAAGTCACTGCCAATTGATACGATCATTGATGGCAAAGGGCTTAGAATAACCAAAAGGTATAAAAAAGTTTGCAGTCTTGCCCCAAGATACAAAAACTGAATTTTAAACACTGTCATAACATACATGATTTAAACAGTATATGAAAAAAAAAAGTCACACATCAAATCAAGTACAAAAATATCCAAACTACCTATCAATGAATGGTAATGTTTCTATTATTCTGCACAGTACTTAACACAGAATTTAGCAGTTTCCAAAATACTCATTATTTAGCTTTAGCATTGCCACTTGTGCAGAACAGTAAGATATTAGATGGAGTGACACTGCTTTTAGTGTTTTAAAAAATATAAAATCGTTCCCTATGTTAAGGAAGGAAAGAAATTCCTCTTCCAGGCTCCTTAGTAACCAACCCTGTGCCTAGAAATACAGAAGACGTCTACTGTTTAACAGGGCAAAAGAATATTTACTGATAAATAGTTATCCAACAAAAATAACAAATGTAATTTTAAATGATACTCCTTTGTCTGGTAATTTTAAGGAATTGTCAATATACACAGATTAGTGTTTTGCCTCGGCAAAAGAAAAATTGAGTCGCAAGACAATCTTGAGTTAAAATCATTTTCACTAGTTTAACTTGAAAAAAAATATTTTGGATAAAAGGTTATAATACACTACTATCTTTTTTAAACACAGAGTAAAGTTGCTCTTGGTAAAATTAACTCACCCACATGGCACAATATTTCGGAGTAAAGTATGTTCAACAGTAACAACTCACACACAAGATAACATAGGTGAATTAACTTTGAGAACTTCTCTGCCTTTAAAATCAGCAATATTAAATTTATTCTGTAGAATAACACACATATTGATGTTCTGCATATAAAAGGCTCTAAAACATTTCAAAGGGCTAAATTTTCCAGCATTGGAATGATTCCTTCAAACATAACTGGTGAAGATTTAATAAGAATGTATTTGTCCCAATCTTCAAGCTCTGAGCCATGCCTGAAAAGTTCTAAGTAGGAAAAAGAAAATTGTTTTAATCCAGTTTCTGTCTGCTAGGAGCAAGGCAGCAAACACATTTTCCAACCCTTTATGAAAAGATAAAGCAGAACAAAAGTGAAATATATCTTCAGATTACAAACAGGATTGCATCTTATAGTCCACCATCCTGATAATGGTAAGGGCCCCAACGTTAAGTTAAAAGACCTCAGTCTAAAGGCTGTGGGTCAGCAATAGGCATGGTGTGAAGGACTTCATCGAGGAGCTGGAGGGCCCGGTGTAAGTGAATCTCAATCCAACAAGGCGTTTCCTTGATGCTCTGTCTTGGGTAATCAGGTCCCCAGCCTTTCACAAAACTCATCCTGAGTATGCATAACCGACGGAGGTCATCCACACCGATTCCGGCAGCAGCTGACAAACCTGACAGGAAAGATGTGGAAGACGTCAGCGGGACAGGCTGACCCCTTCCCGTTCCCCCTAAATCTTACATTAACAAGGTGACCAGCTTTCTTTACTGCATTCTCCCCAGCACAAGACTTCTCTGCCAAAGTGCCAAAAAGTAAGTATAGATCTATACTTTGTCAACAGGGACTGAAAACTTTTGGTTAACACAGTGTATATTCCACATGGGTCTTCTAGCTACCATCAATTATAAATTACCACAATCCACCAACACCCCATCTGTTTTTTCTCTTTACAAGTGGAGGTGAAGGGATAAGAAATAACTTGTTTTTAAGAGGCAGTGCATGTCTACATGTTGGTTGTAAGAACTTTACCCTCTGTCTAAACTGTCTAGTTCAGGGTAAAACATGACTAACAATGAGACAGAAAATAGTCCTGGTTCCACTAAGACTTCTTGGATGAGCCAGATGATGTCTGTCTCTCAGTTTCACAATGTAACAGAGATAGCATGTAATTACTCAATTGGGGGGGCGGGGGCAGTAGATGAAAAGGAGAAATTTAGTAACAGCTCTGGATTCTTCAGTAAAAGCATATTTGTAACATCAAAACTAGCAAATCAATGGTTTAGATGCCCAAATTTAAAAAAAAAAAAAATCAAATTCTATAAATGAGTATGCCTTATCTACCTGGAAATTGTAAACTCCTGAGCATAAATCACAACGGAGACTCTGCATCTAATTCTCCAGTCAGAACATACAGTCATATAGTCAATCTGCATTCATCAATATTACAATGAAACTACTGGGAGGAATTTGCATGTACTGTAGAGAAACCTGCAGGGCCACTGCAGTTTTCTTAGCCAGTGTGATTTGCTTACCACACTGAAGAGGTTAAGAACAGGGGTTGAATGAATCACTAGTTATGCCTTCAGACGTGGAAGATGGGTGCCACGTGTTTCCATCATAAAAGTCTATAGTCAGGAGTTTAACTCTGCAGTAAAAAATTCCCCATCAGTGTGAAACCTGGCACACAGTTCAATTTTACCCTAAAATTAAAAAAAAGTCTACAAGTTATCCAAACGCCACTGTCACTTGGTTTTCTCTCCATGCTTAGTACACTTTTTAAAAAAAGTTGGAGAGACGTCTAATTCTGAAACTGAAATATGCTTTCCTTCTAGAATAAAGCAAAGCACATCAGTGATTACAACCCACCCTGGCTGGTGAGACAAGAATTAAAAGCATCAACAAAAATAGGGGAGACTGATCAATATAACAATAACAACCCCGTCTTCTTCATCCCACAGTCCCTTTTTTGTTACAAAAAGAATGAATACAGGGCCGTAAACAAAGGGCAACTATTACAGACGAACAGGTTTTATTTTTTATTCTTTGTACAAATTCAAAAAATGTTATTATCCCAGTAAAAAGAACTTCACTTTCTATTACTGGTTAAAGTAACTAACTAACTGAGTCGATCAAGATAAAGCACCAACTACTACACTTGAAAGACAAAAAGAATCAAAAGCATACTTACTGATGGCTGGGGCTATTCCACCCACTGAGCCTGGGCCCGGGATGTTCCCCGCCACGGCCGCTGCCTGGGCGGCTGCCGCAGCTTGCGCCGTGGCGGCCTGCTGCTGCATCTGACGGTGACACTGGCGCAGGTCAAAGACCTAAAAACAGCAGCAAGTGTAAGTCTCATGCCAGGCGCCCGGCAGAAAGAGTCCGCATATCAAAACCAATGCACGACCTATGCAAAACTCACAGCCTGATTTAGCTCTCAGCATTAAAGAATTGATTGTTTATTTT
This sequence comes from Cephalophus harveyi, assembly GCA_006410635.1. NCBI lineage: Eukaryota > Metazoa > Chordata > Mammalia > Artiodactyla > Bovidae > Cephalophus > Cephalophus harveyi. The sequence continues at coordinate 570,222 of SJYT01079346.1, read as the reverse complement.
TTTTATGTAGATGGTGAGGTGAAGTCGCTCAGTCGTGTCCGACTCTTTGCGATCCATCCATGGGATTCTCCAGGCAAGAATACTGGAGTGGGGTGCCATTTCCTTCTCCAGGGGATCTTCCCGACCCAGGGATCGAACCCGGGTCTCCCGCATTGGAGGCAGACGCTTTAACCTCTGAGCCACCAGGGAAGCCACATGTAGATGGTAAGCTCTTAGAAAAGCTGGCTTGAATAAAGCTCACCAGAGAGGCACAGCTCACTTTTAGGACAGTGCTGGTTGCCACAGGCCTCTGTATCCTTTATCTGAGTTCAGTGTGGGTCAGCCATTCCTGCCTTTGTGAAAAACCACACCACTGTGTAAAACGAAGTTAAGAAACCATCCCACCCTTTCATAACTAAATGAAGAGCTCTCTGTAGGTTGAATTGACGGCCTAGGTCATATGGTCAGCTTCTTTTCTTTATCATTCTATTTGGAGGAATGAATAAAAGGCATTGTCACTATCTAACAAAACAAGGGCATATCTCAGAGATGCACAGAAGCAATCTAACAGGATATTTAGGTCTTGTTTAAATACTTTAGAAACAAAGGAAAAAGAATTGATCATGTAATGTAAAATCTTAACTACTACTGAATCTCAGTGATGGATATATGGGATTCCATTAACTAGTTTCTCATTAATTTTAAAAATGCTCATGATTTTTTAAAAATTGCTTAGCTTTGAATCCTATCATTGATATTTGCTACTTACATGGGTTAAATTTCTTAACCTTTTTGAAGCCTCAACTTTCTTATCTATAAAATGGGAATGCTAAGTGTGCAATGCTTTTTCATGTTATTGTAAACTTGGCATAGTATATTGTAAGCTCTCAATAGACATTATTTATTATTTTCTATTTTGTTTTTGGTCTCCCAGGTAGCCACCAACCTTGCAAGAAGAGTTAAGGAGCTTATAAATAATTTCAGTGCTCTTTACCAACCATACCAAGGGCTAGCGTTTTTTTAAAGCATTGGAAGGTTACACAAGTGGAGTGGTCACCTTGAGAAGTTAGTTGTAAGAAAGGAAGACAAGGACAGAGTAGAAGCAAGACTGCTCAACGCACATTTTAAACAGCATTTTAATTTCTGAACCATGTGACCATACTCCTTCAACAAAAGTAAAGTACAATTTAAAACAATCCAAGTATGCACAATACCCAAATATGAGTGAGCATAATTATCTTTGACAATAAAAGAAATAGAAGAATGCGTAACATAGAACTTTATCAGATAAAGTATACAGGTTTGAAACCCAAGCCAGTAATTTTCAAATTCCTGAAGAAATTCCGACTGTCTTTAGTCACAGACTTTACATGAACCATAAGAGCATACAACAATAATAAACAAAAGAATCCTCTCCAAACAGCAAACCAAATCCCTATTTACTTATTTTTCTACTGAGTGCCTATCTTCTAGCATCAACGATGGACAAAACTTAGACTATCTCAGTCTCTGGATCGAAGTTTGTCAAATATGGATGTATTTATTACCTAACCAAGCTACTAGTCCTAAAAGGGACAGGAAGCATGACAAAGGTCTGGAAATCAGAAAGCCCAGAACAAAAACCGCTGTTTTTTCAAGAGTCCATTAGATTCTGAACTTTTCCACTGTGCTCTGACCTCTTAGAATGCCTTACCCAGCACAGCACAAAATAGGGATGCAAATATCTGAAAAGCCAATTAGCTCCACAATGACTTTTTTTTTAAAGATGGAAACTGACAAACTTTATCTTTTAGAGCAGTTTTAGGTTCATGATAAAATTAAGCAAAAAAGTAAAGAGTTCTCTATTTCTTTGCAGGTAACACCCTCTCCCACTGTCACATCCCACACCACAGAGACACGACTGTTATCAATGAGCCTACAGTGACACAACATTATCACCCAAAGTCACAGTTTACACTAGGTCTCACTCTTGGTTTTATGATTCTATGGGTTTAGACAAATGTATAGTGATATGCGGGCTTCCCTGGTGGCTCAGATGGTAAAGAAGCTGCTTGCAATTCAGGAGACTTGGGTATGAACCTTGGGTCAGGAAGATCCCTTGGAGAAGAGAATGGCAACCCACTCCAGTATTCTTGCCTGGAGAATTCCATGGACAGATGAACCTGGTGGGCTAGAGTCCATGGGGTTGCAAAGTGGACACGACTAAGTGGCTAACACACACACAGACACACACAGACACAGCATAGTGTTACACTATTTTCACTGCCCTAAAAATCCTCTGAGCACTGCCTATCTATCCATTTTTTCCCTCCTCTCTATGTCTGGAAACAACTCATCTTCTGTCTCCATTGTTTTACCTCTTTCAGAATGTCAATTAGAATCATATAGAATGTATGTAGCCTTTTCAGATTGGCTTCTTCCACTTAGTAATATGCATTTAAGGTTGCTCGGTGTCTTTTCATGACTTAATAGCTCATTTCTTTTCAGTGCTGAGTAATATTCCACTCTGCGGCTGTAGGATGTGTTGGTTGCTTCTAGGTTTTTGGCAGTTGTGAATAAAGCTGCTATAAACATCCAGGTGCAGATTTTTCTGTGGACATAAACTTTCAAATCATTTGGGTAAATGTTAAGGAGTGTTGACTGATGGATCATATGGTTAGAATATGTTTGGGAATATAAGAAACTACCCAACTGTCTTCCAAAGTGGCCAACCCCTTTGCACTGCCACCAGTAACGAATCAGCGTCTGCTGCTCCCCACCCTGGCCAGCAGCCGGTGGGGTCAGTTTTCTGGACTTTGGCCATTCTCCAAGCATGCAGTGGTGTCCCAGTGCTGTTTTAATTCACAATTCCATAATGGCATATGAAACTGAACATCTATTCAGATGCTTACTTGCTTTCATTATATCCTCTTTCCTGAAGCACTGATTTGGGTCTTTTGCCCCTTTTTTAATTAGGTTGTTTGTTTTCTTATTGCTGAGTTTAAGTATTTTCTATGTTTTTGATAACAGTCCTTTATCAGATGTGTCTTTTGCAAATATATTCTCCCATTCTGCGGCTAATCTTCTCATTCTCTTGACACCATCTTTCATGGAGCAAACAGTTTAAATCTTAATGAAGTCTAGTCTATCAACTGTTTCTTTCATGGATTCTGCCTTTGATGTTATGTCTAAAAAGTCATTGCTATACCCCAGGTCATGTACATTTTCTCCTATATTATCCTCTAGGAGTTTTACATTTTACATTTAGGTTAAGTACAACCACTGAAAAAAAATTTTTTAACCATCATTAACCCAGTATGGCCCATATATAATCTTATATCATCTAGGAGGAGGGAATACAACTTACTTATAATTTCCTGGGTTCAAACATGTTCTCAACATACCCCCACCTCCACCAAGAGTAATTAAAAATTAACCAAGAGATCTTCAGACACGGGTTCTTTACAATATGTTATAAACAATCGTAATTATGATAGTCTTTAGATCTACGCTAACACCAGGAGCACATATCACAGGTAACCACAGAGACAAAACTTTGAAACACTGTGACTCTTATCTACAGATGTAGTAAACATGATTCATTAAGCACCCCAGCAAATCTCCTTTCCACATGGGCTATTTATGTAATTACAGCACTCACACCAGAAACTTAACTGTTGACTACACTGCTGCTGCTGCTGCTGCTAAGTCACTTCAGTCGTGTCCGACTCTGTGTGACCCCATAGACGGTAGCCCACCAGGCTCCCCCGTCCCTGGGATTCTCCAGGCAAGAACACTGGAGTGGGTTGCCATTTCCTTCTCCAATGCATGAAAGTGAGAAGTGAAAGTGAAGTCGCTCAGTCGTGTCCGACTCAGCGACCCCATGGACTGCAGCCCACCAGGCTCCTCCGTCCATGGGATTTTCCAGGCAAGAGTACTGGAGTGGGGTGCCACTGCCTTCTCCGTTGACTACACTGCTAAACTGTAACCCGGGCTGCCTCCTCACTGTGCACTGTCTATACCATAACAGGTTTCATCTGTTATACTGGATGATAAAATTAAGGCTTTCACTGAAAAGGAAACGTCTTCCTTTCAGAATCTGAGCTATTGATAAAGACAAGTCAAAGTAACCAAAGGTTTTAAATATTCTTTTTGGCTCAGATCCGATCTCCACCCCTGGGTTAATCAACAATTTACCTGCGATTTCATCTGTTTAAACATATTTCCTTACTCTCATCTAAGTTTATTACAAACCCATTACTTAACAAAGGTGTCTTATAAAGATCACTGTCAACACCTTCAGGATATTCTCTTTCAACCAGGAGTCAAATTTTGGCATTCTTTTTTCATAAGGCTCAATTATAGTATACTGCTTATATCAACACCAAGAAACAGTAATCCAAGAAGAGAAACAGGTCACTGTGTTGATGGTATATTGGGCATCTGAACAGAAGATTGCACTAAAGACCTGCTAAGTTATGTGACCTGGGGATGTAAGAGTCATGATCTCTCGTGACTGGGAATAAATTTAAGTGGATCATAATAACCTTCAACCTAGTCCAGTTGTAATTTAGAAGCACTGCCTGCCCCCTGTCCCTTACATATATGTGTGCAACAACAAACCTGACTCAGCATCAGAGAATGCAAATAAAAACAGACCATAAATGAGATACCACATCACATGCCCTTAGGAAGGCTAACATGGAAAAGACAGACAATAATGAGTATTTATGAAACTGTAAAGAAATCATAAATTTCATACACTGCTGCTGGAAATATCAAATGGTACAGCCACTTTGGAAAACAGTTTGGTAGTCTCTTAAAAAGTTACACATAGTTACTTTATGATCCAGAAATTCCACTCCTTGGTATTTGTAAGAGAAATGAAGATGAACATTCACACAAAAATCTGTACACGAATGTTCACAGTGGTATTATTCATAATATAGCCAAAACTCAGATGTCCAACAACTGATGAACGAATAAACAAAATGCCATGTTTGGAATGTTATTCAGCCCTAAAAAGAATGAAGTATAGACATATGTTACTTGAATGAAGCTTAAAAACATTAGGCTTAGTGAAAGAAGTCACAGAAGAGCAAACTGGATGATTCCATTTACAAAAATTGTTCTGAGTAGGCAAATCCATAGAGAGAAAAAGTAGATTAGTAGCTGGGTGGGGCTGGAGGGTCGGAGAAGGCAATGGCATCCCACTCCGGGACTCTTGCCTGGAAACTCCCATGGACGAAGGAACCTGGTGGGCTGCAGTCCATGGGGTTGCTGAGTCAGACACGACTGAGCGACTTCTCTTTCACTTTTCACTTTCATGCACTGGAGAAGGAAATGGCAACCCACTCCAGTGTTCTTGCCTGGAGAATCCCAGGGATGGCGGAGCCCAGTGGGCTGCCGTCTGTGGGGTCGCACAGAGTTGGACACAACTGAAGCGACTTAGCAGCAGCAGCAGGGCTGGAAGGTACAGGAGGTTGGGAGGTAGCACATAAGGGGTACAAGAGTCCTTTCTAGGGTAATAAAAATGGTGACTGTGGTGATGGTTGTAGCTCTGTGAATATACTAAAAATCACTGTACTGTATACTTCTAACAGGAGAATTATATGGTATGTGAATTATCTCTGTATCTCAATAAAGCTTTTAACCTGAGTGTCCAGTATTTAAGCAACACAAAGAGAACAGATCTTACTTTTGAAAGCAAAAGAGCAATGACACTTAAAAAGAATTCAAACATCTGCTCCATTTAAAGCTTGTAAAATGCCATTTCATTACATCAAATTTTCATAAATGTAAGGTGACTGCTATGTCATGAGAGAAGTAGGGGAAAAAATCAGTATCATAGAAGAAAAAAACAAATGCAATTTAGTCCTAGCTTCTTAAGTTTATAAAATGAAAGAATGGCTCTCCAAACCTATGTTTTCCTCATTTTAACTGAAAAGAGAAAAAATATGTTTATGTATATGCGTGTGATTGGGCCTGGGCTAGATTCCCCCATGTAAAGGCACTCTTTCCACGGGTTCATATATATGCACTCACCCCAGTAACATCACCGCTAATAAAAGTCTATGTGACAATCTAAAACACGAAAACACAGATCCTTTAGGTTACTGGTGCCCCCTAAATTAGTAAGTGAAGAAAATGCCAATGGCCAGATTTAGGATATACTTGAATCTCCTTCTGGCTAATAAGACTCTTCTAGAGAATAATATACTTAATAAACAGTAAATTAAAAATAATTATTTTAAAATCTTAGTTAATAAAACAAAATTGGGATTTCTTTTACTCCAAGAAAATGTATCAGAAGATAATTTATTTATTGTTCAAGGCAAAAGTCTGAGTTTTCTATTAAAATCTATCCATGATATAGTGGTTTATCAAGTGATGACAAGTCTCATATTTGGGGAACTTTTCAAGCACCATTTGTACCAGAATAGAGATATTACATTATTTGACAATCCTAGAAATTAAATTATACAAGATACCACATTTTTAAAGCCTAAATGTTTTAAATACTACCTCATATCTGATAAGTTCATCATTACTGTCTGGCACAAAGTACATATTCAACACTGTAGCCCTCTGTCCATCGACTTCTAATTGTACAAATAATCTAGATGTACAATTGACTAATCCAATCTTAGTCAAGATGGATACCCAGGTACAAAACACATTAAAAGGCTAAAAACAACTATTAAAAATAAGTATCTTCCAAACCAATCATAAAATTCACATGGAACGCCAAGGGGCTGGCAATAGCCAAAAGAATCCTGAAAAATAACAAAGCTGGAGAGCTAACACTCGCCAATTTCAAAACTCCCTACAAAGCTATAGCAATCAAGACAGGGTAGTGCTCTCCCAAGGACAGATATATAGATCAATGAAATAAACCGATGACCCAGAAATAAATCTTTACCATTTAAGGTCAACTGAATTTTCAACAAGGGTATCAAGATAATTCAGTAAGGGAAAAAAAAACAGTCTTTTAAATAAATGGTTACTCAAACAACTGGTTCTCATGACAAAAAACAAGAGTGGCACACACAAAAATGCACTCAGAATGGATCACAGACCTAAATGCAAGACCTAAAACTATAAAATGCTTGGAAGAAAACACAGGTGTAAATCTTCATAACCTTGGGTTAGACAACAGTTTCTTAGACATGACACAAAAAACACAAGCAACCAACGAATGCTGCTGCTGCTGCTGCTGTGTTGCTTCAGTCGTGTCCGACTCTGTGCGACCCCATAGACGGCAGCCCACCAGGCTCCCCCATCCCTGGGATTCTCCAGGCAAGAACACTGGAGTGGGGTGCCATTGCTTTCTCCAACCAAAGAATAGACTACAACAAAATTTAAAACTTTTGTGCTGCAAATCATTATGAAAAGAGTGAAAGATGAGACAAAGAATGGAAAAAAATATCTGCAAATCAAGTATCTGATACAGGACTGCTGCTGCTGCTGCTGCCAAGTCGCTTCAGTCGTGTCCGACTCTGTGAGACCCCATAGGCGGCAGCCCACCAGGCGCCCCCGTCCCTGGGATTCCCCAGGCAAGAACACTGGAGTGGGCTGCCATTTCCTTCTCCAATGCATGAAAGTGAAAAGTGAAAGGGAAGTTGTTCAGTCGTGTCCGACTCTTCGCAACCCCATGGACCGCAGCCCACCAGGCTCTTCTGTCCATGGGATTTTCCAGGAAAGAGTACTGGAGTGGGGTGCCATCGCCTTCTCCGGATACAGGACTGATATCCAGACTATACAAAGAACTCTCACGACAATAATAAAAAGACTAAAAAACCCAATTAAAAAATAGGAAAAGATGCGAACAGACCTTCTCCCAAGAAGATACACAAATGGCCAAAAAAGAAGTGCAATGTTATTAGCAGCTGGGGAAATGCAAATCAAAACCACAATGAGGTAGATACCACTTCGCATCCAATTGGATGGCTAAAATAAAAAAGACAGATAATAACAAGTGTTGATGAGTATATAGAGAAACTGAAGCCCTCCATGTACAGTGCTGGTGGAAAGGTAAAACGGCACTGCCATTTACAAAATGAGTCTGGCAGTCCCTTAAGCAGACAGACATAAGAGTTATCTTTTGATTCAGGAATCCCACCCCTAGGTGTACATTCAGGAAGATAGAAACATACATCTACCCAAAAACTTGTACATGAATATTCACAGCTGCATCATTCATAATAGCCAAAAAAAAGTATAGCAACAACCCGTGGATCCATTAACTGATGATGGATAAACATAATCCCCAGTGGACAGCAGAAAGACAGAAGGTACTTAAGATGCCAGCACCAAACAGAAGGTGCACAGGGCAGAAGTGACATGGGAAGAGACTACAGGCAGCTCTGTGAGGGCGGCACTGGTTACCTGACCACGAATCAAGTGCTAGCAAAACAGTCTGACAGTCAACTCAGAAATACATCTAGGAATAAAATTCTTGTCCATGGCACAGGTAAACATCAGAGAAGTCTATGCAACAGGATTTAGGCCCTGAGCATACCTGGGGATTTTAACTCAATTTTCTCAAGGGACAAAATTCCTCTACCTTGTAAATGTAAGAATTGTTTCTGAAATGTGTATCTCAGTGCGTGCCAGACGAAGGCAGAATTGCCCTACAGGAAGAAACAATGACAAGGAGGAAAAAACAAAACCTCTTGAGACAAACTTGCCAACAAATTATACAAAATAGATTACAAAGTATATGAGGAAATCCAACACCACTTAAAAATAATAACAAAGCACAAATAACTAAAATTCCTTGTGGAAAAATTAGAAAATGCGAATAAAGATAATTCTATTTGTGTGCTAAGCAATTTCCTAAAAACTAAGTAATGAGAGTTAAATCCACTAACTTACAACTGCTTTTTAACTAACCTTAAAGACACTCAGGACTTTAAAAAAATGTGAAAAATCTAAGTTAGAAATATAGGACTTCCCTAGTGGTCCAGGGGTTAAGAATCCATCATGTAATGCAGGTAACACTGGTTGGATCCCTGGTCCAGGAAGATCCCACATGCCATGGGACAACAAAGCCTGTGTGCCACAGCTACTGAGCCTGTGCTCAGAGCCCAGGAGCCGGACCTACTGAGCCTGTGTGCTGTAACAACGGAAGGCCGCCCGTCTAGAGCCCGTGCCCCGCAAGGAGAGAAGCCGCCACAATGAGAAGCCTGCACACTGCAAGTGGAGAGTAGCCCCCGCTCCCCACAATGAGAAAGCCAGTGTGCAGCAACAAAGACCCAGCACAGTTAAATAAATACATAAAGTTTTCTTTATTGAAAAGAAAAGTAAATGTTTTTGTTTTCTTTAAAGAAATATATTTAGGCTATCTAATTACAACTATCTTTCTCTTTCAAAAACAGTGTATGTTATAAATTAAAACTGAAATGGGTTGAACATGAAACAATTAATGAAAAATACCTCAGGTTTGATTTGCAAAATGATATAGCAAATAAAACTCAAAGAACAAAATAACTAACCTTTATAAAACATAGTTTTGAAGAATTTTTCATTTCTCAGTTCTTAAGTCAAAAAGCTTTTACTTTTAGAATTTTCTTCCATAAAATCCTGAAGATTGGCTAAGATGAACTTTCAGAGGCTGATTTTTACATATTTTAAACATCAAAGGAACACAAATTTGGAGGTTTCACTCAGTATTTCCAAGAACTTGTGTATTTCTCTAAAACATTTAACAAATTGGCTAATACAAACATAATTTCTTTAATATATAAGATATTTTTACATTTCTCCCACATCCATCTCAATTCTTTAAATAACAAATAGAGCTTTCCAAATCTAAAATGTTTGGGTAAAATTACAACTAACCTTTATATATGCACTTGGGTAGATCTTATGAACAGCATCTCCAGGTGCACGCCCAGCTTCTCTGTCTAAGTAGTAGCTCTGTACAAAGACTGCGTGGTCACTAAGGCACCTGACCCAAACATCACCTTCCCCTTTACATTCCAACTGCACACCTTTGCCTATGTGCAACCTTAGGAAGAAAAAGTGAGTCACATTTCATTTTGATAGGTATTTAAAAATAAATTTTAGTTCAGACTATACAGCACACCCAATACTGAAAATTTTTAAAGAATAAAGGACATTATATTTTGGTTATAAACCATAGCCAAAACATAGATAGCCACTGTTAATATTTTTGTTTCTTTTTTTTAGTACCCTAGTCACATTAGTAATGATGAGCATTCACATAATGCTTATTATGTGTCAGAAACATTTAATATAAATTATCATTTAACCTTCACATTCAATTTAAATTAATTTTACAATTCAGTTAATCATATGAACCAAATTTTAAATGCTCAATAGCTATGTGTGGCCAGTAACTACTATACTGGACAACACAGGTAAACCATCACAGAAAATTCTACTAGACAGACTGGCTTGGAGAGTAGATAATTTGCCAAAGGCACACAAATAGTGATAGAGCCAAAATTATCTGTTTATACACACACATATTTCCTTAAAGAGTTGACATCACACAATACGTAAAATTGTGTAAGTTTTCCTGTAATATTTCATAAGTATTTACATTTGATTATATAAATTTTTTATATTTTAATGACTGTATAAAAACAAAGGTTTATTAAAATTTAAATTTACTTAAGCATTTTTCTTTTTTTATCAGTCTTTCATGATAAATAACACTTGCAGAAACATGTCTTCATTTTATGTTATTTCCTCTCAGTAGATTTGTAGAAATACTATACAATCAGAGGAAACAAAAACTAGTTTTCAAACTGGGTTCCATAGGGTCCAGTTACTATTCAAAACATAGAAACTTCATGAACTTTTAAAAAGAGACTACATTTTATCAAATAACAAACATCTACACTTGAAATGCTTACAAGTTCTAAATGTTTAAGATCATGTTTATTCCTTTATATTCAAAAACATAATTTGCACTGAAAAATATAGCTTCAAATAGAAGTTCAGTTTTTAAAATGAACTAACTATACTGCAATACCTTGCTCTCTCAATGGCTTCTGTCCTGTGGACATTGGAGAGTTGACCCAAGCAAAAGCGATCTCCTCCAGAAGGGTCTACATATCCATCGACAGTAACAATAGGACAGCTTGAAGGAACCTTAAATGTCTCTCCTACTTGAACATCCATCTCAAAGTAAGCAATGGAACACCAATACTCAGGAGCTACAGGAGACAAACGGGAGAAGACAGTCACTCGTGTGAGAAAGGTACAAGGCTCTCACTTTCACTCCATATGCCAAAGCTTTTCTTAAAGGCTAAGGGAAGGGGAGAGCATCCAGAATTGACAATGCATTACAAAGTAAGCACGGTCAGGTCTTCTATTTTTCCGCTTATTACCTAGCATTCTTAAAGTTAAAAAAAATATCATTTTTAAAATCCGGAATTTTGTTCTTACTTCGAAGTACCCAATCAACAGGGAATTTAAAGAATGGAAACAATTAGAATCATAAAATCTTTACCATGATGTTTCATCTGACTGCACATAATATCTTCTATGTAGTCTGAACTTTAAAAAAAAAACAAACAACACACAGATTCTAATACATATTTCAGAGAAGTGTTCTTGAGTAAATCAATCTATGGTATATATTTATAGATCCCTAAATGAGAGAAAGGACATAACCAAGTTAGACATTCAAGGCTAGAGAGTCAAAGTTAATTACACTCCAACTACATAGCTTCTGAGGGCAGGAATTTTCAACTGTCTCTGGGATGAAAGGTCATTTGTCCCATCTGTATTTCTGGTGAAGTCCATTCATAACTACTACAATTTTACCTTTGAGAATGTGTGTGGTGTATTCATTTAACAACAATAAATTATTTAAAATAATTTTAAATAATTGGGGGAAAAGAAACCCACTATCTGGTTTGGTATGTAAATATACCTAACCAAGTATTTCTAATTTTTGTTAGAATACAATTATTACATAGAGCCCACATACATGGAAATTATTTTATTTTCCTTTTTGAAACAGCAAGTATTTATGGGGTACATGGGAATTGCTGTAGGTACCACATACATAGCAGTGAAGAAGGCAGCTATTGTTGGCTACTGTCCTATTTTCATGGAGGTACAGCAGACAAATAAGTGAATAAATTAGCAAGATAACTCAGGTAATGACAAACACTATGAAGAAAATTAAAAAGGGTATGGGACAGAAGAGTGGGAAGGTCCTTCAAACTAGACAGTAGGGGTATACCCTATCTGAAGAAGTCAGACCTGAAAGACCATGTATCTATGAGACTGCGAATGTAAATCTCAAGAGGAAAGCAAATGCAAAAGTCTAGAGAGTAGAAAGGAGTCTGATATAAGGTGGGAAAAGGCCAGTGCCACTAATGAGAGGATTAAAGTTTTCTATGATTAACCAACTATTTACCTGCATATTACTGTGCCATTTATGAACTTTGGCTGAACTAGAATATGAAGCAATAAAACTTTCAACAATATGAAAAGATACTCAGAATGACCAAAAAAAAGCATTTTTAAACCTCCCAAAAGATCTTAAAATGAAATATGATAAATGCTTAAAATGTATTAAAAACAAAGTTCTTATCAAGTCTATAAGTATCTAATTGCTTTTCAAAATGCTGTCAAGGAAAAAAGTACTTCCCAATGAAGTATTAATAAAAAAGGCCACATGAAAATTGGGTGATTCAAGATCTGAATAATGCAAATGTTCTGCCATACAGAAGAACCAACCAGTCACAAACACTCCTTTAAATATTTTTTATTATAATAACATGAAAACTAGCAATATATTAAAGTATCTTCTTATAAAGCTAGCTTTGAAATATTTATAAAGTGGAACTTTATAACTCACTATTTATAAAGTGAAACTTTATAAATATTTATAGTAAAGATTTACTTTATAAGTAAAACTATTTATTAAAGGCATTATATTATGCTATAGACAAAGAAGCTTCATCAAACGTTAACAGGTAGATATACTGGTGGAAGCTAAAACTGAAGAGGTAGTCTGCCGCTGCTGCTAAGTCACTTCAGTCGTGTCCGACTCTGTGCAACCCTATAGACGGCAGCCCACCAGGCTCCCCCGTCCCTGGGATTCTCCAGGCAAGAACACTGGAGTGGGTTGCCATTTCCTTCTCCAATGCATGAAAGTGAAAAGTGGAAGTGAAGTCACTCAGTCGTGTCCAACGACCCTCAGCGACCCCGTGGACTGCAGCCTACCAGGCTCCTCCATCCATGGGATTTGCCAGGCAACAGTACTGGAGTGGGGTGCCATTGTCTTCTCCGAAAGAGGCAGTCTAAGACAACATAAAAATTACCCCATGTTTTGGCAGCAAAAAACGGTAACAGCACTTAAAAAACAGCTTTAAATAATCAGCTCAAAGAGTAAATTTTGTTACAAATAATATCCTGAAGTCATGAATGTTTTCAATGATACTTAAAAAAAATAAGATCCAAGAACATGCATTTCCTGGTTCATACCAAAGAACAGTATTTCAAGTAAAGTGCCATAGCAAGCAGTATTTTTTCCATGAGAGCCAACTGAGGGGGGAAAAAGAGAGTTGTATTATCTTCATGTTTAAATAAGAAAAATATACTTTCATCATCATACATTACAACATCTGCCACTACACTTAAACCTTACTTTATTATTTCCAAGTCACCAAAGGGATTTTTGTTTGCTTAATATTTCACACCATACATTTCCCAGTGGCTCAGCGGTAAAGAACCTGCCTGCCAACGCAGGAGACGTGGGTTTGATCCCTAGGTTGGGAAGATCCCCTGGAGAAGGGCATGGTAGCCCACTCCTGTATTCTTGCCTGTAGAATCCCATGAGCCTAGTGGGCTATGGTCCACAGGGTCGCAAAGAGATGGACAAAACTGAAGCAACTGAGCTCAATACAACAATGACACCATATAATAAAGCTGCATTTTGGCAGTTGTGAGGATCAAATGAAACTGACATCAGAGTTGTACCACAGACCAGGGATAAAAACAACCATCTAATTAACAGGATTATTAAGGCCCAGGAAAGCAAGAGGAAAGGGGTTATCTGTGAGGAAGGAGGGTGCTAGAGGCAACCTAAAAGGCAATCCAGAGAATCTGGCAGTGTGGGGATATAAACTACCACGGGAAAACATCTTCTGGTCCAATCTAAACCTACTATACAACCAGGAGGGAACATGCTTATTTTTAAAACAGGAGAAGGTAATAGGAAACATGCATTAAGCCTTTCTGGATCTCTCTGTGCTCTTTTGCTCCAAGAACCAAATGCCACATAGGTGACAAGCCTGCAGCCTCTCAAAGCTAACAGCAATAGCAAGACAGAATTTACTCAGCTCCAAGACAGCATTCTTAATGTCCCAACTCACCTGAAAGGGAGAGAGACTGTTAGTGTCTGCTGACGTAGCTATTTTTAGTTTCTTATTTCTTAAATTAGTGAGCTTGAATTGGTCTCATGAAGTCTATGGGCTGCTCATCACTGACCAGGGGAAAGGTTTTGAAAGACTGACTTAACAGCATGAATTTCTTTAACACTATATTAAAAACTCAGCTAAGTATTTTTTTGTATTGGGGAAATGTATTACAAAGCACAGCTTTATCAAAAAAAATGCTGTTCAATTATAATAGAAATTATAACTCTCCAAGGCATTATCTTTAATTTCTTAAACAAAAGTTATTCAAGAGAAAGTTAATTATTTGGTTAAAGAACCTAAGTGGCTCATTATGAATTACTCTTTTTGTTGTTTAGATCTGAATGAGATGTCCTGTGAGAATCTTTTATGAACACATAAAATCACTGTCTTAAATGGCAGTTTCAGAGTACTAGAATACAACCTGAATCTGAACTGTGAATTCTGTACCCATGTATCAATGACCAAAACCACCTCAAGACACTGAGGGAAACTCTTCACTTTAATTTGCAATCAATATTTAATGAGCATTATCTCAGTTTCATAAAAAAGGAAAAGAGCATCGGTCAAAAGATATTAGAAATGAAAGATCAGCTTTTTCCAAAAATATTCTTCAACTTAGCCATCAAAGTCAAAGCACATAACTCACCAAGCAGATGTCCTGTTTGAAACCCTTTACACCAAGGTAAAGACCAATACTAATTGATCACTTCCCATTCTACTCATGAAACAGAAGCTTTAATGCCAGTGCAGGGCACTATAGATGCGTATCCTAGTAACTAATGAAGCTATTCCCTAATCACCAGATGTTAAGTCTCAACATCAGTTCTACAATGAGAAAAATGAAGCAAATCCATCAAGAGCCCAAAGCAACTGATGAATCCAAAATTGAACCCCAATAACTAGCTCCATGGCACCGTTCCCGGCCCCACGCCACCGCTCCTCCAGGGGAGGCTCTGTTCAGAGCCCTCATTACCCTTCCTCCCTAGACCGCCTATCACCAAGTCCTAGGAACAAGGAGACCCTCCAAGCTGCCGGGGCCACCCCTGATTCTCAGTGATGCTGCCTGAAACCAGGGAAATTCTCATTCTTAAGCCTCTAGATTTTCCTGGCTTCTCACAATATATTTATTAACACAAAGTAAGATTCTGATACAATGATTCCATTTATGTAATTTCAAAAAGCGGTAAAACCAAACTACTAAACTGGATTGTCTGGGGATGCATTCATTGTAAATGAAATAAAAATCCATAAAAAGCAAGACAACAGTTACCTCCAGAGGAGGGGAGAAACAGCCTTTGGCTGAGGCAGCGGGTGGGGAAGGGAGATTTCTGGTAATGCTGCAATGTCTTACTTTTCAGTCTGGGTGCTGGTTACACAGGTGCTGGCTTCCACATTATTCATTAGGCTATATCTATACTGATTTTACGTACTTCTCTGTTTATTACATTTCTTAATTAAAAATGTTTATAGAAAGGCAAGACCCCTTGACTCACAAAAAAATATTTAAAATCACAAAAATGTGCAAATAAGATCAGAAATCCACTAAAAAGGATAATTCAGTAAATATATATGGTTAAAAATGTATATATGTAACTACTAAATCATTGCTGTTGTTCAGTCGCTAAGTCGTGTCTGACTGTTCGTGACCCCATGGACTATAGCACGCCAAGCTCCCCTGTCCTCCACCATCTCCTGGAGTTTGCTCAACTAGTAAATACATACGTTTAAAAAATACTTCTGTCCCGCCAACAGCGTTTTTCTCCTTATCAAAACAAACATTTGCCTCTAAAGTCAGTAAAAATTAATGAAAGTATCACATCTACTACTGGTGAGCTACAAATGGTTCTCATACTCTGATGTGATCACTAAAGCAACTTGGCCTTTTGACATAGAAACTCTTTAAATCTCCTAGACTGAAATATGAGACTAACTAAAGAATAAAGAGCCTACCCTTAATGCTTTAACAGCTAGAAGTCAGAACCAACAAAAAAAATAGATAACTGAACACTATTTAAGAAAATAATGTGGATCTATCTGAGGAACTACCCCTTAATTTGATCTTATGGTTACTATATTTTTAAATCTTCACTGAAAATAAATATGGAAATATTTATGTATCAAATGATTATATAGGATTTCTACCCTAACAACAGGTAAGGGTATGAAAAGTAGGTGAGGGTATGAAAGAAACAAGACTGGCCAGTAGTTAGTAACAGCTAAACCTGAGGAATAAGAACTTTCTATACTGGTATTTTGTATATGTTGAAATTCTTCATAATTAAACAAAACTTTTCTAACTGGGGAAAAACTAAGGTGATGGATTGAAATTATGTATCTGCATCTTTCTAAGCAAAGAAAAACAGATACAATAGGACAGAGGAAGAAAAACAAATAAAAATCCTATGTTTCTGTTAAGAAGCCTTCAGTATTTTATTTCCAAACTTTCTGTTTTATTATGTTTAAAGTTGAAATCTACTGAGCTATTTAATCTACTATTTTGAACATAATTTAAGGCAAATAGTTTCTAAATTCCAGTTAACCAGAGATTCCTGAACTTACCTAAGACAGATAAAGTGAATTATTTTTCTGTTCCTCATCTACTTAAGATTCTCCTTGGCTTTTTAAGCTACAGTGTTACAGCTATTCTATTTTGAAACTTGGTTTCTACCACTGCACATTTATGTATCAAATGTCTGTCTTAAAACCAGAATTTTGGTACTTTATATTTTAGCCAAAACCACAAATCTTGTCATTTCTTTCAGACAGTTAAAAAAAATCAAATATGGACAGTTTATGTGTGATTATATCCGTTACTCATAAACTGTTAATTAACTAATGCCATAAAGAATATCGTACTTATCTGAAAAGTTAAGTTATTCTGCAATTACAGTAAAATCTGTGTGCATATATGTCTCATTGTCATAAAGAAAAACTAACTGTAGGTAATTCATTTTGAAATACACTTACCTGGATGATTAGAAATAGGAGGCTGGAATGCAAGCTCATTGTGAACTGGTGGCCCTAAAGAAAAGACAGTAAAAAAAAAAAATCCCATTTTTATTTATTAAAAGTTTTCCAGTGCCAAAAATTTTAATAAACCTTTAAATATAACTATTATACCTTAGGACTTGTTTAGATCAAGTTTATA
>SJYT01079346.1:522364-552475 GCA_006410635.1 Cephalophus harveyi | reverse complement strand
TATAAAATTATAGTATGCAAATACTCTTGAATTATTTTTTTCTTGAATTGCTTTTGTAGGCATTTAATAGCCAACATTTTAATATCATATGCCAACTATTAATTTATAACTATACATGCAAATAGTTTAAATATATGCAAACTTCAAGGCAAATTAAGTAAATTATTCATGTAACATGTAATACAGTATATTTCATACTGTAAGATATAATTATAATCCAAACTGTTAGATCCATTTTAAAATAAGTGTTTATGATTTATTAAATTAAGAATATTTACAAACTGGCAATAACTGAGAGATCATTATGTGTTAAGACATTGTGTTAAACGAATCACATGAATTAATACATTTACTTCTTACAGCGTCCCTTGAGACATATACTACTATTAATACCCTTAAGGCTTAGGAAGGTTAAATAACTAGCCAATGGTCACACAGGTAGTTAAGCATCCACACTCAGCACCCTTAACAACTATGCTGGCCACACAGCCAGTAAAAGTTACACTCTCATAAGGCAGGGAAACTTAGTAACACAACTATAAAACAGCAAGGTACAGCAACATATTCACAGTCTGATAGCCTCCTCCCCCCAAATTAACACATATACCAATTATATGACTGGAAAGAAAAATGTGACAAAATATTAGGAGTAGATATCTCTGGGTAGTAGAATTCTGGGTAATTTTTATTTTCTTATTTACTTCTCTGTGTTATTTTCCAAGTTTCCTTTGGTACTACTACTGTTATAATGGAGGAAAAGGGTTTAATATATATGAAAGATTTATATTCTTGATTTTATTAAGCCAAATGAACAATGTTCCTATTCTGCCTGAAACTACAAGCTACGGTTGGTTATCAGTAGGGTACCCCAATCAAGCCTGCAGAGAATAATGACAGATTCAACATCTGCGTGTCTACGGTATGCTGAACTCCACAGTGAGAGAAACCTTGAGACCGTGACTCTCAAGGAGTTTCAGTCCACTTAGGATGGATATACAGATACACATGAGATCTAAGAACATATACAAAACAAACAAATGAATGGCAATCAATGTGGTGTTAATGAAACATCAGCAAGGAAGAAATAAAAGTGTTGTGTAAATACCAATCCTCTAAAACAAAGGTATGATAACGTAACTAAAACTAAAAAGCACTAATCATGTAATGAAACTAAACTGTAAGATGAACAAAAGATGTAAAAACGTTTTTTTAAAAAACAGAAAGAAAACAAACTTCAAAAAAGAAAAGGCCCTTACAACAAAAACAAGAGCTTACAGTAATGTCCGGGATGGGGCGGCATAGGCGGGTGGTGCTGAAGATGGCCGTTTTGGTGGTGAGGCAAATTAGGTGTGTATGGTGCAGTCCTACTTCCAGTCCAGGTGGTAGTGCTGTCTAAAAATTAAGGCCCACATGGGTTAATTTGCTTTTATAAAGTCTGCCTATTTTTCTCAACTACTTAAAAAGATTTTAAAAAGCATGTACATACTATGATGATAAGTAGCTGGCTGACCAGTAAATCCATTCTGCTGCTGTCCTGGCTGAGGCCCTGAAGCTATCTGCAACAATCCTTCACTATGGCTGCCTGCCAGGATACTGGCAGGCTGACCTAGAGGAACAAGAAGACATTAATATGGTACATTTATAGATGCAATCCTATGGCTTTATACAGCAAATGAAGGATTTTACACCTGAAAGCCACAACTATAAAGATGAGCAAAGAGTGGAACTCACCCATGGCCTACCAAATAAAAAACCCTGCAGTCATCTATAAAGGCAAATCTTAACTTGAAGAAGTTCAAAATTATTCTAATATCTAGCTAATTTTAGTGGCCCATTCTTCACAAATATTCTCCAAATGCCAGCAAAACCCCAGTACAGGTCTAGCCTATCTTAATAACTTCTTCAGAAGTACATTAGCTCACCCACAGCCACTCCATCTAGCTTTTGCATCTTTCTGTTAGGATTCCAAAAAGTCCAGGCTCAAGGAAATGTTGAAAATTGGAAAGTTCATTATTATCAGCAATGGTACTAGTAATGGCAGAATGCTGAAGTTCAATAAAAAAGCAGAGCAGGCAAGTATTTTAAATGGAATGTAATGGGTAAGGTGAGAAAGTTAAGAGGAAAAAAGGTAAGTTCCACTGTCCGGTCAACGCAGCATCTGAGAGTTTTAATAAATAAAACAAACCAAAAAAAAAAAAAAAAAAAATCAGTCTATAGTGAAATTTTCTCATGTATTTTTAAATATCAAGATTTGCCTCTAAGAACACTATCATATTCCTGGATTTACAAGAAATTAGTTGCCCTCTCTGTATGTAATAAAACAGGAGAACTATTCTATTCAAAACCATTCTATGAAATTGCTTACATTTTTAAGGCTTTATCTTCTGTGTGGAAAAAGCTAAATTTTTTCAAGCATGTATTAAGTCAACTGTGCATCTCACTTGGAAAGCACTAAAATTCCATAATTATTGTTACTGGCATTACCTTAATCTTTTCTCATCCATATGGGAGTATAATCAGATAGAAGGGAGTAAATGACACCATTGCCCAAATATGCAACGAAGAGGTCAAAGTATTAAGAAAAAAGAAAACTTTTCTTCCTGCTACAAATCAGATTTCTGTAAGGCTAAGATTATATAATTAAAAGCTAAAGAGACTATTTCAATACTCCCTAAACTATTTATTTTTAAAGATGATATTTTCAGCAACCTCCCTTCCTACTCATCCCCCTCAAATTTTTACAGGTTATCTTTAAAGGTTAACTGCATATTTGCTCTTGTTTTCAACAACTGTACATGTTATATACTCTTAGCTATCTTACAAAAATTGTCACTATACAGGAGAAATTGAACTATTTTAATTTAGAAAGAATCCCTGAAGATATTCAGGTTCCAACTGAACATAACGCCCACTACAGCTATCTATACGGAATACTTTCATTACACAATTCCAAGAACATAAAATGAAATTAAACAACTCATGAAGTCTTTTAATTCCTCTATTTTAGTCATTTCCTTTTTCTAATTTTATCAATATATTTTTTAAGATCTAAGGAAACATTCTGCAACAAATTCTAAAACTTACAGTTAATTACTACTCATTGTGAAAATACATCCAAAAAACACCAAGACAAAATTATCCATATTTCATCCATACCACTTTTTCTGATCTTGACTAGGACTTGGTCCCAGGGAACATTAATGGTTAAAATGAAGTTGCATGAGCAATCATCAACAAAGGCATGTCAATTCAATCCTCAGATAGTATCAACAGAGGTAAGTGGCATTAATCTATGCTCAAGTGGCTATAATGTACCTTCTTTTATTTTCCTGCCCCACCCACTTGTTTATCAACTATATTCCCAAACTGGTTAATACAGAGATAACAGAAGCACCAAGTGATTAAAGGTTCAGGCTCTAAAGTATGTGTTTAACCTATATGGTCCAACCTATTTGGAATATGCTGACTGTATGAAGACTGTCATCTTGTGTAGGAAATACAAAGGATATTATTTGAAAACGTAAAATAAATTAAAGCAGGGGAAATTTGGTGTACTTTATCTGAAATTCAACTGTAGAAATAAATCCTCCATTTGTTCCAAAGATCAAATTTCTATGTTGGACTTGATCTGATATTAAAATAAATAGAATATGCTTCCTTTGATATCAATATACAAAGTATCAGTCCAGATGCATCAATAATTTACTGCTGTTGTGGGCTGAGATACAATCTCCTTAGCACCGACGTACAAATAACACAGTAGTACAAATGCCAAGACCCTGTTCTGTAATTAAAAAAAAAAAAAAGAACGATGCAGGGTGGGGACGCACTGGGAGACTGGGACTGACATCCACGCACTGCAGTGCGTAGAGCTGGTAACTAGTGAGAACCTACCGCGCAGCACAGGGGCCTCTACTCGGTGCTCTGTGGTGACTTCAATGGGAAGCAAATCCAAGAAGAGAGACAGACATACATGTGGCTGACTCACTCTGCTATACAGCAGAAACTGACACAGCGCTGCAAAGCAACTATACCCTTTTTTTTTTTTTTAAAGGCCACTCCACTGTCCAACATAAGGTCATTATTGCCTTGACCAGGCCCCAAGAAAAGCTGAACCTAACAGCCCTCTGCTTCCATGACACAGCAGAGAAGGCAGTACCTCTAAACTGGAAAGAATCTTTTTAAAATACACTTCTTGTTAGGAAAAAAAAGATACATATAATTTAGCTTTATTTCAAAACTGACTAGAACACTTAACATCTATCTTGAAGGTCATATGTTACAAATAAATTTGTCAAGGTCCTTTTTTCTAATAAACTTGTACAACTGGAGACTGAGATGACGATTATAAAGTAATCTGCCGGATAAAGCAAAATAAAAACACTGATTAGAGGAAAGTTTGCAATTCCATTAATACAGATAAACATCTTGGTTCAAAACTATTTGTCCTCTACTTAAACATTTCTCTAAAATTTATGTGAAAGCTCAACAGACTTCTTCTGCATGCAATAAAGTACAAATCAGACCACTAATTTAAAGCATTACTTAAATTCCAAGGGACTATACAACAACATAAGACGGTTTATGTTCTGTTACATTAAGATACATTTAAAGTTTTTAAAATTACAAATATCTTTTTTTTTCCAGGACAACTCAAAAATCTATCTGATGCTTGTTAACCCATGAAAGATAACCACAGTACTTTTAATATTCACTTACTCGGAAGTCCCCTCCAAGTGACTACCTATAAATATTCAATTGTTAGGAAAATTCATCCTGCTGACTATATCTGACTCTACAACTTACTTGTGGAAGCCACAGGAATGTTGGGAAAATTGGTGGTGCTGGGAGCATTAGACTCAGATGGAGCTAAGAGAGCTGGGGTGCTGTATGTCTCCGTCGATGCGCGATTACTTGGTGGATGCTGGATGGTTTGAATTGAATGCCCTTCAGTGGATAATGATGGCTGTCCCTCAAAGTCATGAACATATTCATCCTTCACCAACATACTTGGTGGAGCTACACAGAAAAACAAACATATTTTAAAATCTCATAAGTTTTTATTCCCAGGAAAAAAAAATCTTGTAAGTAACATAACAATACCTAAAATCAACTAGAGTGTAACTCAGAATTTTCTCATACTACTTTAAAAGCATTCTACTTTATCAGCGAAAGCTATTTATTTAGAGACAGTGGCATCAGATCAATCTGATTAACTCCTTGAAATCTGAAGGTGACTAAATTACAACAACCTCCGGCTATAGTACTGAAAAGGTATTTCTGAGCTTCCCAATTAATAATCTAAAGGTAATAATCACCTTAAATATATAACATAACCAAAAATCAAGTGGCTGGAGAAAGTGTTTACCTCACAAAGAAGACCAAATTGGAGATCGACTAATTAATTTTTTTCATCTTTTTGCTAATTTCACAGTGTAAAAATATGAGTGAGATCTGACAGCTATCCAATGCCAGGATCCAGCATTATTAAGTAATATATTCTTTGAAAGTGAAGTATACTAAATGTCCCCTAAAAAATTAGAATGAGCAGAAAAATCTCAAATGGTAAGTCAAACTGAAATTTCCTTCTAGAAACCCAATCCAAATAATGATGCTTGATAAATATGCAGTGTGAAAAACTCAATAAACAACATCTTTCTCCTGCATGGTTACACCTTAATGTAACCCTGTAAACTGACCCTACTTGATACAACATCTTTTTCTTGAACAAACCAGGAATAGTTAGTCGGCTTTACCATGAGGAAAAAAAGAAAATTGAAATCACATTTACAGTATCAGTGGCTCTGCCCAGAACGTCCCACTTTTTAGGTAATAGTTTTGGGGTTTGCTTTTTATCTTTAGCAAGCAATCCTTCACTGCACCTGAACTAACACTACCCTAGAATTTTACAATCTACTGCACTCTTAACACTAGGTTCTGTTCTTAGAGCAGTCAACAGTCAACAAAAAGCCATTCTCTTTTCCATTAAGAATCAGTATGTAATGCTCCTTATCTTTCTCTATGTCAATCTTTGAAAAAATCTATTACACATAAATACTAATTCATTACATGGCTATTTTTATTAAGTTAGAACATTTCAAAGAGGTAAGAATAATCTATTGTTCAGATGTCGAAATATAATCTCTTAAAGGACTTTGTCATTCATCATAATGAAGACATTGATATTTTTAAGACCCATAAATTCCACTCCAAAGGGTTTCTCTTTAGAAAATTATATGGGAACAAAAAGACAACCAAAGGAGCTTAACATATCATTGTACGTCAGTTTAAAACAAAAAAAGAGTGGCTCTAACCATTCATCACTAATGTTGGCCAAATTATAAAAATGCAAAGAAAAACCCATGTGGATATGACTGTATTTATTCGATTTCTTAAAAATTACACTTGTCAACAAAGTCCTATAGTTTTCTCCATAAGATCCTAATATCTCTATTTAATTTTTGGAAACTTTAGGGCTTTTGTTGTTTACAGTGACTGGAACTTTTTTATCAAGATATTGGTATTGCTAGTACCTAAGAAGAAAGTTACTAATTTGAAGATACAGCTGATTAACTTGATATTCATTGCTTCTGCTTTCCAACTGACATTTTGGCTCACTGTGTAATCATAACACTTGAACATACGGGAATTCCCTGATGGTCCACCGGTTGGGACTAGGTGCTCTCACTGCCATAGCCCAGGTTCAATTCCTGGTTGGGGAACTAAGAGCCTGCAAGCCACACAGCGCAGCCAAAAAAAAAAAAGATCTGAAAATAATTGAATTCTGCTTTTAAAAAGTTATCTCATAACTTTTTCTTGCTTAACACACTGACTAAACCTTCCCAAGTATAAGTTCGGGACTTCTACCAGTCTACATGTCTCTTTAATCAAGTAATTTAAAACAAAGTTTCTTAGGTAAAACTGGGTATCAACAAGGAGAGATGTCTGTAATACATTTTTTCCAAGAGCAAAAAAGTTGGTTAAAAAACACTGCTGTACACTATAATCATACTCACGTTTCAAGCAATCATATACTCTAAGGGAAAAAGCAAGGTCCAGAACAGCGCACAATATGCTGTTTGTGTAAGAAAGGAGGGAAATAATACATGTATTTTTGCGCAAAGAAACCCTGGAAGGAAACACCAGAAACTAATAAAAGTGATTACCTGAGGTAGGGGGGAATGGGGACAGGGGTGGGAGCACTTCTTTTCACTGTATACCTTTTTATAGTATTTTGATTTTATGGACCATGTATTGCCTATTCAAAAAAATAAAATTAAAAAAACATATAGTATATATTTTTAAAGTCCAGGAAACAGACATCAAACTACTAAGTATTTCTCTTTATGGACTAGCAGTCAACAAATTAATTCACTGAAAAAAATATTTATTGAGCACCTATGTTCCAGGTACTGTTCTAATACTTGGGATACATCAATAAACAAAAGAAAGCTTACCGCCTTAGCAGGGCTTACAGTCTTTTATGATACTTAGGTATTTAAACATTTAAATAGTTAGCCCCTTCCAGCTGCCTTAATCTTGAGCAAGTCCCCTGACCTCTCCAGGAACCAGTTTCTTTGTATCTGATAAAATGAGGATAATGCCACCTACCATGTAGGAGTATTATGACAACGATGACACAATATTTGTAGATCATTTTGACACAGAATAAGTACCTAGCAAGTGTTAGCTATTACGATTCAACCATATTTTTAGAGCAGTCATACACGTATAGAGACTGTAAAATGCTCTATGAGGAGTAGAGAACTCACAGCGGACAGAAGAGCTGAAGACACTGAGCTCACCCTGGGTCTCTGCTCTTTAACACCACTAGCAAGCAGGGCGCAGCCTGTCTGATGGTACTGCCACTGTCTTATTTACCTTTTCTTTCCTCCATTAGACTAGGTGCTTCCTCGAGTGGAAAAAACACACCTTATTTATTCTATCGTCCCTGGAACCTAACACAGTACCAGGCAATACATGCTCATTAAATATTTGTTAAAATCAATATACAAGTGGATGTGGTCATGGAAAGTTTCATCAAAGAGATGAGACAGGCTGGAAATAATCACCACCAAGATCCCAACTCAAAAGTGAAGGAATTAACCCATTTGCTTAACTTTTAGCTACCTGGCCTTATATACTTTGTCCAAATCTAAAAGGACCTTGTGAGAAACACCTGTCGTTTTCTGAGGAAAGAAGCCACTGAGGCCAGCCTTTTTTTTATAGACAGCCACCACTAGGGGGATCCATAAGGCTGAATACAGGGCTAGAGTAACTGAAAAGGGCCTATCAACCCACACAAGTTCATCAATGACAAGCACTCATAACAGCAATCAATAGTTCAGGACAGGAAGCAGTGTAATGAGTCTTCAGAATTAGATCGCATCACAACCGCTCCCTAGGGGGATTCTAATACAGTTATCACCACTAACGCCCACTGAGTTAAAAGCTTTCATTCTCCAAAAATGCAGATGGAGAATAGTGAATATCTAAAGGGTGTTTACTTTCAAAAAGAGGTGACATGATATCAATGTCTGGGTGATGAATAAGCTGGGCTTCACCCAATTAATCTTAAAGCTACCCTTTCAGATCACAACAGCTTCCATTATTAACCTACTGTTCTCAGAAACCAACTAACCCTCAACAAATACCAAAAGACACTAGTCTTCCTTTATTATTATTGACATGGAAGAGAAGTGGAAAATAAAAACAAGTAGCCTTTCATGCTCTTCCCAAATTTTAAGGTCAGATGATACTTCTGACACATTTCTAGGATTCTGTAGCAAAAGTGCCGCTGAACCACTAATTCCCCTTCAGAACAGCAGCACACCTTTCTAAGGTGATAGTATTGGTTTAGTTGCTCAGTGGTGTCTGACTATTTGCGACCCCAGACTGTAGCCCACCAGGCTCCTCTGTCCATGGCATTTTCCAGACAAGAACAATGGAGTGGTTTGCCATTTCCTCCTCCAGGGGATCTTCCTGACCCAGGGTTCAAACCCAGGTCTCACATTCTGGCAGATTCTTTACCATCTGAGCCACCAGGGAAGCCTTCTAAGGTGACGTGGCTTTTTATCAGTTTCTGTTCAAAGTAACTAGTTCTTACAGAAATTTTAGCTCATTAACATGTTCCAAGAAACAGAGCTAAAGTTTTAACAGATCTCTGTTCTCAAATACTACACAAAAAATAAAAAACACACTCCTGTTTGTTTCATTTTCCTATCTCAAAACTTTCTCCTTTTAAAAATAGACTTAGAACATCTGTGATTGCCATATACTTTAAAGTAGCCTTGTTTTATTTACTCAAAATATAACAAGACTGAAAAAAATTAATATAGTATACAGTTTTAAGTCATTCACAAAATTATTAATCATAAAACTAAGTCCGGCTGAAATAAAGAAAATTGAGAATTTGGGTGTTTTTAAACTATGTTACACATGATTCTAAATTATCAAACATTAGCAGTTCAAATTCAGAGTCAACAGCCTACTAAATCCAGTTTTAAATGCTGATGCATGCCCCCCACCCCTGCAAAATGAACATTTTCAAAGCAGTAAGTACTTTTCTTGTAAATGTTACCAGCACCCACCCATACACACTAGTTCTAGGTCAATAAAAAATAAAGGGGATGGGATAAAAGAAGAGAGAAAGTTAAAAGAAAGGGATTACCTACCATTACTCTGCAGTGTTAATCCTGAGAGATCTTAAATTTTTAAAGGGGAAAAAAAATAAAATATTAATCATTATCATGAAAATAATTTCCACCATATTTTAAATTACAGAATATAAATTTAAGCCAGGGATTCAAAAGTTCCATGAACCATTTCAATTCAAGAATAGTAGTATAAATGCTATCTAACAATGCAAAAGTGCTTTCCATCTTATTTTTCAAGAACAGTGTTCTACGCAGGCAAAATACCAAGTATGCACACTTAGTTTTAGTAGTCAAAATACAAGCTTTCTCAGAATTCAAATTTAAATACACATATTTCGTTAAAAATGTCTGATTTTTAAAATTAGTTGAAATCCTGGGCTATCTCCACATTTACAATTTAACTTAGAAAAATTAAAACACTACTGATATCTTTTCCCTTTATGCTTCTAAGCATAAAAGTAAAGTCTACTTACCAATTCCAGGTGATACAACTCGTTCATAGTGATAAGGATTCACACAGACACTATCACATTTTAAGTCAAATGCATACTGACAATATTTAACGTGTTTTAGTTCATTTTTGTGAAGGTCAGGCCACCTCCAGAGACGGGCATAGATCACGTGAGGAAATCCCTTCCGACCAGCCACCTAAGAAAAGTAAATAACCATTTAATGAGCATCAATTATGCATCACACATTATACAAGGCACTTGATACATTCTCATTTAATCCTTGCAATCCTACAAAGTCAGTATTAAAATTCCTACTTCTTAAACGAGAAAACTAAAGCTCAAAATAACTTAATTGGACAAGGTCACAAAGTAGTAAACTTAAGTATGATTTCAAGGCTTAACCTCAGGTTTTAAAAATATACAAAAAAGTATGTGTTTAATGAAGAAACAATACCTAAAATCTAGAAATAAAAAATTTTAAACCTAACAATACATTTTCTATGTTTCTTTAAATTATAGTTTGTGTACTCTAATACATTAAGATTTACTTAAATCTGATTCCCTGAAAACAAAAGGTAAAGACTTGTAAACTTAAGTTAACTCTGTAAGTTTTAAAAATATTGTTGAATTCTTCTGGATTGTTTTTCACATAAAAGTACCAGACATACCATATCAGATTTCTAAATTATAAAAAATAAGAAAGAAAGCTGAGCTGTACATATAATACCAAAAAAGAAAAAAAGGCTACAAGGATGAATACCAAAGGGCTAAAGATGTAGGTTTCCTTCTGATTTTTGTTTTCCAAATTTTCTATACTGAACATTTTTTTTTTAGTCAAAACATTTTTAAAAATTTTAAGCTATACCTCGATTGAAAGAAGATACATCCTTCCATTTACTTCCATATAGTGTATCAGTATAGGATCCTGCATTGATAATATCTGTACTATAGGATGTACTACAGTATCTAAAGAGATGGAGCAAGCATGAAATTTCCACAGTAACTTAAGAGGAAACAAGAATTTGCAAAAACCTGCCATTACAGAGTACAGAAGAAACTCTGGAACAAGACTAACCTGAAGCCTTCCATCCAATGTTCTCTGTATGGTAACACACTTGCTAGGGTGAGCTCCATTTGTAGTTATAGCTGTTATTAAAGAATCCAACTCATCTTTTTTCTCTTTCAGCTTTTTAACCAAACTTTCAATTGCTCTTTTGGCAAATGTTTCACTCTCTCCACCTTGTCTATGGCACATCAAACTATGTACAATGCTCAGACAGGCATCATTGCTTGTTGGTGTATTCGTAATAGACATATTGTCCATTTGTTAAAGTTATTTCTTTTAAATCAAATATGTCTCCAATTTCAGGAGCAATTTTGATCTTTCAGAGGCAGCGAAAAACAACAGTTAACGTTGCAAGGAAAATTGTTAGACATGTAGTATTCAGGATAATCTAAAAAAAAAAGAGAGAGAGACAGATATCAGAACACATTTCATAAAGCGATTCAATTACTTTGGAAAAGATGGAATTGCTTCCATCTTTTCCAAAGTCAAAGACTCAATGCACATAATTAAATGTGGTGCTTAGAGTTTTAAATGATTTAATTAAAATGTTGCCGTTTTTTATATTCCCAAAATATTAAAATTAGACCTTATTATTATAGAGGCATGTTCAATCAAGTCTTGTTGACTGTACTAGTCACCCTAAAGTAAAATCTTAACAGAACTTTTAAAATGGATTACTTCTGAAGAGCAGCACTTTAAAATATTCTTGATTAACAACTAACTAAAGCTAAAAGTCAACCACTAACACACATGAAAAATTCGCCATCACCTGGCACTAAATGCTGTTTATCCATCAGCAACAGCCATCTTTGCTATAAGAGACCACCGACAACAATAAAAAGATGAATAATTTTTAAATGGGCAAAGGATTCTAATACTCACTTCTCCAAAGAAGAATGCCCAATAAGGACATGAAAGATACTCAATATCATTAATCATTACTGAACTGCAAATCAACACTACAAAGAAATACCACTTAACATTCACCATGTAGATAAATCTACAGAATAGATAAAAAGCATTCGTGAGAAAACGGAACCCTCATACACTGCCCATGAGATTGCAAAATGGTACAGCCACCTTGGAAAAGGACTCTGACAATTCCTCAAAATGTTAAACACAAAGTTACCATATAATCCAGCGATCATACCCTCAGCAATTCCACCCAAAATTACCAAAAACCTATGCCCACACAAAAATATGTACATAAGTGTTCATAGCAGTATCATCGGAGAAGGCAATAGCAAGCCACTCCAGTACTCTTGCCTAGAAAATCCCATGGATGGAGGAGCCTGGTAGGCTGTAGTCCATGGGGTCGCTAGAAGTCGGATGCGACTGAGCGACTTCACTTTCACTTTTCGCTTTCACACAATGGAGAAGGAAATGGCAACCCACTCCAGTGTTCTTGCCTGGAGAATCCCAGGGACAGGGGAGCCTGTTGGGCTCCTGTCTATGAGGTCGCACAGAGTCGGACACGACTGAAGCGACTTAGCAGCAGCAGCAGCAGCAGCAGTATCATTCCTAATAGCCAAAACAACTCAAATGCCCATCAACTGATGAGTGTATAAATATATACACTGTAATATTATCTAGTCATAAATAAGAATGAAGTACTGGTACATGCTTCAACATGGATGAACCTGGAAAACACGCTAAGTGAAAGTCACAGAAGGCCACTTGCTGTATAACCCCATTTACATGAATCATCCAGAACAGGCAAAGCACCAAAAAACAAAAAGTGGATTAGTGGTTGCCAAAGGTTTAGGTGGGGGAGGGGGAGGAATGATTGCTAATAGGTATGGCGTTTCCTTTGCGTCAGTTGCTCAGCCCTGTCTCTTTTCGACTCCATGAACTATATAGCGTGCCAGGCTCCTCTGTCCATGGAATTCTCCAGCAAGAATATTGGAGTGAGTAACCATGTCCTTCTCCAGGAGATCTTTCCAGCCCAGGGATCGAACCCACATCTCTGGTGTTTCCTACAATGCAGGCAGATTCTTTACCACTGAGCCACCAGTCCTTCAGGGGTAATGAAAATGTTCTAAAATTGATAGTGATGGCTGCATAACTGTCACTATAGGGAAAACCATCAAATCATACACCTTAAAAGGGAGACTTTTATAGTATGTGAATTAACACATCAAT
Source organism: Cephalophus harveyi (assembly GCA_006410635.1). Classification (NCBI taxonomy): domain Eukaryota; kingdom Metazoa; phylum Chordata; class Mammalia; order Artiodactyla; family Bovidae; genus Cephalophus; species Cephalophus harveyi. The sequence continues at coordinate 539,159 of SJYT01079346.1, read as the reverse complement.
AAAGTTATTATTAAAAAAGAGACACCACTGAATTCCTCAGAAGATTTTACTTACCCATAAAAGCAACAAGGTAAATTCCTTTCAAAAGAAATTAAAATATAGGAAATATTCATTAAAAATCCATTCATTTATAACACAAACTAACTTATCTAACCTCAAAATCTCACGTGAAGTAAGAAAAGGCGATCAGCCTAAGAACAAAGGCAATGAAGCAGGAGCGGAGGCTGTTCTCGTGCAGGGTTGTTCTGCACGCCTTTGCTGATGTTGCTGCGTCCCATGCTTGTTTTACTTTTATTTTCTTTGGCTGTTTACTTGAATTTTAAAAACTCATTCTCCACTACCAAATTAATAAAACTAACTCATCAGTTTGCCAAAATCGATTCCTCTTCTGACAACCTTTACTTGCACAGCGTGCTGATGTGCTCGGTCGTGGCCGACTCTGCGATCCCCTGGACTGTAGCCTGCCAGGTTCCTCTGTCCGTGCAATTTTCCAGGCAAGAATACGGGAGTGGGCTGCCATTTCCTTCTCTATGTACAGCTTGAACACCACTCAATTACCCAGCTCTGGAAAGCCTGGAAAATCATCTCTGACCTACCTGTCTCTGACCTCCCCTACATTCTCTCATAAAGTTACATGATTCTTTGCATTGGTCATTTCTACCAATTCCTATTCTATCAGACACTGATGTAGTTCTGGGCTTCCTTTAAATTTATATTACTTGATATTTAACACGTGCTCCCTTCTATTGCTATCTATTTTATATAAACACCTGTCCCAGGCAGACAGAAACACATTTTTAGTGTATCTTTGGATACCGAGCCACTTGCCCACATTTCATAAATACATGCTGAAGGTGTACTTTTCAGAAAACCAGAGATTACCTGCCTGGTGGGTTCTGAAGTTAGGAAATATGGATTAGAATCCCAAGTCTCACACTAAATAGTGGGACAAATTAAGTTACTTAAACTCTCTCTCTCCAAACCTGGATTAAAAGGAGCATATACAGAGCTCAAAGTGGAAAAATCAATATAAAGGTGTCTAGCACATAATGCTGAGTGAAAAGGAGAACTTTCTGAATACCAAAATGTTTAATTGTTTTAAAGAGATTTTCCTACAACACACTATGCATTTTTCTGCATTTTCTCTTATTAAAATTTGTCCAAGAAAATTTAGTAGGGCAGGAACAGCAGTAAACTACCCATCCAGGACTCACAACACAAAGGCATACAGGAGTCAGGCAAATTATATAAATGAATAAAATGTGGAAGGTGTAATGAAAACTACTAAGGCAAGCCAGTGCACGTCCATCTAAAGTGAGCAGCCAATACTCCCAGCAGAAGTAGCATTTGAGTCGCCACATTTTCAAAGCCCATTTGTGTATCAAAAATAAGTACTGGCAACTTACTTGCAGGGAAGGAGAGGAAGGAATGAGAAAGAGAAACTACTGTGAATGCCAAACCAAACACACCTTCAACTCAAATCTGTCCCAAGAGAATCATCAGTTTGAAAACTCAGAAAGCCAACTGCGTAACAATTTTAATTTCTAGACTGAAAGCTCTCAGGGACAGGGAGTAATACTTGTCTTACTAATCATTATATGCCCATAGGACATATAAGTGCTTCTTCTTATTAAATGAATGCAGTTCTGCCTGTGTTTTAAGATTCACGTCCAGGCTATTTCTTTTGCCTAACAGTCCCATATCCAGTCCCACTTTATCTACTCGGTAAATTCCTAGCCACCTTTCAAAGTGCAGTGTAAATGTCTCAATGCCTCCAAGAGCTTCCCCTAACACACTGTCTCCTCTCACCACAATCCTGAAGAAGAATTACTTCCCTGGTATGTTTACTGTGTGCCTTATTATATTACTTGACACCACTCTCAAAACCACACCCCAATTACAACTCAACACATTATATTGTAACTATATGATTATGTATTTGCTTCACACCCTGTTGCCAAAGTTTAGAAAACGGCAGTACTTTCATCTTAGAAATTCCCAGTACAATGCCTTGTTCCTTTCATATACTAGGCAAATGCTTACAAGTTGACTATTGTTTTTTAATTCACTATCATTACCTTGCAACAAATTTGGAAGAATGCAAACACTTATGTTGCTGAATTCATTCTGACATTATATCCAAAAGACTTGTTCCAGCTTATAATGTAATTAAGGATGAATTAAATTCAGATGACCATCATATTTACTACTGTGGGCAAGAATCCCCTAGAAGAAATGGAATAGCCCTCACAGTCAACAAGAGACCAAAATGCAGTACTTGTGTGCGATCTCAAAAACAACAGAATGATCTCAATTCATTTCCGAGGCAAACCATTCAACATCACAATAATCCAAGTCTATGCCTCAATCACTTACGCCAAAGAATCTGAAGTCGAAAGGTTCTATGAAGACCTACAAGACATTCCACAACCAACACCAAAAAAAAGTTGTCCTTTTCATCACTGGAATGCAAAAGTAGGAAGTCAAGAGATACCTGGAGTACCAGGCAAGTTTGGCCTTGGAGTACAGAGTGAAGCAGGCCAAAGGATAACAGCTTTGCCAAGAGAACACACTGGTCATAGCACACATCCTCTTCCAACAACACAAGAGAAAAGTCTACACATGGACATCACCAGATGGTCAACATCGAAGTCAGACTGATTATATTCTTTTCAGCCAAAGATGGAGAAGCTCTACACATAAGAAAAAAACAAGACCTGGAGCTGACTATGGCTCAGATCATGAGCTCCTTATTGCAAAATTCAGACTTAAACTGAAGAAAGTGGAGAAAACCACTAGGTTATTCAGGTATGATCTAAATCAAATCCCTGATGATTACAGTGGAGGTTGACCAAAAGATTCAAGGGATTAGATCCAGTAGACAGAGTGCCTAAAAAACTATGGGTGGAGGTTTGTAACACTGTACAGGAGGCGGTGACCAAAAGCACCCCAAAGAAAAAGAAATGAAAGAAGGCAGAGGTTGTCTGACAAGGCTTCACAAACAGTTGAGAAAAGAAGAGAGGTGAAAGGCAGAGGACAAAGGGAAAGATATACCCAACTGATTGCAGAGTTTCAGAGAATAGCAATGAAAGATCAGAAAGTCTTAAGTGAACAATGCAAAGAAATAGAGGGAAACAATAGAATGAGAAAGACAAGAGATCTCAAGAAAATTGGAGATACCAAGGTAACATTTCATGCAAAGATGGGCACAATAAAGGACAGAAACAGCAAAGACCTAACAGAAGCAGAAGAGATTAAGAAGAGTAGCAAGAATACACCGAAAAACTATACAAAAAAGATCTTAATGACCCAGATAACCACGATGGCGTGGTCTATCACCTAGAGTCAAACATTCTGGAATGTGAAGTCAAGGGGGCCCTAGGAAGCATTACTACAAATAAAGCTAGTGCAGGTAATGAAATTGCAGCTGAGCTATTTCAAATCCTAAAAGATGCTGCTGCTAAAATGCTGTACTCAATATGTCAGCAAATTTGGAAAACTCAGCCTTGGCCACAGGACTGGAAAAGGTCCATGTTCGTTCCAATCCTAAAGAACATTCTAACTATCATACAATTGCACTCATTTCACATGCTATGAAGGTAACGCTCCAAATCCTTTAAGCTAGGCTTCAGCAGCACATGAACCAAGAACTTACAGACACACAAGCTAGATTTATAAAACACAGAGGAACCAGAGATCAAATTGCTAACATCTGTCGGCTCATAGAAAGAGCAAGGGAATTCCAGAGAAACACTACTACTGCTTCATTGACTATGCTGAAGTCTCTGACTGTGTGGATCACAACAAACTGTAGAAAAATTCTTACAGAGGTGAGAATAACACACCACTTTACCCGTCTCCAGAGAAACCTGAATGGAGGTCAAGAAGCAACAATTAGAACTGGACATGGAACAACAGACCAGTTCAAAATTGGGAAAGGAGTACATCAAGGCTACACAATGTCACCCTGTTTATTTAACTTATATGCAGAGTACATCATGCAAAATGCCACGCTGGATGAAGCACAAGCTGGAATCAAGACTGGCGGGAGAAATATCAATAACAGATATAAATATATATAAAATATACATATATAATAAATATCAGATATGCAGATGATACGACTCTAACGGTAAGAAGGGAAGGGGAACTAAAGAGTCCCTTGATGAGAGTGAAAGAGGAGTAAAAAGCTGGCTTAAAATTCAACACTCAAAACTAAGATCATAGCATCTGGTCCCATCACTTCATAGCAAATAAATGGGGGAAAGTAGAAATAGTGACAGATTTTATTAAGGAGAGTGAAAATCTGGCTTAAAACTCAAGAGTAAAAAATGAAGATTGCGGAATCTGGTCCCATCACTTCATGGCAAATAGATGGGGAAACAATGGAAACGTGATAGACTTTATTTTCTTGTGCTCCAAAATCATTGCAGATGATGACTGCAGCCATGAAATTAAAAGATGCTTGTTTCTTGGGGGGGGGGGGGGGAGCTATGATAAACCTAGAACAGCAGATTAAAAAGCAGAGACATCACTTTGCCAAGAAAGGTCTGTATATTCAAAACTATGGTTTTTCCAGCAGTCATGTACAGATGTGAGAGCTGGACCATAAAGAAGCCAAGAATTGATGTTTTTGAACTGTGGTCCTGGAGAAAACACTTGAGAGTCCCTTGGACTGCAAGATCAAACCAGTCAATCCTAAAGGAAATCAATCCTGAATATTGACTGGAAGGACAGATGCTAAAGCTGAAGCACTAACAATCTGGCCACCTGATGTGAAGAGCAGACTCACTGGAAAAGACCCTGATGCTGGGAAGATTGAGGGCAGGAGGAGAAGGGAACAGAGGATGAGATGGTTGAATGGCATCACTGACTCAATGGACATGAATTTGAGCAAATTCAGGGATATAGTGAACAACACAGAAGTGATCAACCTGGCATGACACAGTCAATGGGGCAGCAGTGTCAGATACACGGAAAAACAACAACAAAGCCCCTGAGTGTAACTATTTCATCACAATCTCACTATCAGATGTAACCACCTCTAAAATGTAAGCTATTTTTGGCCCTAACAATATCTCAGAAAACGTTTTAGTTGCACATTTCTCTGAAAACTAGTAGAAATATTCCTATGACCACAAGTGTCTGAAACATAATGTAAAAGCTCCTAGTAAAAAAAATAATACCAGCAGAGGCACACAGGTGCTTTCCTAAATTAAACAGTTCTAGATTACAATTTTTTAAAGAGTGATATGGAATGACAGTATGTCAGGAAGCATTTAACAGGAGGCTTCCTGTATGCTGTTTTGGATCTGTCAGGAATTCTCTGTTCAAGAGAGGCAAGCCTCTCCCAGGACTGAGGATCCAGGCATTTCCTTCATTAGTGTTTCTATATGGTGATAAGTACCCTCTTTCCTCTGTGAACCATACGGTAAAAGTGATTGTTTACAACTCTCTCTCTAATATGGATCGCCTATGTTTTGTAAGTCTGGAATTTTAATCTTTATCTTTGCTGAGAATAACTACCTTGTAAGACAGTATATATGCCCACACCATGTTGATTAAAACACCTTTGCTCCATCAGAGCTCCAGTCCCCGTGTCTGTCTTTCTCTTTCTTTCTCTCTCTCTCTCAGGCTATTTCTTTGGAGCGCAGAGGCTCTCTGAGTTCACTTTCCAGCCCGGGCTTCTAAGACCCTCTTAAGAAGGCGCTCTGTGCCTTCACCCCATCGAGAGGGCACCTGAGGCCTCCGTGAACACGCCATCGAGAGGGCGCCTGAGGCCTCAGTGCCAGGGGCTTTATTGGCTTTCTGTGTAAACCAAGGAATATCAGCCTCTTTCTCTCCTTTACTTTCTTACTGTCAACTCCGGACCACCAGGTTCCGGTCCATTAAAGGACCTCAACAACAGTAGACAAGAGCATTTAAGTGGTATAAACAAATGCATAGATTTTAATCACAGTTCTAGTAGCATGACTATAAGTTAACATCTCTCTCAATTCTCTAGTCTATAAAATGGGAACAATATCTGCCTTGCCAAGTTTGCAGACTGGCTATGGTAATCAAATGCAGCAGTGTACATGTCAAAGCAACCTGGGGACCATAAACTGGCCAATTCAACGAACACTGTATCCCCTCTGAACAAAGCACAGAGATACAAAAACAAGTAACAGGTAGTCAGAAAACGGTGCTCTGCTGAGACCATCCCATTTCTGTAACAATTTATATCACCTCATTAGCTATCCTGAAACAAAGTTCTAACCTACTTACAATTTTTTAAATAAACAATACCCTAATATAAAAGGAGGAAAAGATTAATACATAATGCAGTATATATCTCAATAAAAATGCTCAAGCATATCAACAAAATTAGCAAGTATAATGAAGAGGTTAGATGCTAGGACGTATATGGTAAATCACCATAAATGTGACAGCTATGAATTTAGACCTTCCAAGACAGGTGTGTTGTTTTGACACAATGGCACTGTAGTTGGTGACATGGATTTTCCAAAACGTTCAGTTCAGTTCAGTCGCTCAGTCGTGTCCGACTCTTTGCGACCCCATGAATCGCAGCACGCCAGGCCTCCCTGTCCATCACCATCTCCCAGAGTTCACTCAGACTCACATCCATCGAGTCAGTGATGCCATCCAGCCATCACATGCTCGGTCATCCCCTTCTCCTCCGGCCCCCAATCCCTCCCAGCATCAGAGTCTTTTCCAATGAGTCAGCTCTTCGCATGAGATGGCCAAAGTACTGGAGTTTCAGCTTTAGCATCATTCCTTCCAAAGAAATCCCAGGGTTGATCTCCTTCAGAATGGACTGGTTGGATCTCCTTGCAGTCCAAGGGACTCTCAAGAGTCTTCTCCAACACCACAGTTCAAAAGCATCAATTCTTCGGCGCTCAGCCTTCTTCACAGTCCAACTCTCACATCCATACATGACCACAGGAAAAACCATAGCCTTGACTAGATGGACCTTAGTCGGCAAAGTTAATGTCTCTGCTTTTGAATATGCTATCTAGGTTGGTCATAACTTTTCTTCCAAGGAGTAAGCGTCTTCTAATTTCATGGCTGCAAGCACCATCTGCAGTGATTTTGGAGCCCCAAAAAATAAAGTCTGACACTGTTTCCACTGTTTTTCCATCTATTTCCCATGAAGTGATGGGACCGGATGCCATGACCTTCGTTTTCTGTTAACTGCTGATGAAGTTCCAAACAACTTCAGTTAAGAAACTGAATTAACAGGACTGACATGTATACACTACTTTATATAAAATAGATAACTAATAAGAACTGACTGTTCAGCACAGGGAACTCTATTCAAATACTTTGTAATGATCTATATGGGAAAAGAATCTAAAAGAGAGTGTATATAACTGATTCACTTTGCTTATAGCAGAAACATGACATTGTAAATCAACTATACTTCAATAAAAAGTAAACAAAAACAAACAAAGAAACTTAATTCCCTAAAACTGAATATATATTAAGATGGAGCTAGGGTCTAGACTAACTGTTTTCCTTCTACATGAATATTCTGGGCATTTGAAAGCACTGTAGAAAGCAAAAGATTCTTTACAGGCTCCCCCATGCAGGATGTCACGTTCATTCCCCATGCACCAAAGTTCCTCCCACTAACTTCCACAACGTCTCTTAAAGAACAGTTGCTGTTGTTCAGTCCTTCAGTCATGTCCAACTCTTTGTGACCCCATGGACTGCAGCATGCCAGGCTTCCCTGTCCTTCATCATCTCCCGGAGTTTGCTCAAACTCATGTCCATTGAGTCAGTGATGCCATTCAACCATGTCATCTTCTGTTGCCCCCTTCTCCTCCTGCCCTCAATCGTTCTCAACATCAGGGTCTTTTAAAATGAGTCAGCTCTTTGCATCAGGTGGCCAAAGTGTTGGAGTTTCAGTATTTACTCCACTGAGAACCACGGACTGAGACAATCCAAACATATCATTATACTAAGTAACAGATGCCTAAAAGAGGTAGAAATTAAAGTGATCTGGAAATAGGAAAAACATGGAAAATCCACAAGTTAGCGAAGTCTTAGCATGATGTATCAGTCAGGCAAGGCTAGTATATGTCACAGTGACAACCAACTTCCCCAAATCAGCAAACAAAGCTTTGTTTTGTTTTAAACAAAGCTTTGCTTTCTGCATAAACTAAACTCATGTCCATTGAGTCCGTGATGCCATCCAACCATCTCATCCTCTGTCGTCCCCCTCTCCTCCCGCCTTCAATCTTTCCCAGCATCAGGGTCTTTTCCAGTGAGTCAACTCTTCGCATGAGGTGGCCAAAGTACTGGAGTTTCAGCTTTAGCATCATTCCTTCCAAAGAAATCCCAGGGTTGATCTCCTTCAGAATGGACTGGTTGGATCTCCTTGCAGTCCAAGGGACTCTCAAGAGTCTTCTCCAACACCACAGTTCAAAAGTATCAATTCTTCGGCACTCAGCCTTCTTCACAGTCCAACTCTCACATCCATACATGACTACTGAAAAAACCATAGCCTTGACTAGATGGACCTTTGTTGGCAAAGTAATGTCTCTGCTTTTTAATATGCTGTCTAGGTTGTTCATAACTTTTCTTCCAAGGAGTAAGCGTCTTTTAATTTCAAGGCCGCAATCACCACCTGCAGTGATTTTTGGAGCCCAAAAACATAAAGTCAGTCACTGTTTCCCCATCTATTTGCCATGAAATGATGGGACCAGATGCCATAATCTTAAATTTTCTGAATGTTGAGCTTTAAGCCAACTTTTTCACTCACCTCTTTCACTTTCATCAAGAGGTTCTTTAGTTCTTCTTCACTTTCTGCCATAAGGGTGGTGTTACCTGCATACCTGAGGTTATTGATATTTCTCCCAGCAATCTTGATTCCAGCTTGCGCTTCATCCAACCCAGCATTTCTCATGATGTACTCTTCATATAAGTTAAATAAGCAGGGGGAAAGATAGGATAACTCATACTCTGGCTTTTAAAGACTGACTATCGCTTCTGCTCACACTTGATGGCCAGTCATATGGCTATGCCAGTGCTTCTCAACCAGAGCAACTCTGTCCTTCCAGGAACATTTGGAAATGTCTAGAGACATTTTTGATTGGTACAACTGGAATGGGGGAGGTGGGGCAGTGGCAGTGGTGGAGGGGAGAGTACTACTGGGTATCTAGTGGGTCAAGACCAGGGCTACTGCTAAACATCGTGCAATGCACAGTACAGCGCCCCATAACAGAAATTTACCAAGCCCAAAATGTCAATAATGCCGAAGCTGACAAGCCCAGGACCAAGCCTAATTTCAAGGTTGGGGAGGGACATAGAGAGAAGTACAATATTACCAGGCACCAGAAGAGCCATGAGAATACTGATGGAATAGTACCACCACATGTGAGTGAGAATTCCCCAGGCTGAAGGAAAATCACAGGAAAAAGCAGAGACAGGAGTGTGGATGTCTCCCCTTGAGCAAGGTTTATGGTAGGAAGGGTGGGGGGAGGAGAAACAGCCCTGGACCTGCATTAGAAAGAAAACCTCGTGACAGCCAGAAGATAGCTTTGCAAAGAGGAAAAGAGCACCAGTTAGGAGACAGTGATGAGTGTGACCAGACTAGGGGCGTGGGCAATGGAAACCAACAGGGCACTTCTAGGCAGGACACTTTTAGGCAGAGATTTTTTTCAGTCAACTACATACAAGGAGTGAAAAGAAGGAACAGTCAAAAGATGGCCCATTTCCTAGATAGGTTTACTCAAAGATGAAGAAAGAATAAAAGATTTAAAAGTGGTTAAGTAACAAAATCAGCTTTAAATATGCTGTATTAACAGCCCATTAAAGATGTTAAGCCTATGTGAAAGTCTCTAACACACAGATATTAGATAAAGTCACTGTAATAGAACAACAATCCCACTGCATTGGGGTAATTAATGGGAAGCAGGAAGTCAGCAAATGGGAGAGGTTTGTTCTTACATCTACCTATTCTGTATTTTGTCCCTAGCCTTGCTATTAAACATAAGGTGCCACCTGAAGTTGACCATAGATCTAAAAGCAACTCCATGAAGTATAAAGCCACAATAATTAAAATACTCAGTAAAACTGAACAGGCTGAGTGCTGCCTGGAGAGGCTCTCATGGAGATTCATGAACTGTAATTAATTAATGCTGCCATTTTTAAATTTCTCAGATGTCTGTTTACTTTTGGATGATTACCTTTGTAAAACAAACACAGAGGCATATTTTCTAGAAGTTATACATATCTTAGTCAAGGATCAAGTACGGGAATATTTGAGAAACTGCTTAAGTTTAACAAGAAAAAAAATAACAGGAGGCGATGGCACCCCACTCCAGTACTCTTGCCTGGAAAATCCCATGGACAGAGGAGCCTGGTAGGCTGCAGTCCATGGGGTCGCGAAGAGTCGGACACGACTGAGCGACTTCCCTTTCACTTTTCACTTTCATGCATTGGAGAAGGAAATGGCAACCCACTCCAGTGTTCTTGCCTGGAGAATCCCAGGGACGGGGGAGCCTAGTGGACTGCCGTCTATGGGGTCACACAGAGTCGGACACGACTGAAGTGACTTAGCAGCAGCAGCAGCCTGGTGAAGTATCATTAGAAAGACTTCTAAGCAGGCGTGCACCAGGGGTGGGGCAAGCTTAATTCAATTACCTGAAGACACAAGTTACCTGAAGCACAAGTTATAGCCTAGACTGAGCCTCATCAAAATGAGGGCAGCTGGAGGAAAACCTCAAAGAGTACAAGGAATTATACGCACAGTATTAATTGGCTCAGAAGGTAAAGAATCTGCCTGCAACGCAGGAGACCCAGGTTCAATCCTTGCATTGGGAAGATCCCCTGGAAAAGGGCATGGCAACCCACTCCAGTATTCTTGCCTGGAGAATCCCATGGACAGAGGAGCCTGGCAGGCTACAGTCCATGGGTCACAAAGAGTTGGGCACAACTGAGTGACTAACGTTTTTCAATGATTATAAAGATTTCAGATAAGAATAATACAAAGAAACAAAAAGAACATTTTTTGTGATAACTTTTAAGATGAACTACAAGGGGCAAATTTTAAAATGTTTGCTGTTCACTCTCTGGGCTTAGATTTAAATGTTATACTGGTATACCGATTTCCTAAATAATTTAATAATAAATAATCTTATTGTAAAATTATTTTTTCTGAATGAATATATTAAAGGTTGCTAAAAGAAGAATCAACAAACTCCTCTAGTTGACATGTTTTTTGTCTGCCAGCATATATTTTCCTTTCTCTAACAATACTCTGATTTCCCAAGGAGAATCTACCTGGGCAGGTGGGATAATGCCACTTCTGCCTAACCAGAGTCACCTCCATGGCATATCAGCTGTTTCAAAAATGGGAGAGGACCCAAGTCAGGCTAACGACAGCCCTAGGACTTGTGCTGGAACCACAGGCAGAAAAAAGAAAACAAGGCCTTTCTTTGCTGGACCTGAACTTGAAGCTGGGAGCAGGGGAGTAGTCAGTCTGGAGCCTGCCTGCCTCCTAAGTCACTGCAGTCATGTCTGAATCTTTGAAACCACATGGAATGTAACCCACCAGGCTCCTCTGTCCTTGGGATTCTCCAGGCAAGAATACTGGAGCGGGTTTCCACTTCCTACTCCAGGGGATTTTCTCAATCCAGGGATCAAAGGCACATTTCTTATGTCTCCTGCACTGCCTGGTGGATTCCTTACCACTAGCACCACCTGGGACCCTGCCTGAGACTCAGACTAACAGAAAGGGAAGCACAGCCAGAAGACAGAATCCTGATGACACTGGCTCCTTGTGACCCCAGATCCAGCACTCTGAGCCCAGCTCTGATTCCAGACCAAATCAATGAATTCCCTTTTCACTTGACTGCAACATATTTCCCAAATTAACTGAACAAAAACTGACTTAATTGAGGACCTACTGTATAGCACAGAAAACTATACTCAATATTTTATGATAATTTATAAGGGAAAAAGACTTGAAAAAACATATATGTATCTGAATCACTGCGTTGTACACTTGAAACTAACACGATATTGTAAATCAACTCTATGCTTCAATTTTCTTTAAAGCTGAGTTAATAACATTCTAAGAGATAAGAGTAATACAAACCACATATATCAACAATAATAAACAATAATTTTGTCAGTAACACAGATAACGAGTAACTTTAAAATAGCAGTTGCCACACTGGTCTCCAGTCCACTTACTTACATGCTTAATTATTGAGAATTCCAAACAACCTTTGTTTCTGTGAGTTACATCTATTAATATTTACCATATCACAAATTAAAAATGTTTACTCTATCCAATTAACTTAATAAACCCATTACATATTAATATAAATTTTATGAAATATAAGTATTTTCTAAAACAAAAAAGTCAATATTCAGAATGACATCATTTTTGTTTTTGCAAATTTCTTTAATGTCTAGCTTAAGAGAAGACAGCTGGATTCTCATAAGTGCTACTGCATTCAATCCATTGTGATGTTTAATGTTTATGAAGAAAATATGCCTCACACAGATAAGTAATTGGAAAAGACAGGAATATTTTAATGGCCCTTTTATATAATGATGGCTGTTCATCTTTTATTCAACGCAAAATGCAACAAATGGCAATTCCTAAAAGTTAGTTGCAATGTGGAATCTGAAACTGTATCAGTGGAACTTCCTGGCTGTTACACAAAAATCCACTGGTCCATGTTACACTTTGAATGGCTCTCCTACGCACACATGATTTGTAACATCATGCATTGGTCATCTAGAAAAATACTTGTTCAATGAGTTATACAGACCTTCCCAGAGTTGACACACTTCTTATAGAATATATATTTTTAAAAAATCACATTCCTAAATATCATCACCAATCTCATCAGAAAAATCTTTTAAGTACGGGGAAGCTGGCAGGCCCATGGTGACAGGTACACGTTTTCCAGAAATCTAATTTTCACTTGAAAGACTAGATTTTTATCACTGGTAGCAACCAGTTATTATCCTTGAATGGCAGGCTCATTTCACTCACTTTCAAGGAAAACGCCTGCCAAATATCCAAGTCTAAGTAATGACAGTTTATTATTCTTTTAAGTAAAAATAAAAGTGGTGTTCCATTTAAAAAACGGCAAGTGGTTTTCCTAGAGATGAACTTTGTACATAGATGTGCAGAAAAACTTTATGCACACCTCAATTTTTTTAATATTTATTTATTTATTGTTGCTGTTTAGTGGTTAAGTTATGTCTGACTGTTTGCGACCCCATGGACTGTAGCCCCACCAGGCTCCTGTGTCCGTGGTATTTCTCCAACAAGAATACTGGAGTGGGTTGCCATTTCCTTCTCCTGGGGATCTTTCCCACCCTGCATTGGAAGGAGATTCTTTATCACTGACCCACCAGGGAAGCCCAATTTATTTATTAGCTTATTTAACACTTATTTGGCCGTGTTGGGTCTTAGTTGTGGCATGCAGGATCTGCCGCGGTGAACAGACTCGTGGCGCGTGGGCTCAGCAGCCACAGCCGGAGGGTTTTACTTGCTCTGTGCACAGCACGCAGCACGTTGTATCTTAGCTTCCTGTCCAGGGAATCGAACCCGTGTCCCCTGTACTGCAAGGCAGATTTTTAACCACTGGACCACCAGGGAAGTCTCCACACATTTACTTAATCATACTGAAAAGACATGCACTCCAGGGTAGAGATTTTTAAAATTAAAACATTTTACTGCTTTACCAAGGAAATTTTTAAGTGAAATTCGCATTTTTTTTTCAAATGCTTAACATGTGTTTGGTACCACTGCCTTGATTCAAACTAAGGTGCCAGCAGTTTACCCTCCACTGCTTCCTCATTCTCAGTGCAAATGCCAACACAGCAACAGTGCACATAATGTCTGTTTTATTATAAGAATGATTTTGGCTTCATGAACCCCTAGAAGGGACATGGGGATCCCCAGGAGTCTGTCAATCACACTTTAGAAAACACTGTTTTAAAAGATTGTAAAGTAGGGTGGATTTTAATAACTGGAAACTGAAAAATACATTTCATAAAACCTCATAATTGAAGAAGACTATCAAGTCATCAAGCTTATTCTTTCAAACAGGGGCTATACCAGAATTCTCCTGCAGGTCACACCAGCCCCACTAAATCTATACTGAGTGGAGCCCTAACTTTAAAAGCACTCAGTCTAAGGTGCAATCAACTTCACAAAGCACTGATGAAGTCTGTACTAGTCTATATGCTTCACTTTACAAATTACCAGAAAGACAGTGGAACAAACTGCAATGTCACAGATATATGAAACTACTAAAAAGACTAATTACATAGAAATTGTGCCATTTTTCTTATTATTAGCCAGCTGCTTGATTTCAACATCTGTACACATAAAATTCGCCCTTCAACTAGTTTTGGTAGACCTGTATGACACAGATGCACGGAGTGTTAAGCAGTAATTCCTCTTTATCTCATCACATTAAGCACTACTTTCAGTTGTCCTCTCATCAGAGGATTCAATTATTACAATGACTGGCCACCTACTGATATCAAATGCTCCAGAATTCACCAGTGAATACCACAGATAAGTAACCTTAACCCAGTCTTACATTCAGAAATACATTTTGAAAAATGTAAAAGATCTGAATTATCTACATTCATATCTACATTCATCTACATTAAGATTTTAAAAAATTATACCTTACTCATACCAAAGACAAATATTGAGTAGAAGTCCTTTTTTTTTTAAACATCATAAACAAGATTTGCATTCTAAACACACAGATTAGGGTTTGATGCATTCTAAGTACATTACTCCAGTGCATCAAGGACTGCAAAATAAAGCTTATACTGCATCAAAACAAATGAAGCAATAAAGATAAGCATACTAACATATCCAAACGCTTTAAAATCAAGAGGTTCTTTTTATTTTTTTTTTAAACAATATAGATTCCCATGCCTCCTGCACTCCATTCTCACCCTGAATCCGTGTGTTTGAGGGATGGGACGTACAGAAGGGACAAAGAATATTCTGTTTTATTTTTTTTTAATAGCTCATCCAGATGCAACTACTGGTAAACCAGCACCATTACACTTCAGGTAATGTAAATGGAAAACTGATCATGCTCTCCTGGATGATCTCTAAAGAACTGCTAATGGGGCTTCCCCGATGGCCCAGTGGTTAAGTAAGAATCCACCTTGCAATGCAGGGAACACTGGTTTGACCATGATCCAGGAAGATCCCACATGGGCGCCGCTGCTTCCGAAGCCCACGCCCAGAGCCTGAGCTCAGCCACGAGAGCCCCGGCCACGAGCAGCCCTTGCACTACAACCAGAGCAGGCCCGGGCCCTGCAACAAAGACCAGCACAGCCGAAACTAAATAATGCATCTTTAAAAAAAGAGCACACTAGTTGGGCATAGTGTGTTAAGTTAACCTTTGACAGTAAAATTTAAATCAATGCAACTTGCTTCTCAGGAACCAATGAAGTGACCAGTTAACTGTTGCCAACAAAATGCGATGTTTCCAAACAGATCAGCCCCCTATGAAGACCAAATACCCACTGGGAGTTTAGATGCAAAGTTCAGCACCTAACCCAAGTCATTAGTCTTCAAAAGGAGCCCAAGTAAGCATTTTAGAATATGTTAAAATATCAACTTCCTATTTAGGATAGCAATGATAAACCAACTTCTCAGCAGGGGAAAT
Source organism: Cephalophus harveyi (assembly GCA_006410635.1). NCBI lineage: Eukaryota > Metazoa > Chordata > Mammalia > Artiodactyla > Bovidae > Cephalophus > Cephalophus harveyi. Next base: position 523,482 of record SJYT01079346.1, on the reverse strand, counting down.
ACAGCTTCCTAAAACTTGATACCAGACAACTCAAATGAACTGAAAAATGAAGAAAGGTTCAAACAGGAGACAAAGGGATTGACTTAGAAGCAAAAGAAATATGGCAATACCTTCAAGGAACCATGTGACTATGTATATCACTGTATTAAAGAATGTAAAGGTGACACAGTGAAACAGTTAAAAAATTTAAAAAAGAAGTCAGAGGACCCTATAGCTCAACCATTTTGGAACTCTAATCTGGCTGCACCCCAAGCCAACTGAGTCACAATTTCTGGAAGTGCGATCCAGCCATCAGTATTTTGCAAAATTCCCAAGAGATTTCAAAACACAACCAAGGTTGAGAATCAGTGCCTTAAACCTTGAGAGTAAAACAACAACAACAAAAAAATGACCCCCACACAGTAACAAGTTTTCCAAAATGCAAACAATTCTCATTTAAAATGTAAATAATGAAGTATAGACTTTAAATTTAAAGGTATGTAGAATTATCACCTTTAAATTAAGATGTAAAAACAGACTCTTTACAGTATGTAGTAGCTATCTGACCTATGATATAATTTACAGTAGTAAATAATCAAAACTTAAGTTATAAGATTCTAATGATCTACCATCTCAGTTCTACATAGGTAAGTGCTACCCTAGTTTTTATCCACTCTCACGGTTAAAACAAATTTTCCTGGATGCCAAGTACACCACGTAATAGTGTCAAGGTGACACAACCTAAAATACTTTGTTCCTGAGAAGCTGGAATTTAGCCACATTTCCTATCACCGAAATTACACATTTTAGGATGAGGGGGAAAAAAATCCAAAAATTCTAAATATGACTCATTACGAAGCATATGTTTTGGCATATTATCTATGCTAACAGTACTGAAAGTTGCTCAAATGAATAATATCTAGACATATTTGTCAACCGCTTGAATTTCTCTTTTTTTTAAATTTCTCTTTTTAAAACAATTAAATCTTTATCAACTGTGGAGCAAAAAATCCAAAATTTAATAATTTAACAAAATGGTATTAAATTCTGGGTTAGGTTTATCTAACTCCTTTAACTTTGGTGTAGTAAACAATGAAATCAATTGAAACCACTTCCATCAGATTAGTTTTACACATAAT
>SJYT01079346.1:509154-519393 GCA_006410635.1 Cephalophus harveyi | reverse complement strand
GGCTTCCCGCGCGCGCTCCCCGCCGCCGCCGGGAGCCCGCCCCGGGGCGGGGAAGCCGCGGGCGGGGGCGCGCGGGCCCAGCCCGGGAGAAGGGGAGGGGGACATGGCGTTACCTGGGCCCGGGCGACGGCGAGGGGCTTCCGCTCTCCCGCCGCGGCTCGTCCCTCCGCCCGGCGGGCGCCGGCGCGCTCCTCGCCCCCCGCCCCGAGGCGTCCGGGCCAGGCCGCCCGCTCCTCGGCGCCGCGCCGCTGCCCGCGCGGGCCGGGCCGCCTCCGAGCTCCCGGGCCGCCCCGCGGCAGGGCCGGGGCAGGGGGGGTGCCCCTCTCGCGGGGCGCCCGGCTCCCCTCACCCGCTCCTGCCCCTTGGGCGGCGGCGGAGCCGAGGGGAGGGCGGGAAGGCGGCCCCCGGAGGACAGCGGACGGCTCCGAACGCGGGCTCCGCCACTCGAGCCGCTCCGTTACCGCAGCGGCGGCGGCGGCGACGACGACCAGGGCCGTGTTGTTGCTGCCAACTTGTCGGGAGGACACTGAGCATGCGCGCGCGGAGACCACATCCGGGTAATTTCAGGGTTTGGCCCTCTTCTCCCCACCCTCCCCCCTCCCCGCGCTGCTTTCCTTTCTCTCGCTGCCCCCGCCCCGAACCCCCCGCCGGAGGGACGCGAGGGTCGCTCTGCGCAGGCGCCCGCGGGCCGGCGCCGGCGGCGGGGAGCTCCGAATCCAGGCCTGGTCCCGGGCCCGGGCGGGGTGCGCTGCCCGCAAAGATCGGGGGAGCGGCTGCTCCGTGGGCGTCCCTTTGCCACAAAGTACCCAAACAGAGCCGGAGAGCTCGGCGTGTTAGTGGGTGTCTAGTAAGTTTATAAACAACGATCAGGCGGGCCTCGTTTTTTTTTTTGAGGACCCGCGTGGCCGCAAAAAAAAAAAAGAGAGAGAGACTTTTTAACAGCTTGCTTTGGGGAGAACGTAGCTGTCGCGGCTTATTTGGGAAAGAAACTGGGGTGACCGTACCTTCCCTCTCCGCCATTCCTGGGTCCCTGGATCCAGAGGTGTTTAAACTCACGAGATGCCTTCTTAGACTGAGTAGGACAGATCTTGGAACCACAGATTTGAGAGCCTGAACAGGTATTGTAGTTCCCGAATGGTTCCTGTTGGAAGAGGCTTAGGCGGAACCTCGGAGTTGGAAGGGACTTTCGGGGTCCTACAGCACACCTGTTAAGTAGGTTACCTGCTGGGTAAAGGAAAGGTGCAAACTCCACTTTTGACCTTTTATCTGTGTCGTTTGGGCTTCCCTGTGGCTCAGATGTTAAAGCATCTGCCTGCAATGCGGGAGACCTGGGTTCGATCCCTGGGTCAGGAAGATCCCCTGGAGAAGGCAATGGCAACCCACTTCAGTATTCTTGCCTGGAAAATCCCATGGATGGAGGAGCTTGGTGGGCTGCAGTCCATGCGGTCACAAAGAGTCGGACACGACTTCACTTTCACTTTCTTTCACTTTGTGTTATCTGAAAAATTTACAAGATGAATGCATTTACTCAATGTTTTTAAAGTTTCAGAAAACACTATATACATATATTTTTTTCTCACCAACCAGGAAATATTTCTGTTGGGGGTCCCACCAAGATTACTATCGGAAGGTTCTAAAGTCATTTCTTAAGTCTTGTCGCTCAGAATCTGTCTTCTCCCCCAACTAGGTTTTACTCCCAGGGTCCTAACCCCATCCTGTGCTCTTTCCTTTTCTGCCCAACAGCCTCTAAAACTGTCATGTTCAAACTGGTGTTCCCTGGGCTTTAAGAAGACTTTCCAAGACCAGTTTTAAGGTGTTCATTTCCAGATGCCTCACCAGCATGTGTTCTATGGTCTAAAACTGCTCAGCTTGGGACTTCCCTGGCCATCCAGTGGTTAAGCCTCCAGGACACCGGTTCAATTCCTGGCGAGGGAACTAAGATCCTGCATGCAACCAGAGTTGTTTTTTTTTTAATTGCTCAGCTTAAGAAAGCACCTGCAGACACAGCATCCCCTTTCAAAACTGTTCAATTCCCACCATACAAACCCAAGTAAAAACTCACCCATTACTCAGACGCATAGATGCAAGATGTAGAAAACCTCTAGGACAATTCAGAGGAACGTTCAGAAATTGGTGTCCTGCTGAAAAGTGACTCAGAACAAGTGGGTTATAAGTTGTACAAGTCAGGTGGCTTTCCAGTTCTTTGCTATCAACAAAACTGAAGGAAACTTTATGTGACTTGATAACAGATCACCATGTGATTCTTGGGCAGTATACTTGGAAGAACTTAGAGAATTGAGTAATATTGCTAAATCTAAACTTCTTCCACTCCTATCTCTAGTAGTTATCTATATACATGCATCTTGTCACTTTGCCATACTCTATTGGAAGCAAATCACCAGTCCCTCCCCCATCCAAGGGAAGGAGACCACGCCAGGCATGTATTCCTGGAGGCCAGATCCTGTGGGGCCACATTAGAGTCTGTCTGTTAGTCATGCAAGGGACGGTTCCTATAAGCTCAACCTCCCCAGAATTTCTTCGGATTCCTTTCAGGTCATGGTTTAAGGGAAACCTGACTTCCCTGGGGCACTGTTTCCCCTTTCTCTGGTTTAAGGGAAACCTGACTTCCCTGGGGCACTGTTTCCCCTTCCCCTCTGAGTAGTAGGTCCTGTTTTTTCAACCAGGAGCCTCCTAGACTGGGCTTGGAGGTGAGGTGAGCGGCCAGCTTGCACCTGTGCAGTGTTTCTAAACCATCCTCTCTCCTCTGATTCACCTGCAGCTTTAAATCTTGCCATCCAGTGTCCCTCATCCTTGCTCACATTCCCCCTCATTTTCTCATCATTTGCTCTCATCAGGCCCGCCAACACCATTTCAGTCCTAATCCCAGGCATCATCCTGTAGCATATATACTCCGATGATCATCCACCTTCCCTAGCCTCTCAGCTCCTTGACCTCACCTCCGAGGATCTATCCTACCCTCACTGCACCTCTCATTCCCTCGGCATAATCTCGGGAGCCTCGTCAAACCTGGCAACTTTCTTCGCCATCACAATTTCCAACACCTCACTCCGAACACTGCCTCCTGTTTCCATATTTCCCTGTAGCACTCTAACTCCAACAGTTCTGCAACCCACTTACCACTCTCTCCCATCCTTAAAAGGGAGTTGCTCAGTCATGGCTGACGCTTTGCGACCCCATGGACTATACAGTCCATGGAATTCTCCAGGCCAGAATAATGGAGTGGGTAGCCATTCCCTTCTCCAGGGGGTCTTCCCAACCCAGGGATCGAACCCAGGTCTCCCGCACTGCAGGCAGATTCTCTACCAGCTGAGCCAGTCCCATCCTTACCCAACTTAAATTCCTGGCCAGTCATCCCACAGTCACTCTCACACAGACTCTCAACCCTCTCCCCTCCTCCCGCCTCATCGTGCTTACTGGGCAAAACCACAGCCCTGATTCAAGCCCGCTTTCCATCTGTTTCATGTCGGCCCTGTGCATCTGAATGTGGCTAAAGAAGAACACAGTCACTAACCGCTTCACTTTGATTTCATCACCGTGAACTGCACGTGGGCCCTTAGTGCTTGCTGCCCAGGAATGCTCCTTCCCTCCTCCGTTCTTCTAAATGTCAGACCTCCTCTGTCCTCCGACCTGTACCCTCTTCCCTCCCGTCCTCACTGATTCACGACCTTGCTTCCTATTCCACTGAGAATGTTGAACCCATGAGACAAAAACTTCCTTAGAATCTCGCTATCTCATCTGCCCATAAACCACACGGCAGCCTCTGCAACCTCTTCTCCACCCTCCCTTCCCTCACATAGGTGAATTTTCCATGCTCCAAACCAAAGCTAGTCCCCTCGCCAAAGGCAGGAGACCCCAATATTGTCTTGTTTAATCAAGATTATTACCATGACTCCACCGATTGTCCCCCCTCCTCTTTTATCAGTGTTTCCGTCTCTACTGGCTGATTCTCATAAGCTTATAAACAGCTCTTATTTCTCCAGTCCTACAAAATCTATTTGATTCACTTCCACTAGCAATAACCTTCCCATTTTTCTGCTTCCTATACAACAAAACTCCTAAGAGTTTCCTGTGCTGTCTCTTGTTCTTCTCCCACGCTAGGGCAACAGAACATATACCATATGGTACAATTAATATAAAGATCAAAAGCATGTCAAAATAATGTGTATGTTATGACTGTACACATATGTAATAGAATCGTATCAACACACATGAGATTACATATGTGTGTATTTTATGTCTTGAGCCAAGAGGGTCTCCCACACTCTCTTAAACCCCCTCCATTCATGCTTTTATCCTTATCACTTTATCAAAACTGTTCTTATTGAGGTCAACAGTGAACTTCACATTGCCTAAGTCCAATGACCTATTCTCAATTATCATCTTAAATTGACCTGTTTGTAACAGCTGACACAGCTAACCACTTGATTAACCCTTAAAAAAAAAAAAAAAAAAAAAAACCTGCCCCCTCTTGCTTTTCCTCCTCATCACTTCATCAGATCCTTCATTCCCTGACTTCTTTCTTTTTTGTTGATTCTGTCTCTTCTCCCAGACCTCATAATGGCCCAGGGCTCATTCCTTGGATTTCTTCTGTTTTCTTTATCTACTCACATTTCACTGGTGATCTAATCAGGTCTCCTGACTTACAGTACCCTGTAAGATATATGATATCATCATATAGGGTGACAGCTCCCAAATTTATACCTTTATCTCCACCTCCTCATCTGAACTCCAGATGATGATACCAGCAGCCTGCTACACGTCTTCTCCCTCAGATCTCTTCAGCCCAACCACTTCTCTATCTCTGTTGATGACACATCCATCCTTGAAGTTGCTCAGACCAAAAGCCCTGGAGCCATGCTAGACTTCCCTCTTTCTTATCCATCCCAAGTCCAGAGCCAAAGTATCCCTCACCACCTCCACTGGTCCCTGGTCCGTTCCACCATCGCCTAATGCTAGAGTTGGCCTTCTCAAAGCTCTCCCCGCTTTCATGCTTGCCCCTTAGAGTCTATTCTCAGCATAACAGCCAGAGTGATCCTCCTAAAATATACGTCTGCTTAAATCCCTTCTGTGGCTCCTCATTTCATTCAGCCTAAAAGTCTATATCCTTAAAATGGTCTACAGGGTCCTGTGAGGTCTGCGCCACTGCCACACTTCTGATCCTTACCTCCCCGATCTCATCTTCTGTTCCTCCTCTCCTGGATGACTCTGCTGTGGCCTTACGGACCTCCTACCTGACCTCAGAAGACACCAGCCAAGCTCTCAGGGTAGGACCTTTGCATTAACTGTTCCCTCTTCTTGCCACCCACTTCCCCAGATATCTGCACTGCTAACTCCCTCACCTACTTTAGTCAAATACCATCTTCTCCCTGAGGCCCACCCTGACCTTTTTAAAATCACAGCCTATTCTGAGCCTTCACTCTAAACCCCAGGCTCCCCTTCCCTGCTCTGTCTTCCCATAGCTCTTATCTTCTAACAGACTGTACTGTCTACTTATGTGTTACGTGTACTGCTTATTGTCTGTCATTTCCCCTAGAATGTAGGCTCACAAGAGCCGAGATTTGTCTGTAGTGTTTACTAGTTTATCCCAAGTGCCTAGAGTTCCTATTGCCATGTAGGAGGCGCTCAATAAAAATTTTTTGAATGAATGAACAAAATGTTTCATGCTTCTATCCTTACAAGTGTAAACTAGAAACAGAGTTGACTCTGAGCCCTATTTTATTCCAGCAAAAATATTTTACACTTCAACAGTTTTTTTTTTTTAATTGGAAGATAATTGCTTTACAAAGTTGGGTTCCTTTCTGCTGTGATTTTAACAGTTGATCAAAATTCATGATATGTAATTTAGATAAATTAGATATTCAAAATTGAACCAAAAATAACAAAATTGTATTGGTAATACGATCAAGATAAACGTTTTAAACTTAGGGACTCAGAGCTTTTTTCAATTTTTTATAAGGAAATACAATAGGCTGATCAATAAAAGACTTTGCAGCCTAAAATATCACATTAAAACGTTCAGGGGCAAGTGGAATAGAAATACAAGATAAGGAGAAAAAGAATTGTGTTAAATTGCTCTTGAAGAATTGCTTGTTCGTGTTTTTTTAAATGGACGCCAGTTGCATCATGGTATTTAGATTCCCTTGGATACATTTAAAGAATGAGGTAACAACCCTATTTTTAAATGGCAATACCTATAATATGGAGAAGGAAATGACAATCCACTCCAGTACTATTGCCTGGAAAATCCCACAGACAGAGGAGCCTGGTAGGGTACAGTCCATGGGGTCGCAAAGAGTCGGACACGACTGAGCGACTTCACTTTCACTTTCACCTATAATATGCCAGAAATTATTTAAACTTAGGATGAAACATTTTACATATGACCTTTAAAAATACAAGAAGAAACATAATTTGTCAAATTTCTTTTAGGAGGTAAGTAAGAAATTTTGAAGACCACAGCCCCAGAGGAGCTCAGCTGCCACCTTTCCTGAAACCTCCCTGAATGAAACGTCTCCTTTCCCAGATCCATCCTGTCCTGGGCAGGCAAAGGCTTGAGAGCTTTCTTCCTCTTTTGTCTTTTTTGATGGCTCCACCTCCTGTGAAATGGAACTTCCCCAAAGACCCTGATGGTGGGAAAGATTGAAGGCAGGAGGAGAAGGGGGCGACAGAGGACAAGATGGCTGGTTGGCATCACCGGCTCCACCGACAGGAGTGTGAGCAAACTCCGGGAGATGGTGAAGGACAGGGAACCCTGGCCTACTGCAGTCCACGGGGTACCAAAGAGTCAGACACAACTTAACATCTGAACAACGACAGGGTAAGGAGAATCCAGAGCTTTAAGCTTTTCATCCCAGAAGTGAAGACAGAGAGCTCTCACCTCTTGCACTGCCCACCTAGGAAGGAATAGGATAATACAGTATTCCTCTGGAAATGGCCTAGCAGTTACCAGCTCACAGCTCCAGGCAAGAGTTAGTACATAGAGATTTTAGAGTTAACCCAGCGTTTTGTTTTATTTTTACAGTTATCCAAGTTGCTTTTGCAAAATCACTTGACATTGATTAACCTGAATACTATAAGTGATTCCCACATTCCTAAAAGCACTACAGTAAACCCTGTCATCTCCTTGACTTAAAGTGTGACTGATGTGCATTTGACTTTTCAAGTGATTTATTCTTTTAGCTTTGTTTTGTTTAGTCACTAAGTCAAGTCTGACTCTTTTGTGACCCCTGGGCTGCAGCCCACCAGGCTCCTCTGTCCTTGGGGATTTTCCAGGTAAGAATATTGGAGCGGGTTGCCATTTCCTTCTTTGGGGTCTCTTTCCAGCCCGGGGATTGAACCTGTGTCTCCTGCATTGCCGGCAAATTCTTTACACTGAGCCACCAGGGAAGCCCTCTTTTAGCTTTCTGCGTGGCCAAAGCCAGGCTCAGTGAGGAAGAGAGTAGACGGATGGAGCCAAGGCTCCATTCCCTTCCTTCCTCCGTCCCTCCCTCTCTCTTTTTTCTTTCCTTAGTAAATGGCTGGAAGAGCCAGATCCATCAGGGCCACAAGAGCAGCTGTGAACAGAAGCTGACAGAATTCCAGAGTGGAGCATGCGGATGGGGTGGGGAGGGGAATGTGAATGGAGTGTGAATCCATAATCTCTGTTCAAAAGATTAAATTGAAACTTGAAATTCAGTGACTAGAATGTATCTTCTTCTTTGTCTCCTTTAAGGCTCAGTGATCCTCGAGGATCCCTGGTGTCTCTCCATGTTGGGCACCCTTTCTTTCTGCTCCTAGACTGGACTGTGAGTTCCCTGAGGACAGAGGTTCTCTTTTCTGGCCCTCTGCGGAATGTCTAATGCTGGGCCATTCATGGAATGTTCGAATGTTTATTGAGTGAATGCGCAGAGGGGAGAGGTGGGAGCTAAGACTGGGAAGATAGGTTTGGAGCCAGGCTGTGAAGGAAGACACGCACGTGAGTTGAACTCCAGCGGAAGACGGATATGTTTGGGTTTTGTTTAGTTTTATTGAGGTATAATCTGCATTAGACTATAATCTACATTAACCTTTTTTTATACATCGTGCGATTACCATGATGACCCAGTTTTAGAACACTCCCATCACTCCAGAATGTTCCCTTCTACCCCTCTGCAGTCAGTCCTCACCTCCGTACTCCAGACCGCAGGTAACCACTAACATGCCTCCTGTTGCTAAGGTTTTGGTTTTTCTAGAAAGGTGAAGTCACTCAGTCGTGTCCGACTCTTTGCGACCCCGTGGACTGTAACCTACTAGGCTTCTCTGTCCATGGGATTCTCCAGGCAAGAATACTGGAGTGGATTGCCATTTCCTTCTCCAAGGGATCTTCCCGACCCAGGGATCGAACCCGGGTCTCCCGCATTGGAGGCAGACGCTTTCACCTCTGAGCCACCAGGGAAGCCCATCTAGAATTTCACATAAATAAAATCATACAATATGCGGTTTTTGGTAACTGGGTTCTTTCACTCAGCATGCTGTTTTTGAGATCCAAAATATCATCCTATGTATCAGTACCTAGTTCCTTTTTATTGTTGAGTAGTATTATATTGTGCTGCCGTTGTTTAGTTGCTAAGTTGTGTCCTACTCTTTTGTAACCCCATGGACTTTAGCTTGCCAGGCTCCTTTGTCCATGGGATTCTCCAGGCAAGAATAGTGGAGTGGGTTGCCATTGCCTTCTCCAGGGGATCTTCCCAACCCAGGGATTGAGCTCACATCTCCTGAATTGGCAAGCGGATTCTTCAAAATGTTAATAATCGGTAAATAGGGATAAAGGCTATATGGAAGTTCTTTGTACTATTCTTGCAAGTTTTCTGTAAGATTAAAATTTTTTAAGCCACTTGCCCACGTGATAAAGTTCCTTCAGCAGTACAGTACCACTGGGATTTGAACCCTCTGTTCAAAGCACCACACACTGTGCTTTGGGGAGCTGCCCAGTGACCCTAATAGCTATTTGCTGAAGCCAGGCCCCAGCAGGGCCTCCTGACCTGATGCCTCAGGAAGGAGGGGGCCCAGGTGCCTTAGAGCAGTGTTTCTCCGACTTTGAACACGCGCACAAATCACTCGGAGGTCTTGTTACGATGCAGAATCTTCTTCAGTGGATCCAAGGTGGAGATGGAGTGTCTATGTTTCTAACAAGTTTCCAGATGAGGCAGATACTGCTGGTCCCTGGATCAGAGTTCCAAAGGCGAGGCCCTAGACCCTAGGACCCAGAACTCTAGGGCCTAAAATGCAAAATCTATGGGGAAGGGGAGGAATAGAAAGGAACATTTAGGAGACGGACCACAGTTGTGATTCTATGTACTTTAAATGCTTTTCAACCAAAAGCTTTCATTTTTCAAGCATTCTGTCATTCAATAAAGACACAGAGTGAGCCTACTGGGGCGCCATACTTTAGAGTAAATAACTGAATGGTAATTAACATTAACTGAAAGAGTTATAATTTATCCAGTCTTTCCTTGTCCTAGGAGACTCCAAATCAGCCTTAAATCGAGACAGTTTTTAGCCCAACAAGTGAACTTGTCATCCAACAGTCTCACTTAGCATCACAGGCACAAGAGAGAACTTTGCAGGCAGGGAGCCCTGTAAATGATGATTTCATCAAAAGCAAAAACAAAACATTTAAAAAACAGTTGGCATTTGTGCTGTGGCATCATTTTAGTGACATAAGAATTTTATAATGAGTGTACAAAGGACTTTCAGCTTTCAGCCCTGAGGGGGAAGGTATCTTACCTTAACATCGCCAACATCTTTTATTATTTTTAAAGCATTTTTCTTGGGAGACAACCTTGAGGGAAACAATTGACCTTACCTAGGACCAAAATTACAGTTACTACCTTTTTAGAGGTTTGAGGGTAATCAAGTGCCACCTTGTAGGGAAGAGGCATTTGAAGCAGGATCTTCCCTAGTGGCTTCAGTTCAGTTCAGTTCAGTCGCTCAGTCGTGTCCAACTCTTTGCGACCCCATGAATCGCAGCACCCCAGGCCTCCCTGTCCATCACCAACTTCCAGAGTTCACTCAGACTCGCGTCCATCGAGTCCGTGATGCCATCCAGCCATCTCATCCTCGGTCGTCCCCTTCTCCTCCTGCCCCCGATCCCTCCCAGCATCAGTCTTTTCCAATAAGTCAACTCTTCACATGAGGTGGCCAAAGTACTGGAGTTTCAGCTTTAGCATCATTCCTTCCAAAGAAATCCCAGGGCTGATC
>SJYT01079346.1:424860-509045 GCA_006410635.1 Cephalophus harveyi | reverse complement strand
ATCATTCCCTCCAAAGAAATCCCAGGGTTGATCTCCTTCAGAATGGACTGGTTGGATCTCCTTGCAGTCCAAGGGACTCTCAAGAGTCTTCTCCAACACCACAGTTCAAAAGCATCAATTCTTCGGCGCTCAGCCTTCTTCACAGTCCAACTCTCACATCCATACATGACCACAGGAAAAACCATAGCCTTGACTAGACAGACCTTAGTCGGCAAATAATGTCTCTGCTTTTGAAAATGCTATCTAGGTTGGTCATAACTTTTCTTCCAAGGAGTAAGCGTCTTTTAATTTCATGGCTGTAGTCACCATCTGCAGTGATTTTGGAGCCCCAAAAAATAAAGTCTGACACTGTTTCCACTGTTTCCCCATCTATTTCCCATGAAGTGATGGGACCAGATGCCATGATCTTCGTTTTCTGAGTGTAGAGCTTTAAGCCAACTTTTTCACTCTCCTCTTTCACTTTCATCAAGAGGCTTTTTAGTTCCTCTTCACTTTCTGCCATAAGGGTGGTGTCATCTGCATATCTGAAGTGATTGATATTTCTCCCAGCAATCTTGATTCCAGCTTGTGCTTCTTCCAGCCCAGCGTTTCTCATGAGGTACTCTGCATATAAGTTAAATAAGCAGGGTGACAGTATACAGCCTTGATGTACTCCTTTTCCTATTTGGAACCAGTCTGTTGTTCCATGTCCAGTTCTAACTGTTGCTTCCTGACCTGCATACAGGTTTCTCAAGAGTCAGGTCAGGTGGTCTGGTATTCCCATCTCTTTCAGAATTTTCCACAGTTTATTGTGATCCACACAGTCAAAGGCTGTGGCATAGTCAATAAAGTAGATATAGATGTTTTTCTGGAACTCCCTTGCTTTTTCCATGATCCAGCGGATGTTGGCAATTTGATCTCTCGTTCCTCTGCCTTTTCTAGAACCAGCTTGAACATCTGGAAGTTCACGGTTCACGTGTTGCTGAAGTCTGGCTTGGAGAATACTGTCTCCTCATGAAGGAGATGCAAACACACAAAACCGCAGGGAATCAAGTGCGAGCTGGGGGCTTGTGGTTTTTCCGATGAGATCAGCTGGGATGAAGTCACTGCTCAGCAGAGGGCTGGGGGCTTTGGATGACTGAGAGTTGGAAAGGTAGGGACGGGAGTGAGGGCAAATCCCTGGCTCAGTCCATGATTGCCCACCGTAGCCTTTTCCTTGGCTGAAGAATCGGTTCTAATTTGCTCCCTGGGGGAGCAGGGAGGGTAGAGGGTAGGCTGTATGGGAGAAGGGCATGAGCCTGCCTTCCGGGGCCTTTGGGTCAAACACTTCAACTAAGAACCCTCACCAAGGAGCCTTGTGTACTGCAGTTAGAAGGGCGGTACAGATGCGAATTCTGAGTGCACCCTCGGGTTAAGTTCAGACCAGGGCTAAACTCCCCTTTGAAGCCGATTATCTGTGTTGGGGAGAGCGGTTGCGGGGGAGGCATCCAGGCTGGAGGGGGCTTCTGAGCCAGAGCTTTTGTTTATTCATTTATTATTTCTGGCTGTGCTGGATCCTTGTTGCTCCATGCGAGCTTGCTCTAGTGGCGGCAAGAGGGGCTACTCTCTGGTTGCGGAGCATGGACTCCTCATTGCAGCAGCTTCTCTCGTGGCGCGCGGGCTCCAGCTGTAAGGGCTTCAGCAGCTCTGGCGCACCAGCTCAATAGTTGTGGCCCATGGGCTTAGTCATCCTGCAGCACATGGAATATTTCCAGCTCAGGGATCCAACCTGTGTCCCCTGCGTTGGCATGCAGATTCTTAACCATGGGGCCACCAGGGAAGTCCCAGGGTGTCTTATTTAGAGAGGATAGGGGTTACTGTTGAACCGGGTAGGAGCTGACCTGATAATCAGCCTCCCCCAGAAAGGATGAGGGCGAGGAAACAGCTTTGACCACAAGTGGCATCCAGGGCCTTCTCATTTCCAGCGATAGAGGAGGCTTGCTTGGCCTGGGAGAGGGCTGTGGGCCCCGGACATCTTAGGAGTAGACCGTGGCTCCTGCCACGCTTCCTCACTGGGGTTGCAGGCCAGGCTCCAGACAGTTTTGGGTAACCAAGGCAAGGAGAAAGCAGAGGGCAAGGAAGTGTGTAGGGACAGTTCAAAGGCAGCAGCTGGGGGCAGCTTATCGGCTGTTCCTAGGAAGTGAAAGTCAGCCAGGACAAGGAAAAGGGAAGAAGCAAAAGCAGAGAGGCATCAGCCACCACCGGGAGAAAGGGAAAGAAAACTCTCAGCGGGCTCAGAGTGTTCCGGGAGCCTCAGAGAGCGGGGGTCCTGCTGGCCACTTCTCTCTTTTTTTTAGCTTTAATTATCTATTGGCTACCCTGGGTCTCTGTTCCTGGGTGCGGGCTTTTCTCTAGCTGCAGAGGGCGTGAGCCGTGCTTCAGCTGCAGTCCGCAGGCCCCTCACTGCGGAGGCTGCTCTCGTGGCAGAGCACGGGGTCTAGGGTGCAGCGGGCTCCAGAGCAGTTGTGTGCCTGGGCTCAGTGGCCCCACAGCAAGCAGAATCTTCCTGGACCAGGATCAGACCTGTGTCCCTTGCATCGTCAGGCGGATTCCCAAACACTGGACCGCCAGGGAGGTCCCTGGCCAAAGGTTTTCCTGGAAGAATGGGACTGAAAGGCTGAGTCTTGGAACCAGGTATCCTTATCCTTTTCAGGGCTCCTTCCTGAGAGGTGGATGTGAGGTGTATGCTGCTCAAATGCTCACAGCATCCTTCTTCAAATTGTTGTTTAGTCGCTGAGTCCGATACTTTGCGACCCCATGGATTGTAGCCCACCAGACTCCTCTGTCCATGGGATTTCCCAGGCAAGAATACTGGAGTGGGTTGCCATTTCCTCCTCCAGAGGATCTTTGCACCCCAGGGATCGAACCCGCATTATGGTTCCTAAATTGGCAGGCGGATTCTTTACCACTAAGCCACTAGGGATCTGTATGCAGGCCAGGAAGCAACAGTTAGAACTGGACATGGAACAACAGACTGGTTCCAAATAGGAAAAGGAGTACGTCAAGGCTGTATATTGTCACCCTGCTTATTTAACTTATATGCAGAGTACCTCATGAGAAACGCTGGGCTGGAAGAAGCACAAGCTGGAATCAAGATTGCCGGGAGAAATATCAATCACCTCAGATATGCAGATGACACCACCCTTATGACAGAAAGTGAAGAGGAACTAAAAAGCCTCTTGATGAAAGTGAAAGAGGAGAGTGAAAAAGTTGGCTTAAAGCTCTACACTCAGAAAATGAAGATCATGGCATCTGGTCCCATCACTTCATGGGAAATAGATTTCAATCACCTCAGATATGCAGATGACACCACCCTTATGGCAGAAAGTGAAGAGGAACTAAAGAGCCTCTTGATGAAAGTGAAAGAGGAGAGTGAAAAAGTTGGCTTAAAGCTCAACATTCAGAAAACGAAGATCATGGCATCTGGTCCCATCACTTCATGGGAAATAGATGGGGATACAGGGGAAGCAGTGTCAGACTTTATTTGGGGGGGCTTCAAAATCACTGCAGATGGTGACTGCAGCCATGAAATTAAAAGATGCTTACTCCTTGGAAGGAAAGTTATGACCAACCTAGACAGCATATTAAAAAGCAGAGACATTACTTTGTCCACAAAGGTCTGTCTAGTCAAGGCTATGGTTTTTCCGGTGGTCATGTACGGATGTTAGAGTTGAACTGTGAAGAAAGCTGAGTGCCGAAGAATTGATGCTTTTGAACTGTGGTGTTGGAGAAGACTCTTGAGAGTCCCGTGGACTGCAAGGAGATCCAACCAGTCCATCCTAAAGGAGATCAGTCCTGGGTGTTCATTAGAAGGACTGATGTTGAAGCTGCAACTCCAATACTTTGGCCGCCTGATGCAAAGAGCTGAGTCATTGGAAAAGACCCTGATGCTGGGAAAGATTGAGGTCAGGAGGAGAAGGGGATGACAGAGGATGAGATGGCTGGATGGCATCACCAACTCAATGGACATGTGTTTAGGTGGACTCCGGGAGTTGATGATGGACAGGGAGGCCTAGCGTGCTGCGGTTCATGGGATCGCAAAGAGTTGGACACAAATGAGCGACTGAACTGAACTGAGTAAGCTTTTAGTAACAGCCCAGTATATCCAGTCCTATCCCAAGTCACTGGGTCCTTTGGACCTCACACCATACCCACCCTGGCACAGTCAAGATTCTCCTAAAATGCCAACCATGCTCCTGCTTCCAAATCCTTCACTCAAGCTGCTTCCCATCTCTAAATTGCCCTTCCTCTCACCTCCCTGCCTGGTGTAATCCTAGCTGTCCACTAAAATCCAGCAAAAATAGCATCACTTTTGTAAAAGTTCCCTATCTTCATACCCCACGCACAATTAGTTGCTTCCTTTCCTACTTCAGAGAATGTGTACCTATCGATGTCTCACTCTTTTTCTCAGGAACATTTCAGTCTTCAAGTCAGCGGTTCTAGGTAATCTCCTTATATCACATCACCACTTATGACCTTTCAATGGGTTTCTATCACCTACTAGACAAATTGTAAATTCCTTAGCAGAAAGTCCAGTACGAGTCTGCCTTCAGGCCCCTCACTCTCTCTCTAACCCCCCACTCACAGTTCCGAGAGCGCTATGAGGAAGCACCTGATCTCAAAGCACCACGCTTTCTTGAGTTTTTACACTCTTGTGCTTGCTTTCCTGCCCTGAAGACCTTCCCCAACCCACCCCCACTTCCTCTTTCCCCGATCTCCCCTCATGCTCTCTAGTGAAAGAAGAGTGCTAGGGGTCAAACTACACCAAACCAGTAACCGGACATCGGGTTTGAGAATAAGGAATAGGCAACAAAGAAGATGAGAAGCCAAGGAAACCTGAGTCAGAGCCAGGAGGGGGAAGAAGCTGAGCTGGCCTCTCCCAGCAAACACTGGAGACGCGGGGAAAGCCGGGGTCTGCCCTCGAGCAGCTCTAGTGGACAGACATGAAACAAATGTCTACAGTGCAGTGTGTGACAAAAGAACGCTATCATTTGAGGAAGGACACGTATCAGATACAGAGAGAGACATATTTAAATAAATTAAAGGCGCATCAATGTGAAATTTAACCAAAGATCAAGGAGATCCCTCTTCAACTCCAATACCATCACCGCTGTGGTGTATTAACTACTAAAATCCTTGCTGAATTATTTGCCCTCAGGCATGTCATTTAACCCTTCAGATCTTCAGTTCTCTATTATGAAAGAAGAGAACTTGATCAGATATGGAGGATTTTTTGAGCAATACAACATTCACAAACAAAAGCAGAATCCTAGAGACACTAAATATGTGGACTTGGTCAGCATGAGGGGAAGAGAATGACTTCTGGGTACTCAAGTAGATGGGAACATAAAACTGATGGATGGGATTTTATGTCACATCAGTGCATATGACACTGAATTTTAAAATCCTGAAAACTGCAGCTTATATGGATCTGCTGACACAACCTCAACCATACTAGCAAATGCACTCCCATAATCAGGTTGTTATGGCAACAAGAATACTTGGGTTAAAAAGAGGAAGAGAATATGTGTGCGTGTGTCTCAGATTGTTGCCACTCTTATTATCATTTTAAATGTTTTTGCACATAATCTTGATCTAATTCTCCACTTAGCACACAACAAGCCTCTTGTTAATGTTTCAGGATAAACAAGGAAAATAAAATGAGCTTCATAAAACTGATTCTTCTGAAGGGGTTCAAAGAAGGGCCAATACCTATCCCCAGCACACCTCCTCTCCAAAACCTCCCTGATCTCTCCAGCTAAAACTGTCTCCTCTTGCGTGCAAGCCCCATTTCTCTGACTATTCCACAGCCATCACACTAAGGATAACATTGTCTGATTCTATGCTGTCCCTTCCGCCTCTGTATCAGCTGCCTGGAAATAGTTTATCCTCAGTGACCTTTACCTATCCAGCCTAGATTGCTTCAGATATTTTAGGTGCTAAATTGTTCAAAGACTAAAACATCAATCCTATCAAATTATAAACAGAAGATGTTTTTACTTTATCCAACATATTTCTCATAAAACATATTTCACTTCTGTTTTTACTCATGAGAATTCGTTTTACGAGAGGAAACTGACAAGCAAATGGTATGTTTCATGGAAAGAACTATAGGCTGGGATTCTGATTCTTGAGGTTCTACTGCTCTGACATATCTACTTTCAACCAGTTGCAAGACCTGCATCTTTGGGTAAATGCCAATGTCTCAGATGCTCAGCATTTTTATCTAGAAAATGAGGTGCCTGGATCATCTGAGGACAGCCCTTTCTGCCAATGAGCCAGGGTGACCAAGAAACCAAAAAACAGAGAAATCCGGGCATGTCAAAACTCATTCATAGAAGATTTTTTAAAAATTATTCTCAAGCAAGTAAGGGTGGGGATGGAAATACACATGGGCGTATTCTCTCCTACAGTGGCTTTTTCAAACCACACCCTGTACAGAAAGATTGATATGTCAATTTCTTTCCTACCTCCCTGGAATACCTGCAAAGGGAGAAGTTATGATGAGTGTGTATTACACGTAAATAGTGCAGACAAGGAAAATCAAAAGTGAGGTAGAAGTCATCCTTTAAGAGAGAGAAAAAGGCCTATTTTCAAAGATTACATGTAAGAGTACGTTGACTCACACACAAGAAGTATTTAAGTATTTAAGAAGGTAATATACCGATCCACAGCCCAGACTGTTCAACATTTTATCTTCTGATCTTCCTCTTCCCAAACCTGCTCCCCATGGAGCTTCCCTGGGTTCAGCAAATAGCATCCCCATCCAGCTACTCAAACCAGACTATTGAGCATTCACAATTCCATCACTTCACTCTCCACCACTCCTCAATTCATCAGCAAGTTCTTTCATATTCCAAATTATTTCTTTAATCAATCCATTTCCTTTCTTTTCCACTGTTATTACTGGAGTCTGAGGAACTGAGATGGACTGAATGTGTGTCCCCAGATCCATATGTTGAATTCCTAATCCTCAAAATGATGGCACTAGGGTGTGGGGCTTTTGGGGAGTAATAATGAAAGTCAAAGTGGAGAGTAAAAAAGTTGGCTTAAAGCTCAACATTCAGAAAACGAAGATCATGGCATCCAGTCCCAGCACTTCATGGGAAATAGATGGGGAAACAGTGTCACTTTATTTTGGGAGGGCTCCAAAATCACTGCAGATGGTGACTGCAGCCATGAAATTAAAAGACGCTTACTCCTTGGAAAAAAGTTATGACCAACCTAGACAGCATATTCAAAAGAAGAGACATTACTTTGTCCACAAAGGTCCGTCTAGTCAAGGCTATGGTTTTTCCTTTGGTCATGTATGGATGTGAGAGTTGGACTGTGAAGAAGGCTGAGCGCCGAAGAATTGATGCTTTTGAACTGTGGTGTTGGAGAAGACTCTTGAGAGTCCCTTGGACTGCAAGGAGATCCAACCAGTCCATTCTGAAAGAGATCGGCCCTGGGTGTTCTTTGGAAGGAATGATGCTAAAGCTGAAACTCCAGTACTTTGGCCACCTCATGAGAAGAGTTGACTCATTGGAAAAGACTCTGATGCCGGGAGGGATTGGGGGCAGGAGGAGAAGGGGACGACCGAGGATGAGATGGCTGGATGGCATCACAGACTCGATGGACGTGAGTCTGAGTGAACTCCGGGAGTTGGTGATGGACAGGGAGGCCTGGCATGCTGCGATTCATGGGGTCGCAAAGAGTCGGACATGACTGAGCGACTGAACTGAACTGAAGGTTCAGATGCAGTCACAAGAGTAGCACTCCCAGGAAGGGATTAGCGCTGTTAGAAGAAGAGACAACAGAGCTTCCTCTCTTGGCTATACGAGGATACAGCAAGAAGGAACCCATTTGCAAGGTGGAAAGAGGCCCCTCACCAGAACCTGACCATGCTGGCATCCTAAATTTCGACTTTCCTGTCTCTGAAACAGTGAGAAACAAATGTCTATTGATTAAGACACTAGTCCATGCATAGAGAAAATCAAAATGTCCACTGAATGGATCTGAATGGGTAAAGAACATGTGGTACCTATATACAATAGAGTATTATACTCAGCCATTAAAAAAAAAAAGAAATAATGCCATTTGGAGCAACATGGGCGGACTTAGAGATCATCATCTAAGTGAAATAAGTCAGAAAGAGAAAGACAAATACCATATGATACCACTCATATATGATACAAATGAGCCTATTTATGGACTAGAAACGGACTCACAGACACAGAAAACAAACTTGTGGTTGCCAAGCAGGAGAGAGGGTGAGGAAGGGATGGATTGGGAATTTGGGATTAGCAGATGCAAACTATCATATAGAGAATAGATAGACAACACTACATTCAATACCCTGTGTTAAACCACAGTGAAAAAGAATCCTTAAAAAGAATGTGTGTATAAATATATATATATATATAACTGAATCACTTTGTTATACAGGAATCAACACAACATTTACATCAACTATATTTCAGTAACACATACTCGTGGACTACAGAAGATGTATTAAACTTGGATTAAGTATTTCTAATAAATTTTTACTTCATTAAAAAAAGACACCAATCTATGGTATTTTGTTACAGCAGCCCAAGCTAAGATAGCAAGCAACATATTTTGCCTAATCATCACAATCATCTCCTTATTAGTTTACCGATCTCTTAATTTCTTACCATGCCACATGGGACTCAGAGAGCTATAAAAACACAGCAAATCATGGAATGCCCCTGCTTAAAACCTTTCTACAACTCTCCCCTTATCTTCAGGCATATCATCACATAGTTGTTATGAATATTATTTTCACCTATTCATGCCCACACTAAAATGGATCTACCATTTCTCACTCATAGAGCTCCACTCTAGAATTTATCTCTAATAGTTTATATACTACTGCCTAATCTCGGGGCTTTTCTCTTATTCTCTGTGTTTCAAATAATCTACTAAAATGTTAAATGAAACCTGTCTCAGCTCCTAGAAAATTCCCAAAGCTTCTCCATTCCAAGAACTGATCTCTATACAGTTCTCTCACCAGCTCAGACAATTGGGCTATCCACTTAAACATCTCCAAAATTATATATTTAGCTATTTACTAAGGTTTTTATTTTTTTTTTTTTACTTTACAAAACTGTATTGTATTTACTAAGTAAATACAATGACCCCGAGAGAGTTACTAAGGTTTTTAAAATAGATTTTAAGGTATAAACTTTGTCAAAACTCTTTTAAAATTTAAAATATAACCCTCTGTTTCTACTCATCCATTTAGTTATTTATTTCTGAAATCAAGCTACCTTTTCTTCAATTGCTTATCTAAGTATTCAAGGATTCCACACTTTTAAAAATAGATCTATCATCCAGAAAGTTACAAATCTATTATTTTCAGAATTCCCTCTGGAACCTCTGATACAGATAAGAGACTAACAAATTGCCAGGTTTTTTATACCATCACTGTTTATGTAGAAATTTTTAGTGCTTTCCAAATTTCACCCTTAATTTCTTTTAAAACTCACAATTGCCATTTACTTTAAAATATTTATTCACATAAAAACTCCTATGAAATAGAGTAATCATTAAGCTGATAATGACTACATCAAAATTTTGGTCTTTCTACTCTGGAATGGATAGCACTGAAAATAAAAACTCCAGTTAAATAGATCATTTGAAAGAACACTATAACTTACTGTGCAAAATAGATGATTAAACTATCTCTGAAGTTCTTCCAATACAAAAATTAAATTAAGCCCCATAATCACAATATCTGCCGGTGTTTATTGAGCATTTCCAATCTATGTGGCAGGTGCTATGCTGGGTACTCTTCATGAATCACTCAAAATAAGACTGTAAGCATGAAACTAGGAAAGCACCCCTAACATATAAGAAACGCAAATGGGACACAGATCCTTCCTTAAAAAAATGTCTGTAGTACAAAGCAAAATGGAAACGGAAGATCCTGAACTGTGGGGATTACCTTGTTCCCTGAAACTGAGGAGGCTGACTCCTATCTGAAGTGATTCCCTAAAGACTAGATGCCTAGAGCCACTGAGAAGGGCATCAAAAACAAACAAACAGAAATAAAATAACAGAGCCTATCCAAACAATCTGGCTTGCCCCAGAGAGTGGGTTCCCTGCCAGACTGATAAAGCTGCACTATCAGGGCTTTCACTATCAGAGAAAGCAAGAGTGATTTCACAATAGGTGAAGAGCTACAGAATTTAAGAGTATTCACAGAGCTTTGATAAACCTGGAAATCTGAAGAGTCCTAGTAACTGGGATCTAAAAATATATGGACATCCTTGGTGACTCAGTGATAAAGAATCCGCCTGCCAGTACAGGAGACGTGGGTTCAATCCCTGGTTTGGGAAGATCCCCTGGAGAAGAAAATGGCACCCCTCTCCAGTATTTTCACCTGGGAAATCCCACGGACGGAAGAGTGTGGCGGGCTGCAGTCCATGGGGGGGCAAAAGAGTCAGACCAACTTAGCGACTAAACAACACAAAGGATATCATGTGGCCAGGCCTAACACTAGTTTTGTGGCCAGGCGCTCACTTTAGTGTCCCACTAGGCTGCAGGGTTCTTAAGGGCAGAGGCCTTACCTTTGTTTGTTTGTTTGTTTTAATCTACCCCCGGAAATAGCCTAGTCTGGGAGCTGGAACATTAGAAGCACTTAATATTTAATGAGAAATACTAGTAAATGACATCCCCAGGAACGTATCTACCCCATTCACTAGGGTGAGCCTGGTAAAACCAGCCTTCTGAAGTATGGTCTGCAGACCTCTAGTGGTCTTCTGCAGAACTCAAAATCTGAAGGACAGATGGGATGGAAAAGGTCAAATGCCAGCACACAGGTTAAGCCCAAGATAAGAGAAACAAGTGAGTGCTATGGTAATAAACTAAAGAAGTTTAAAAGTGAAACAAAGAACTAATCCAAAGAAGATAAAATTTTGAAGGACTGTCTGCTATCAATTTTATTGTAAAGGACAAGTCTAGTTCATATCCACTCATAGCACCACACTTTTTAAAAATTTTTAATTAAATATAACTGACTGGTATTCTAAAACATACTACTATTGGAGAGCCTATAAAAGAATAGAATGAGTAATTTTAGAAAGAAAAAGAAATCACCCTTTAAAATGCTACGCATGGAAGCTAGAAAGGAAACATTCCTTCTATATCAAATCCACTGTCCTCCTCTCAACGACAGTCCAGCTCTTAGGGTCATCTGCCGGATCATCTGGGATCTCAGAGAAACTGTACACCTCATTTTGATAGTGTTGATTATGCCACTCTCAGAATTATACTGGGAGTCTCACACATAAAGAAAAAGGCTCCACTATCTTTTTCTTAATGTTAAGTAGTTAGAACAGGAAAAAGGAGTCCAAAATGGTGGTGGCTAAAAGACAAAGAAAGGAAAAGCCCATGTAAATGGAACAAAAGAAAATCTGAGGACCAGAGTGAGAACCTCAGGTGAAACAAACAGCCCTCCTGGCTAGCCCAATTTACATAGAGCAGGCTCAGAGGGAGGAGAAAAAACACATAAAAAGGGGAGAGAAAATGGAACCCTGCTCTTCCTTTGGGTCAGCCCTCCCTCATACCTTGAGGATGTATTTTCCTCTGCTTGCCAAATAAAACGGAGCTGTAACGCTGGTCCACCGTTCCAAATCTTTGCTTCAGCGAGACAGAACCAAGGAAATTATACACTCCCCCGACACTGAGTAGGGCATCTTACTGTCATACCACAGTTCAACATATTACTAGCTGTGTCAAATTGAGCAGGTTACTTAACTTCTCTGTATCTCAGTTTCACCCTTTGTAAAACAGGATTGATAACAGCCTGCTCCAAAGCTACAAAAAGCAAATGTATTATACACACAAAGAATATAGAGCTATATCGTGTAACTAGGAAGAAATCAAACATTTGTTCATTTTTACAATTAATGGGTGAAAGTGATACAGAATGACCCAAGTAGGCCAACAAAGATTTGATGTCTGTAATAAGAGCAACTGGGAAAAAAAAAAAAGGATATTTATTTTAGAAAGAACTTGTGGGATTCCAGAACACTCTTAAAATGCAAGTTTTTTCCTTATTAACTGAAGATAATCATATTCAACTGAGATTAAAGATATTTTAAATGCCCTAAAAATAAGTAGTTGCCACAGAAGAAGCTCTGAAACACAAATCTGAAACACATCTAAGGATTGGAGAACATAAAGAAGGAATTATCTTTTACTTTTTCTTTATAAAAGCAGTTATAATTTTGCAAAGACTCAAAAACAGCTGTGAGTATAGTTCTTGGTATGGACCAAACATTCTTGCAAGAAAGAACTTTGTGGGGAAAAATCATTTATCTTTTTATACACGAAACTCTTTTATAAATCCATTAAAGACCAGGAAACATCTGAAGTTCTTTACTCAGTTTTATAGTAGAAATGGGTGAGTTTAGATTAACTTAAATTTAGAGAATAAAGGGAGTTGCAAAATGGGAGATGGGAGTTGAAATGTATGAACAAAGGAAAACTGAGCTTTATCGTGTGCATCAAAGAGAACATAAAAGTCCCTGAGACTTTCCCTCCACTTCCTATGAGGGTGGGGAGAATAAGCCATACACCCAACCAAGTGCTCAACCAATGAGACCTTTGAACAATAGTATTCACAGAGACAAAGCCTTACTTCGAACCAGAAAGTCCATCCTACAAAAAAGCAGAAGTTTTTTGGCTCATCTTTTTCTATTCAGTTTATGTACATAAAATGGTCGTAGTCATTAACTACTTACCAAGCTTTCACATATGTAAATAATAAACACAGATACTCCTTGTCCAGCAAGACTTAAGGGACAAGGCATGATTTCAGAATATGAAGAAATGCTATACAAAGTGACCAAAAAGTCATGTGACAGGAGATAGAGCCGGGATGCACCACTGTGGACACTTTGGGAGAGCAGAGCTCTACAGCCCTCCAGATATGGAAGCATGGTCCTTACACGGGCTCTAAGTCCGGGTATAACTTTCATCCATGCCCTTTTAATGGCTCCCCATATTTCACCTTCCCATTTTCATTTATCCAGCCAACCAGGAAGATGGAGAGGGAGAGAAAGAATCTGGATGAAAATGAAGAAAAAACTCTCAACAGCAAAGAACGCAGCACACAAGTTATTTAACAACCTCATATTATTGTACTCCTAGAAAAGTAAAATAGGCAGCCAAATGCTCTGGTTTGTCAGAAAGGAACTGGGAGTTCAATCTAACTGGAAAATAAAAATTCTTAGGGAAAAAACGTATTACTGAGAAATAATTATACAATTGGCAAAATTATCTTATGGATATTATATAATTATACAGTATTACAGTCATTTGTCCACATACACACAATGACGTCTCTCTTTTTAGATCATCACAGAACTTTAAGACACATTTAATTGCTATAAGTGGCTCAATCATCAATGGCTTTAAATTGGAGTGTTTATTACAGCAATGTTCTATTGTGCTGGACAAAGTAAACCAGCAAGATGGTCTTTCTCAGCAATAAAGCAAAAGTAACTGGAATGTACTTGACTGAACATCAGTTCAGTTCAGTCGCTCAGTCATGTCCGACTCTTTGCGACCCCATGAATCGCAGCACGCCAGGCCTCCCTGTTCATCACCATCTCTCGTTTCAAAAGCATCAATTCTTCGGCGATCAGCCTTCTTCACAGTCCAACTCTCACATCCATACATGACCACAGGAAAAACCATAGCCTTGACTAAACGGACCTTAGTCGGCAAAGTAATGTCTCTGCTTTTGAAAATGCTATCTAGGTTGGACATAACTTTTCTTCCAAGGAGTAAGCGTCTTCTAATTTCATGGCTGCAGTCACCATCAGCAGTGATTTTGGAGCCTAAAAAAATAAAGTCTGGCACTGTTTCCACTGTTTCCCCATCTATTTCCCATGAACATACCCAGCCCCAAAGGTAGGCACCATAGCTTGGGCAGAATCCTAGACTACATACTCCAAAACAAGTCAAAACCAAAACTTACAAAAAGCAATGAACCTAACCAATGGCCAATCATTACCATACAAAATTATATTCCTTTTTTAGTATCATGCATAATGTTAGATGGAAAAATATTCAAAAAACATGTTCTCTTCTATGGATATTCATATTATGAATGTGTCTAGAACACAATAAAACTAAATTTTATCTCCTCATGTGTGATCATCTAAGACAGTGTTTAAAATTCTAATGCTTAACAACTAAATACAATGTGTGGGCTATATCTAGATCCTAATTAAAAAAAAGAATCTATGGGAAGAGACAGTTTCTGAGACATGAGAAGTTTTAAACAGGCTGCATAGTGTTGTGGTTCAGTTGGTAAGTCATGTCTGACTCTTTACAACCCCATGGACTACAGCACACCCGGCTTCCCTGTCCTTCACTGTCTTCTCAAACTCATGTCCGTTGAGTCGGTGATGGCATCCAGCCATCTCATCCTCTGTCATCCCCTTCTCCTCCCTCCTTCAATCTTTCCCAGCATCAGGGTCTTTCCCACTGAGTTGGCTCTTTGCATCAGGTGGCCAAAGTACTGGAGCTTCAGCATCAGTCCTTCCAGTGAATATTCAGGGTTGATTTCATTTAGGACTGACAGGTTTGATCTCCTTGCTGTCCAAGGGACTCTCAAGAGTGTTCCCCAGCACCACAGTTGGAAAGTATCAATTCTTTGGCACTGGATATTATATGACCCCAAACAATTATTAACAAGTACTCCTTTATTAATTATTGTCAATTATTATTAAGCATGACAATGGCACTGTGGTCATGTGAGAAAGCATTCACACTTTAAAAATATACCTACTGTTTACGGAAAGTCCCAAAGTGGAAAATTTCCATAAACTGTATCTTTTGCGTTTTCTGAAGACAAAACTGGGGGACACAACCTGACGTTAGCAGCATGGACTTGGGTTAGATATAAGAAAGAATTTCCCGACAAATGAATGAGAGAGATTGGATCATAAAATGAGTGACCAACAAAGAACAGACTTGAAATAAACTAGTTGGCAGGGGTCATGCATATATAACTTATACATACTAAAGTACACAGGGGTGAAATGAGATTTACTTTAAAATACCTTAGCTAAGGAAAAGAAAAAAGCTAAATAAAGCTAAAGCGGCAAAAATCTTTTTGTAAATTTTTTTTCACCTGAACTATAACTGCTTTAAATATTGTGTTATTTTCTGCTGCATGACAACAAGAATCAGCGATATGTATACATATCTCCCTCCTCTCTCTTAGCCTCCCACTCCCGGACCCCCCATCCCACCCTCTAGGTCATCCCAGAGCACCGAGCTGAGCTCCCTGTTCTTCACAGCAGCTTCCCACTAGCTATGTAATTTACACATGGTAGTGTATATGTGTCAATACTACTCTCTCAGTTTATCCTACCATCTCCTCCCCTACACTGTGTTAATGTGGCAAAAAACATCTTCATAATATTGAATCTGAGTAGTAGGTTTATAGACATTCATAGATTACTTTTCATAGTTTTGTATAAGTTTGAAATTTTCATAATACTTTTTAAAAATATTTGAAAGCATCCTATTGCCCAGAAAGTCTCCTAAAGGGACTCTATGAACAAGTAGGAAAAAAAAAAAAAAATCTTGTGATATGTTAAAAATGAAGTGAAAATTATGAAATTGATGTTTTAGATCTATTAATTTATACAACTACTCAAAAATCCCATCTAACTTAAGAACATCTTAAAAGGAAACTCTCCTAAATCTTTATGTCAAGTGATGCTTTATTCCAAAGCAACAAAATCCATGTGCCTAAAACATATGTAAAAACATAAAAATATGTATTTCAAAAAGCAGCTTTTTCTCTGCTTTCCCTCGGATTTATGTCTGAATACAGCTGACAATTTTTTTCACACATCTTTCACAAAAAGCAGCCTTTTTACTGCTATAATTTTTTTAAACTCACAATATACTTTTCTATCTCAAAGACTCTTTAAAAATTATTTTCCTTCTTTAGGGAAAGCTATATCATGTGTAAATAGCTCAGCAAAATCCCAGCACATAATGCAGAGGTAAAACACAAATGACTTTCTTCCAGCCAAAAGGACTAACAGAGAAAAATGAAAATTTTCAAGAGCATTTTGGAGACTTATTCCAGCTACCTCTGTGCTCAGCTCTTTTTCCTCCCAAAATACGTCACTTAACTGTCTGTCAAAACAACTCTTGCCCACTCTACCTGATCACATTCCAAAGCTGCAGCTTTTCCTGGATGCACTTCTCAATGACAAGCTGCTCAAACACAGAGCACCTATTTAACCGAATGTGATCCTCTGCTCCTTCCTTCTTTCCTTTCAGGGCACACTGCTGTCCATCAGGAGAAGTAATTAATGGGTTTATTATGTATGAAAGCGTCAGCCCATCAGTTTGCTGTCTGGTTTGAATAGCTCATATCAGCTCTTCATTCACGCCAAGCGTGCTCACTGTCCGGAGATTATGACAAAGCCGTACCTCCTTTTGGATTTTTCCCTCACTACTCACAGAACAGTGGACCAGAACTGCGTGTTACAGAAACACGAGAGGAACAGAAGAAATCCCTCCATCCTCTGCAGAAAGGAAGCTCACGGACTGAAAAGTTGATAAAGGGAAAAACATGGAAAGCAAGAGAATGCAAGAAAACAACATCCATGTTTCTGATCCAGACAATTTGTTTTAAGGCAACTTGATTCGGGAGCATGTGTAATTCTGAAACATGAACAGAACTTTTGCAGAAGGTAAAATGTGTATAGAAAGACTCAGGATTTTCCAATTGATGAAACAGTCAATGAATTTTTAATAAGTTCTGGACACTCAAGTTGTCTGTGGTCAGACCAAAGGCTGTTATCAGAGAAAGGCAAAATTTACTCTTCTGGTTCTAGCATCCTATCCAGAAGGAATCTTCTTCATCTACTGCATGCCATCCTAACTAATGCTAGAGGATTACCAGGAATACAGATACAGAGACTCGGCAGGAAAGAAAAGACGGTGGTAAGAGAAAACAGGCAAGGAAGCAGAGAAGGCATTGCAGGTATCGAAGCTTACTGTTTTCAGCCAGAGTTCAAATGACTGAGCTTCAAGCAAACCACTGCCAGGTAAGATTTAATCCTATAACATTACTCTGTGTCTCAACCACTGAAAGCAAACCTGCTGCTGAATGAGCCAGTAGATCTGAATTCCATGTGATCCACTTAAGCTCTGTGCACATTTAAGCCTTGTGAGGTAAACGCTTGTTTTCACTTATGCTGCATAAACTAATCATCCATAACTAAGTAAGAAAATACTCCAAAATTTCATTCATTTTTTCCAATAAATTTGTCCCATCTTTGTCTTCATTTTTAAAAGCCCAATTTTGGCATATTTAATAGCTTGGAAAAAATGCCTGAAGAAAGCCCTACACGGGGCATAAGAGACATTCCAAATTGCTATTTACCAAACATACTTAAATGTAACTTGTTTCCCAGGGCACTTGGTAGAACAAAGAAAACATAGTGTTTTTAAAGTCATTTCTATTGAAGCAAAAGAACAAAGCTCAATGACTGATTTTTATCATTAGCCAAAAAAAAAAAAAAAACCACACACACACACACACATCTGTGATGTCATTTTCATTCACACTCAAGAAAAACAATCTCTAGTAAACTAAGATATAGCACTTCAGTAGAATATCCTAAGGTTCTGGGCATATTTTCATTACATTTATAAATGAAGACTTTTTTTGATTTAGCATCAGAGCAAAAAAGATGTCTGATATCTTAATACCTCAAAAGCTTTAACTCGGATCAAATGGTCCAAACTGTACAATGCAAAGAACTACCAAAGCCAAAGAATTTTATTTATTTTTTTATTTTTTTGTTTTTGTTAAAGAATTTTAAAGGGTACAGTGCCTTTTAGAAATTTCCTAGAAATCACTCCATAATGAGACTTTTAGACTGTCTTATGTTTTAAAAAAGAAAAAGGTTTGTCAGAATTTGAGTTCCTTAGATTTTTAGCAAAAGTTCAACCATATTAGTTAACTTCAATAGGAAAAGTTCAAAGTTTAAGCTTTTCATAAAGAAGCCCTATAAGGGACTTCCCTGGGGGTCCAGTGGCTGAGACTCTGAGCTCCCAGTGCAGGGGGACCAGGTTCGATCCCTGGTCAGGGAGCTAGAACCCACATGTTACAACCAAGACCCAGAGCAGCCAAATAAATAAAAAATTTTTTAAAAAAGAAGCCCTATAAATAATATGCTTCTATTATCTTAGAAGACAGAAGAGAAACAACAAAAGCAACTAAAGAGATCTGATATATAAGGAAATTTACCTAATTATTCAGTACTTGTGTGAAATTATTCCATGTCACTGAATTCTTTCCTTATTTCAAATTTTAGTTGATAGAGTAAATTACATGACCCCATCACTCTTTTCAAGACAGTCTATAAATAATCTTAAATATCCTAAGTCTTTTGCATTGGTATTCATTACAGAAATTCACCCATCATTTTCCAGAAACAGAAAGCAGCAATTCAGATACAAGCATAATAGTGTAGTGTACCAATTCTTGCTGAAAAGAATGTTTACTTAAAAATTTCAAATGCTTACTTTGTATATCAACCCTAACTGACAAAGAATTAAAGTACTGTTTTCTAACTCCACTGAGATGCACCTGAACCCTTAAGAATTCTTTTCTTTTTCCTCATTATGATATATTTAGTAAACTGACATGCTTTGAAAATATGCATATATTTTTAAGTTAAAAAAATAATACTTTAACCCAATTAAAGAACTGCTTAATTAGAGAAAAACAGGAGAATAACAATATTAGGCTCAAACAATTTGCTTTCAATAAATAGAATTGAAGAGAGTATAAAATTCCATTCCTCAAGTCTTCTGGATTTTATTTACTCACTAAGGTACAAAGAAACCCCTGTCTCACCAATCTGGGGACTCTGTTTCTATGGTTTATCTTCTAATGAAAATGGATAGACAAACCCACCTTCCCTTTAGCCTGGTTAGCATCAGTCCCAATGAATCCTCATTTTTCTTTCCCATCTAAATCGTTGTTTCTCTATAATTCATTCTGAATAATGATTACTGAGATTTAAATAACAGATTTCAAAAAAGTTTATTTCAAATTATTTCAATATATAGTTTCATTTTATGTGAAAAAGTAAAGAATAAAAACATTAGCTAATTTTTAACACACCATTTATCAAGTGATTCAAGTGAAAATTGCTTCAACTTTAGCATCCCATGGTACAAATAGATAAGAGATTTTATGGTAGAAGATTTGGTTTAATACCTAAGGATTTCATTTGTTTATGGGATTTTTTTGTGTTGTGTGTTGATAGATTTAATAACTGAAGAGATTTTGAACATGCTTGGGAAGTATTCAATGACTGTTTCTGTAATTTAGGATGCTTTTGTGCACATATGCTATAAAAGTATATTATAAAAGTAATATTATTGTGTATTAATGGATTCATAGAAATAGAGCAAATATTTTGGCTACTATATCCTTGCAATGATATTTATCACCGCTTTTTTAGCTTCTGCTCTTTTTAAATCACCCAAATGCTACACTTTTTATTTAAACCATGAAAGTACATAAGTAAGTATATAGGTCAAAATAAAGTACATCCATTTAGTGTCTTTGCTGACTTTTTTTAGATATCTTTGTCTGAAATACAAGCCGCATGATTTTGCACAGAAAATTAGAAATATTCCTGTAAGTCATTTTGGAGCGTTAATATTTAATGCAAAGGGACTGGTACTACATAATATTTTTAATTCAATAAATATTTACTGATATCTGTATTATTATAACTCCCCAGTTTTTCCTTAGAATTTGTGAAATAATTTCCCTCATTCCAATATCATGGAAAAGTTTTTCAAGCTTAATCCAACAGGGTATTCCAACTAGCTGGTATCTTTCTTCCTTATCATGGTTAATTTTTCTTCATGAAATGACCAAATTTGAATCAGGCTGATGGTTCATCATGGAGATTCATCTCCTCTCCGGCTTCTGCTTGCTGAGAGAGACTCATCTTTGGTTTGCGGCATCACAATCTGAGCTGGGGAAGTGGCTTTGATAGCAAACCAATGATTATATCCTTTGAGTGTAAACGAGCTGCAAGAGATGTGAGCACCATCATTTCAAGTCCCGTCACAGAGACTCAACAGAGATGCGTGACAGGAGCCGAGCCAGGGAAAGAGGCTGCCCTGCGTCTGTCACTTTTACACTATCAACCATTAAAGATAAAAGTACCATTTCACAGTTTATTTGCTTAATAACTCAAAGGAGTAAACATCATGTTAATAAAAATTCACAGATGATGATAAAAGGGGAGGAGGAAGCGCCAGCGAGCAACCAGGCAATAAAGAGGGACCGGGAGAGTGAGGGATAGACACCCAACCCCACCGGGTTCAAACAGATACGGACACTGCTCAGGAAACGGCGAATATTATCAATACGCTCGAAACGGGAAAGAATCTCTCTGAATGAGAAATAGGCCCTAAAAAAGGATCTGGTGACATTAGTGTTAGGCACATACACAGTACTGGGATATGGAGGTGTGAGAAGGAAGCTGGCGAAATCCTTTTAAGAAAACATGAATTCATAAAACAGGGAAACAAAGCTACTGTGTTCTATAAAGGTCAACAAAAATTTGCAAAAAAAAAATTATAGAAGTAATTTGGGAGTCAGAGTTCAACAAAGGAGACAAAATGAGTGCCCCTCTTACATACATGTAAACGTTACACAGACCATCTCTCCTCTTTTTATCTTTTATGCAGTTTTTGCTGCAAAGGAGAGAGCAGAACCACCAGTCCTTCCACAGTGAACACATGTGCAGTTTATCCTTTGATTAGTTGCAGTAGCTGTAATTCAAAATATCACTTATGTCTTAGCCTCCTAAACTCAGAGTCGACATAAAGATTATGTACAAAAAACAACTACATGAATTCCTAGAGGCCAACCTGAAGAGACATCTATCGTTACTTGGTTTGCTTAAAATGACGCTGTGTTAGAGAATTCCTAAAGCAATCTTCCAGTTCCATGCACTGGTTAATTACCAACCACTATGTTATTCAACAGTTGTTTGAAGATCCTGCCATCCTCCACTTTTCATATGGTATTGAAGGTATTAATGAAATAGCCTGATAATCCAGATCGAGTATTACCACTTGCATAGACTCACAGTGTGATGTCACACTGTTGTCATCGTCAGAACACGTGGGCTTCCTATTTGCTGAGTATCATTATAGGAATGTAGCATTGAATAACATGCTCTTCGAGTAGCAAAAGTCAAAGCCAGCTTCCAATTCAGTTATCTTTATATGTATATACAGATATGGGTAGCAGTTCAGTTCAGTTACTCAGTCGTGTCCAACTCTTTGTGACCCCATGGACTGCACACGCCAGGCTTCCCTATCCATCACCAACTACCGGAGCTTACTCAAACTCATGTCCATCAAGTCGGTGATGCCATCCAACCATCTCATCCTCTGTCATCCCCTTCTCCTCCCGCCTTCAATCTTTCCCAGCATCAGGGTCTTTTCCAATGAGTGAGTTCTTCGCATAAGGTGGCCAAAGTATTGGAGTTTCAGCTTCAGCATCAGTCCTTCCAATTAATATTCACGACTGATTTCCTTTATGTTTGACTGGTTTGATTTCCTTGCAGTGTCAAGCCAACAATCACACCTGTCACACCATATTATGGTCCAGGACTTCATCAACAGTCCAAAGGGACCAAGAACTGACCTTACTATTAAAAGGTGATTACAGAAGAATTGGGATAAGCATTTTTGCAAAAGAAATTAAAGCAGTACTACAATCAGCTTGCTACTCAAAGATCAGAATGGGGAAGTGGCATACCTACAAATCTTACATTTATTCTGTGCTCTATGTGAGGAATGCATCTATATAGGTATCTAAGTCTTCTGAGTTTGAGAGCCACTGTCATCTATCTGTTAAATCTATGCCAATAATGGTGATCTCGTTCAAACAGGGACAAAGGCTGAAATCTATGTTGCACCTAATCCTCTCTCATAGAAATTAAGATAAGAAGAGTGTGGAAGCAGGCCAGCACCATTCAGAATTCACCAGCATATGTGTTGGTATGGAGTCAGCCACAGTCTCTAGAGATGGGCAGGATAACCAGGCAGATGCATCCATTAGTCCTCAAGGAAATCTGTGGTTTGATGTTAGTGTGCACAGCTTGAGGTTTTTAACTTTATCCCATCATTTTTTAGCAGGGTTGCATTCTTTCAAACAAGATCTCAGATACGAAAGCAGATTTTCCCTTGCTGGGTTGAGATAGAAAGCCTGGAGCTCTGTTAGCTAGAAAGTCCCCTTTGTCCCCCATTTCTCCTTGCTCTCCCCTCCCCACACTTCTCGGAAAGGCTCCTGAGGCGTATTTGCTGTATTTGTTCTGCCATCTAGAGGATCCACAAAAGCATTCCTCCGTATTTTAACACACATAGCTGAACCCATATAGAGACTGCCGAATGCTGAACACTTTTATCTAAAATTCCTGGAATGAGTTACGTCAAGCCCTAGCTTTTGCTAGCCCAAACAGGCACGTGTTGCAAAACAGTGCTGGCTAGACATGCAGACTGCTGCTCAATTATTCTGTTGTCTCAACACTGATCAAGCAACCAAGAACAAGGAGTCAAATTACAAATTGATAAAACAAGGACTAAACATCTGTAATTGGAGCTAGGATATCCCAGAAGTAACTAAAATTCAGAAAATCTCAGAAAATTGTATCATTTGCAATCAAGAAGTAAGGCATGGAAATCAAACAGTGATAATTTGTCACAAAAGGAGTAAAAAGCAATGAATTGTTGGAAATCCAAGAAGCTTTCTTTATAATATTCTTTTATTTATAACGTTGTACCAGACATTTCAGTTGCCTTCAGTTGATTCCAGGTTTGTGGGTTCTGTAATTTACTTTGAGCGAGATAGGGCTTAAGTATTTAAACTGCAAACAATACATAAGCAAATGTTTTATCTAGCAGGACAGAGTGGGTAAGAGCAACCTCTTTTTTTCCAAGAGGAAATATCATTTTCCATCCCTCCATGTTTCAACTATGGTGACACACTGGTTATGTAATAATTTATTCATTTCCATTCACTGACGATCTCCAGCACTATTTCCTGTTCACTAAGGAATTCTCACAACTATTAACCCAAAATCTCAAATGATTCCTATTTGAAGCTCATCTTCTACATGAGCAATGTCTTCTTCTTCCCTAAAATGTTTTAAAATATTTTGAAATATTTTCTTGATATTCTGTTTTTAAAATTTAATTTGAATTACTTCAAACAGACAGCCAGTACCCATGTGCTTACCACCCAGCTTTAACAAGTATGAATTTTTGCCATCTTTGCATCATGTTTTATGTTCCCTTCATAAATAGGTCTGTGAACAAAAACTCGAGCCAGCAATACAACTGTTTTCTCTAAGATAAGCATATTAGGAGCTAGTTATAATTCTACACCTTTATTTAGGTTTATAAGTATCAGAAGGATACTTAACTAGTTATTACAGAACTATCTTCATTACAACATGTTGAATAACTGTAAATACCAAGACAGAGAAAGATTTTTTCTAAATTTATTGTACCCTTCCTATTTCAGATGACCAGCTGAACTTCTGAAATAAATGTCCTAGACAACAGAATCATAGGCAGTTTCTTTTATCTCCCCACTGTGTCAGCTTCCTGTGGTGCAGTAATATCCTGGATAGAAGTAAAATAATCAATATTACAGGGTCCCTGGGAAGGAAACCGACTCTCAACAGTGATTTCTTATGTAGAAAAGAGATGACCTCAACTTGTGGTCACAAAGGCATAAACTAGGTATGGTAAGGTTAATAAATACTGTGTTTTTTAAAAAATTCATTTTTGGCTCAAGTTGGTACCAAAGAGGTATAGGAAGACTGAAAATATACATCTCCTCACTTGAACAAAAATCAAGACACTCCCCTTTTTAGAAAGAAAATAAAACAAAAACCACAATAACCACATTTAAAGGGGCTATACAGGCTAGACTTCTTACAGAGAGACAAGGAAGACTGCCTTCAGGATAACAACTGGGAGTGAGCTCCAATACTCTCACCTCTTAAAAAATACTGTTTCTCAAGAGGAAAGGTAGAGGGTCGGATAAATTAGGAGTTTGAGATTAACATATACACACTCCTATATATTAAATATTAGAAGCAACAGGACCTACTGTATAGCACAGGGAACTCTACTCAATATTTTGTAATAATCTCTATGTGAAAAGAAATCTGAAAAAGAATAGATATATGTCTAACAGAATCACTTTGCTGTACACGTGGAACACACACAACACTGTGAATCAACTATGCTCAAATATAAAATAAAGATTAAATTTAAAAAATACTGCTTCTCATACACTATTATCATAGAAAGATCTGATGTAACATATCGACAAATGCTGGAGATGAGACAGTTTCAGACAAACCCTCCTTTCCTCACCACCTCCTGCTCCTATTCTCTGCTGCCTTTATTCACTAGCATATCAAATACTGTACATCACAATAAGTTCCAATTTTGTACATTCACTTTATCTCTCATTAGGAGGCTCTAACAGCCTACTTCAGAGTCAGGCTGTTATATCCCAGCCGAGTGCCTTTACGCAGCACAACGCATGTGTTCTCTCTCCTCAAGGACACTTTGAAAGGATGGCCCACGCACATTTTCCTTTATGCCCCTATGTCTCTGTGAGATTTTGAACCTTGAAACTCTATCTCTATGAATGGAGAATCACAGCTGCTCTATTAAACTCTAAGTTTCCAATAATCAAGTCTTCAGATAAGTGAGTCCTCTCTGTTAAAGCAGCCAGACTTCAATCAGAAAGACTTTGAAAATTCACTGCTCCTGTTTAAAACTACAAATGAACTGGTCCAGAAAAATGGGGGATCAGAGTAGATGATGAGAGAAGAAAATCTCTCTCTAGGCAGAGATCCGATATAGATAGATTGGTCCTTCTGACCAAAGTGGCTCTTATGTATTATTACCATTTCCTGAAAAACCTCAGAACACATTGTAGTACTAGAATATGGTAAATCTATTGCAGACAGAGGAGAGCTCTCGTGATTTTTTTTTAAAGGGAAAGAAATACATTTTTTTAAATGGGCAAAAAGGTGAAAATTAAACTGCACAAATCGGTCCTTAAAGGATCTGAGAAAAACAGAAATCAGTCTCAGTTTTTTTTCCTTTCCTACAGTTCCTCCACCCAAGAAACACGGGAAAGATATAAATCACGCACATGGAGACCAGGTAGTAGTAATATTCGCCTTCACACCGGGTCTAATGGAAGCAAACATGGAAACCTGACAAGGAGAAAGAAGTGCGCTTGTATCAGGCAGGACTAGAGGGAAGGGGTAGCAGAACAAGACAGCCCAAATCAGACAACAGATGGAGCTTTTCTGGCTTATGTGATATCCCAAGTTTCTTTTTCATCCTATATGAATGTTTGGGAAACTTTATATACTTGAAAATATTGTGTAATGGTAGTTCTTAAATCTCTATTCTCTAGGTTTCAAAACAACTCACTTTTTCACTATGATTTTGAGTGTTAAAAAAAAAAAAAAAACACCGTGAGAATAACAGGGGCAAAGGTTCATGGTATTCTGGTTGAATTAGTACTATTATTTTTTTTAATGATCCCCTAGCAAACTAGTATGGCTCATAGCAACCAGACACAGTAGAGATGAGGTACAAGAAAATCAGACAGGTAGAGATGAAGATACATTGCTTTAAAGTCACATCAGGAACAGCAAATTCTCTAGGAATTATACTGTATAGCTGACAGACGTGCATACTCCTACACAATGGGATTTAATAATGTCTTTTTGTTAGCAGCTTACCTTTCAAGTACCAGTGCACAGAGAATGTCTTAACTTGACAAGACCTCACCCAGCAGCCTGCTCTAAAATGATTTCACTTTACCTGTTGTTTTTCTTATGTAAGAGTGTCCTAGCATGGTCCCTCACATGAACACTCAAATGGACTGCCTCTCAAGCAACGCTCCCTCTCATTTCTCCAACTGTGGCCCAATGGTCATATATGATATGAGCACAAAATATAAATATAAAATATGCAAGGATGGTCTTCCTGGGAGAGGTACCTCGAGAGCAACCAAAGCATAAACGAGTACCTAAAAGCCTTGGGCAAGTACCTAAATGGGAAAGAAAAGAAAGTACCACAGAGGAAAAGAGAGGCAGAGGGGTAAAGGTAAATACATTTTACCTTTACAATGTATCTAGTAAATACATTTACTAAAGGTAAAATGTGTCCCTCAAAGTGTCCTATTTCTCATTAGCTATATAGAAAAAAAGCCCCCAAATTACTTCCTGCTCTCAGCAGAGGTAGAGACAAGTCCATGAGCTGTTCTCAAATTCCATTTACATCATATGCAAATTAAAACATTAAGAATATGATGAAAACTACTAATGTGCCATATCATTCTTACTTCAAAATGTGAGGGAAAAGACTGCTGTTTAGTCACTAAGTCATATCTAACTTTTTTGTGACCCTGTGTACTGTAGCCCGCCAGGCTCCTCTGTCCCTGAAATTTCCTAGGCAAGAATACTGGAGCGGGCTGTCATTTCCTTCTCCAGGGGATTTTCCAGACCCAGGGATAGAGCCCTCAGCTCCTGCATTGCAGGTGGATCCTCTACCACTGAGTCGCCAGGGAAGCCCAAGGGAAAAGATGCAGCTCTCATGAAGGCAACTCGCCTGCTCTACAAGTGACAGCATGGCAGTGTCCAATCAAAACTCAAAAAAGACAAACCTGGGATTCAGAAGCACTCTGCAAATGAGTACTCTCTCACTTAAAAGCAGGGATCACCAGGTTGCAAAAATATTCAGTGGTCTGAGGTCACAGCAGGCCAGTCTATGTAAGAGCATTACACTCAATTCTTTCTATGACTCCTCTAAGCCCTGGCAACAATCCCTCTGGATTTTCTCTCAAAATTATGGTTCAGTTCAGTTCAGCCACTCAGTCGTGTCCGACTCTTTGCGACCCCATGAATCGCAGCACGCCAGGCCTCCCTGTCCATCACCAGCTCCCGGAGTTCACTCAGACTCACGTCCATTGAGTCGGTGATGCCATCTAGCCATCTCATCCTCTGTCATCCCCTTCACCTCCTGCCCCCAGTCCCTCCCAGCATCAGACACTTTTCCAATGAGTCAACTCTTCGCATGGGGTGGTCAAAGTACTGGAGTTTCAGCTTTAGCATCATTCCTTCCAAAGAAATCCCAGGGCTGATCTCCTTCAGAATGGACTGGTTGGATCTCCTTGCAGTCCAAGGGACTCTCAAGAGTCTTCTCCAACGCCACAGTTCAAAAGCATCAATTCTTCGGCGCTCAGCCTTCTTCACAGTCCAACTTTCACACCCATACATGACTACTGGAAAAACCATAGCCTTGACTAGACGGACCTTTGTTGGCAAAGTAATGTCTCTGCTTTTGAATATGCTCTCTAGGTTGGTCATAACTTTTCTCCCAAGGAGTAAGTGTCTTTTAATTTCATGGCTGCAATCACCATCTGCAGTGATTTTGGAGCCCAAAAAAATAAAGCCTGACACTGTTTCCACAGTTTCCCCATCTATTTCCCATGAAGTGATGGTAAGATGTCTAAATAAGAAATCCAAAAGGATGTGAAAAATATTAACAATAATGATGCCTTGTCAATTTTCCTAATGAATCAAATGAGTTTCATTTACACAAACACAGCACATGGGTTAACAATAATTATCTTCTTGCTTGAGTTGATAATTATCATCAGTCAAGAAACTCATTTCCATATCAAAGCTCCAGACTACTTCTGTCATAAGTCAGATAGTTGAAATAAATTCCTATTTAGTTTTCCATATTTTTCAGTATAAATGAAGCAAATAGCAGGTAATAAGAGCCATATTTCCATTCTCATGACCAAATAAAAAAGCACCAAGCTATCCAATAAAGCTAACTTTTTAAAAGTCGCTAAAAGTTTTGTTTTGCCTTTTTTAATTACGGGGCAAGGCAGGGGCACAGAATATAACTATTCCCAGATCATGAAATGACTCGATTTCTATACAATATACCAAAAAGGGCCTGAATGCAGAGTCAGAAGGTGAGAGTTCGATAAAGAACAGTGATGGGTTTTGGAATCAAGCTCACAGGTAATTATATTGCAGTTCCATCATGTAATAGTTATGTGACATTAGGCAAATTAACTTCTTGAGTTTAATTTGCCACATCTGTAAAATGGTTTAATACCAACCCTGCAGGGTTATCTTGAAGTTAAATAAAATATTGTATACAAAGTACCAAATACCTAGTCAGGTGCTCTACAAATAACTATTTTAACACATTTGTTCATGTGTAAACCTTATCTAGGGCTTCCAGGATTGTGCCAGTGGTAAAGAACCTGCCTGCCAATGCAGGAGACATAATAGATGAAGGTTTGATCCCTGGGTGGGAAGATTTCCTGGAGGAAGGCATGGCAACTCACTCCAATATTCTTGCCTGAAGAATCCCATAGACAGAGGAGCCTAGCAGGCTACAGTCCTGAGGTCCATGAGGTCACAGAGTCAGGCACGACTGAAGCAACTTAGCGCACACACACGTACCACATCTACCTCCCTGACTTCAAATTAAGACAGTTATTGTTATTCAACATAAGTTAGTATGAAATGGCCCTAATACATTTCACAGCAATGTTGCCTTCTCCATTGAAAATTCCTGCAAGTGTACCCCCTCTTACCCAAACCCTACTCTGATGACACCAAGAATGAGAAACAATGTGTTCTGCAAAGAAAAAAATAAATGAAAGTATTTCTGACAATAGCTCATCACTAAAATTATTCTGGAGCAAAGCAGTAACCTGCTTAAGAGACCAAATTTCAGTCTAATGGTCAGATTCAATATGATAGACTGCTGTTAAATCATCACTGCCAAGTCGTATTCATATCTTTCTTAAGATCTTACAAATTTTTTTAAATGCTGTAAGTCCTTTCTCATATCGAGCACTGTATCAAATACTACTATTCCAATTTTCTCTTACTTAAATATCTAAGCAAGAATGCATTCAGATTATGGGACTGCTGAGAATAGCAGTACCAAATAAATGATTATATCATACATCAAAATGTCATGATTTTTTCCCCTTATCAAAATCTACCTTATCAACCTTAACCACAGTATCTCTCTGGATCAGCCCCTCTCTGGACAGCACCCCAGGGGCAACAAAGTCTACCCTAGAATTACCCCCACTTCCATGGAAGATCAGCCACGTAGGTGGTATATACCGGCTCAGTGAAACATGCCTCTTTCTCATCTGTCAACTTCTGCTAGAGTAGCTTTCAAAAGATGACACCTCCAAATTGCATGGGACACCATGCCTGTCTCTTGCATAAGAAGTTCAACATTAAACGAAGGTTTCTTTAAACTGTAGTTGATTTACAATGTTGTGTTAGTTTCAGATGTATATCACCGTGATTCAGTTATACTTATGTATCTATCCTTTAAATGAAGTTTTCTGACCAATGGATTTTAGACATGTATATATGTCCTTTGGAATGAAGCTGTTCATACATACACACATATACACATACACACATGCATATATAAACACATATTACATACACACACATATGGGTTTCCCAGGTGGCTCAGTGGTAAAGAATCTGCCTGCCTTACATCTATATATATTTATATATACACACACATACATATGTAGCTTACTTGGGAGCCAAGACATGCTCAGAGATAAATAAGCATTTTGCAACTGATTAATGAAGAAAGCAAAATCAACTGGTGATGTTTTAACCTTGTTTAACAAATGTACCCTCATTCACCCCACTCAATGACTATAAATACTTCCATTCTTCAAAGAAATTGACAGAAAGACCAATGACACGAGAATAGCACCATTTACACAACAGATAGCTCTGCAATAAAGCATAGATAAATTGAAAAAGTCAACTATTCAGTATTATAGCATTCCTGCTTATCCCAGGCAATCAGCCTCATTCTGAGAAAACTGGTTCCCGTGAGGCTTTAAAGAGAAAAAAAAACATTTGCACAGCCTCAAAATATTTCCCCCAAGATGTTATTTACTTCATTATTTTAACATATGCCCACAAGCTGATACTCCTCCTGAGTAGGTAAAGCTTAATTCCCATTCCCCAGGGAGTGAGTAGGACCCAATGATCAGAGAGTAGGAAGTAATTTGACAGTGGAGAAACCTGACAAATACCATCTTCATCAAGGGATCAGAGTCAACACTGTCAGTAATACTACAATGAAACACGTGTGCCAACAAGAAAGGCACATGGTCTCTGTGGTATCCCCCCCAAAATCCATAA
Source organism: Cephalophus harveyi (assembly GCA_006410635.1). Lineage (NCBI taxonomy): Eukaryota > Metazoa > Chordata > Mammalia > Artiodactyla > Bovidae > Cephalophus > Cephalophus harveyi. The sequence continues at coordinate 478,662 of SJYT01079346.1, read as the reverse complement.
CCTCAGTCTAATCATGAGTCAACATCAGAAAAACCCAAATTAAACATGCTACAAAATCCCTAACCATTATTCTTCAAAACTATCAAGTCCAGAAAAGACTGAAAGACTGTCACAAACTACAGGAGACTAAGGAGGTAAATAAATGCAATGTGGTATCCTGCATTAGAACAAAGGAAAAACATCAGTGGGGAGAAAACAGGGGAATTCAAATGAAGTCTGTTGTATGCCAAAGTGATTTTCTTAATTTTGATAAAGGTACTATGTTTAAGATGTTATTTAACATTAGAGAAAGCTAGGTGAAGGATTATTGCAACTCTTCTGAAAAATCTAAGTAGTATTAGAAAATTAAAATATCAAAAATTAATAATTGGGCCTCAAGTGAAGATGGCAGGCTTCCCTGTAGCTCAGATGGTAAAGAATCTGCCTGCAATGCAGGAGACCTGGGTTCAATTCCTAGGTTGGGAAGATCCCCTGGAGAAGGGAATAGCAACTCACTCCAGTATTCTTGTCTGGAGAATCCCATGATCAGAGGAGCCTAGCGGGCTACAGTCCGTGGGACTGCAGAGAGTAGGACACAACTGAGCAATTAAGGGCCGACAGGACCTGAGCTTGGAGTGATGCTCCCACAAGCCAAGGAACATCTGGAACCATCAGAAACTGGAAGAGACATGGAACTATTTTTTCCTAGAATGTTCAGAGGGAATATAGGCCTGCTGATAAGCTGATTCTGGACTTCTAGCCTCCATAATTAGGAAAGAATAAATTTCTATTGTTTAAGCCAAATAAATAAATGGGTCTTCATATCATTTAGTATTAAATAAATCCACATGTAAGATATTCTGCAACTTTACCACCTTCCTCACTTGTTGGAATAGATTTATGCTAGGCTACAAAGTAAGTCGCTTTTCATTGAAGTCTATCTTCCCAGGGCTACAGTTCTTAACGAAGACAAAATATAGTACCAAATGTATGGAGCACTGACGCAGTAAATCACACCCTGTGATTCTCAAGGGAAACACTGAAACCACAAAAACTATCTACTTCACTAGTAAATAAACGGAGAAGGCAATGGCACCCCACTCCAGTGCTCTTGCCTGGAGAATCCCAGGGACGGAGGAGCCTGGTGGGCTGCAGTCCATGGGGTCGCAAAGAGTTGGACATGACTGAAGTGACTTAGCAGTAGCAGTAAATAATCGATGAACAGATGAAGAAAAAAAGTTCTCAAACTTCATGGTTTTAAGAAACTGGCAGTGTCATTATTAAAAATGAAATATTTCCCTCCATGTACAATACACAGGATGCAGTATTTAAGGGATGATAAATAATGACCAAGAGACTATTAAGTCCCTTTCACAAGTGCCAATGAAATATGTAAGATACAGGTTTCATTTCCAAAAGTAATTCTCACCACAGATTATGAAAAGCAGTAAGTTGACATCCTCACTATTCATGGAATGCACATCACACTCAGCAAATGAATTAAGCAGTATATATTGATATTTCATCAACATCAGTTCCATTCTTAGGTAACTGAAAATGCTAAGACCAATGTAACAGATCACGTGAAAGCATTCCTCCCATTCTCTTTAAGTATAAGACACTAAGAATATACAATGCAGTATCCTGTATGTGTTCTAATCTTTTGATTTATGTCACCTTTCAACTGGAAAAGGTACATTTGAAGTTTTTTCCCATCAAATTCATTTATGATACTGACTTTAAAAAAACAACAAAAGAATCGATAGCCCTAGGCAGTCCTTGGATCTGTCTCTTGCCTCAGCAGTGTTGGGTGGGACAGACCCAAGATTTGTCCCCCTTCTCCAGCCTCTGATCCTCCTCCAATCCCCTCTTCAGCTGCAGTCACCAAGACCATCTCCATGCCACCCCTTGCTTCCAACAACAGTTAATACCAGGTTTTGTGGTTGGCTCCTTGTCCCCAGTCAACCATGAGCTCCCAGATCCACCAGAATTATTCCAAAAAGGTCAAAGCTGCAATCACCCACCTGGTCAACCTGCATTTGTGGGCTTCCTGTACATCTCTCTCTCTGGGTTTCCATTCCAACTACAAACGTGTGGCCAGCCAGAGGTACTGGGAAAACACAAGGGTGCCATACATCTCTAGAAGATTCGAAATTAGGGCTGTGGCTGAGTCTTCTTCTGGGACATGCAGAAGCTGCCTCAAGATGAGTGGGGTCACAGCCTTGGTGCCAAGGAAGAGATCTTGGGCCCAGAGGAAACCCTGAATCAGGTCCTGCTGTGAATCTGCAAGCCCTGGGTTCTGCCCACAGAGATACCCACCTGACTTCCTGGAGAAATGCTTCCTGGATCACAAGGTGAAGTTCATCAAGAAGGACAACCACCTGACAAACTCCTCGGGCCAGCCTGAGGCAGGGCTGGGTGAGACCTCTTTGAAATGCTCACCCTAAAGCATGACCAGAAGCCTCCAGGGGCAGCACCTTCTAAAGACCTGCGGCAGCTCCCTGGCCTCCGGACTTCAGCCTGAGTCTCTGTCTTTACCTTCTTAACCAGCCACAAATCCTCTCCCAAGCTGCAGTCCAAGTGTAAACAATAAAGCTTCCTTTTGCAGAAACAAACATACAAGAGAATGTGTATCTTAATGATACATATGTAGATTTTAATGGACAGTATCAAATGGGAAAGATACCAACTTTGAAGCCAGGCATAAATTTAATCCTTATTCGGCTACATGTGAATGCTGTACATATTTAACACTGTTTTTTAAGACTTCATTTCAACACATCTAGAGATAATGAAATCTATCCTATAGTAACAGTTCCAAATCAGTGATACTGATTTGGAGTATCAATATCAAAAAAAGGCTTTGAAAAAAGCCTTTGTATCACGGCTTATACAGAGCCTTCCGCTGGTAGGTATCCAGGAAATGGCAGTACTTACTGCCATCAGCGTCTTAGCTTAAGGTCATTTGCTGTCGCAGGGTCACTAATGGCCACAGGGATCCATTCACACATACATCTCTTGCTTATTTATTTCAAACCTAACACTTCTGAGAATGCTGGATGTGTTAACTTAATGCACTTGGGTAAAATGCTATAGAACCTTTGCAAAATTTAAAGAAGCCAGGAGAACAAAATGATAGGGTTAAAAAAAAAAATTTCCTGGGAGTTCCCTGATGGTCTAGTGGTTAGGATTCAGCACTTTCACACCATGGCCCAGGTTCAATCCGTGGTTGGAGAACTGATATCCTGGCAAGCCCTGTGGTGCAGCCAAAAAAAATTTTTTTTAATAAAAAGTACAATAATATTCCTTGATAAATCACCTTGCCTGTCCCTGTGCAACAGGAAGGATCATTGTTGAATCCATCCCAGTCAAATGAGACCATACCCATATTGAAAGATTTCCAATTAAAACAATTCTACAACTCTCCCTTACATGCCTAGTTAACATTTCATATACAAAATACACATAAGCTTCCATCTCCCTGACATTTTAGTTGAGCACATTTGGCATTTTTCCACTGTCTTTAGGGCCTGGAACACATATGACATAATTATTAAATCACTTCTCAGACTTCTTAGCATCATAAACTTTTCATCAGAAATCCAGTTTTTCCCGTTTTTAATCATCTTTCAAGTTCCCTGTGTCCTCTCTGTAGTTGTAGAGACTGAAAGAGGTCGACAAATCCCGCAAGAGAGAAAACAAACTAATGGTCACTGTGCTTTACATTCTATGTGTCAGTATTGTGCTGTTATTTTAATGATAATCCTATGTTAATGGCCCAACCTCAAACATGAAACTAGCTTTTCTCAGCCATCACACTTATACGATATATTCTGCTCCAACAGTTTGCTTGTCTTTGCCTATAAAATAATTCTTAGCTTTTTATACCACTTTATAGTCTAAAATTCTACATGATCCCTGCAACCATTTTGGATTAAAGCAAGGCAGGTATTATTTCTAATTCACATTTTAATAAAAATAAAAAAGGAAGTTCCAAGAGTTTCACTCCCTCCAGAGCATGTAGTTAGTAAGTGACAACCAGAACCAAGACAGTTCAGCTGACATCCATCAATCCAATGGACTTCTATTCTACAACCAAAATACACATATGACACTTCAGGTACACTTATTGAAACAGGGAACTTTGTTATCACAATCCTGTGGTTATATCTGCTCTTCTCTTAGCTTTAAATTTATGTTCCATGCCTTTTATATTAGAAGAGGTTCTACTCTGACCTTCATTAAAGGCTTATACCAAAATAATTCATAAGTAAAGAAACTTATCAACTTCCACTTAATTATGACATTGATCATGGGCATTTATTTGCTCTGTTTTCCAAAAGCCTCCTTTATATGACGGTAATTTTTTAAAGGGAAGCATCAGTCCCCAAGAATAAAGAGACTGACAGGGTAGACAGGAGAGTCGAAAGGAACATGCCAGATGCTGTTAGAATGTAACTCGCAGACTTGATGCAGACAGTTAGAAATTTATCAACCAGAACAGTATCTGGAATACAAGTAAAGTCCAAAAAGAGTCAATAATGTGCTCTCATTAAGATTTCTAGTAAGAATAATTTATCTAACAGTGTAGGTAAACATTCAGTTCATAAAATGAACTTGAGACACCGTGGTCTCTGCTAGTGGACCCTGCAGCTAAGCGCTGAAGGACCAGGCTCAGGAAGCCAGCCACTAGAGCCGAAAACGGTGCTGGTCAAGAAACGGCTGCTCTGGGACCAACACCCGCCAACAAACCAAGTGTTATTTATTTGAATGACTTTAATTTGCCATGAGATAAATGTTTTAAGAAACAGATCAAATTGGATGAAAGCTGGGTACCTCTGGAGATAATAAAATGCAAAATTCCTACAAACTTATAAATATTAAGAAAGTCAAAGTCAGAACTCATGAAAATAAAGATAAACCTAAAATCAGAAGCTCTCCATGTAAAACTCCTTCTGATGAGTATAAAATGTCTGATGACTGTTAACTATAAAAAATAATGTAAAAACAGATCCATTTAGATAAAAGAATTCTCATCTGGCACAATCTGCGGTGACAAAAGAAATATTAGTAGATAAACGTGAAGCACAAAATATTCAAATGAGAAACATATTTATGAATCATTTAAGAATTCATATTGTAGTGTCTGATTTTGCTAAAAAGTTTAGAGACCTCTGACCAAAAGTATAAAGACAAATCATCTAATGCTTTTCAAGGAAGATTAATTTGCAAAAAATAAATAAAGGAGAGAAAGAAAGCAAAATAAATCATAAGCTAAATTAAGGCCTAAACAAGAGGAAAAAAGACAGTGCTGTAAATGCTGAAATGAAATCTCTACAATAAAAGATTGGATATTTTCTGAAATTTTTTGGATGACTTAGATGATCTGACCTATAGAGAAGATCAAGACTTCCTCTTCTCAAATTGTAAAGAAATAACATGGATAGACTTTATCAAAGGTGAAAAAGACAGATATAATTCTATTTCATGAGAAAGCAATAGAAATAATAGATATGGCTGAAGAAGCCAATAATGGTAACCTCCAATTAAAGAACAAAAGAGAGAGATGAGGAGTACAAGGAGAGGTACAAAACACAGCCCTGAAAAAATCACGGTGGATCAATCAGAATCCCTCAACAAATGGAAATCAAAAGGTCACAGACTTAAAGGAAAAGGAATTAAAGCAGCATAGGCTGCGTCTGTCGAAAGAAAAGTACAGTTTCAGGGCAAGGAAATGAAAACTGATAGCGATGGTGTACATGATAAAAATGAGGCAGCTGGACTAGTAAAAACAGACAAAGAGCCTCCATCAAAACAACAGAAAATACAACAGTGCAGGAGACCAGCAGGGTAGCAAACACATTTCCAGGTATTCAGCTGCTTCTATCTTTGGAGGTTTGAAAAAAAAGAAAATCAAATTAGACCCAATTCAGTGTCCAGCTAAAAGAAAGGAAAAGACTTTTTTGCTTCTCTGGTTTAACCTTTTTGTTTCTGTTGTTCAAATAAAGACTGTTTTAATGTATAGTTCTGCTTGTGTTACTTCAAATGATTCAAAGAGCAATGAAAAGCTTTTCCACTAAGTTGCCTTTGTAATATGAGAATATATTAGCAAAAACTAATAAAATACATACCAAATAAAAAGAGGGAAAAACAAAAGAACTGAATCAAGGAGGTCAAATACAACTCAACTATCTTGCTGCTTCACTGAAAAAAATGTTCCAAGTTTAATTAAAAAATACAGGTGCTAGAATGACAGGCTTCTTTTCCTTTTTGGTCTAACTGCTGGCAAGAGGATACAGAGGCAAAGAAATCAAATATCATTATAATTAAAACCTCCCCCCCAAAATGAACTTTCATAAAATTATGAGGAAGATAAGATAGTAGCTTTTTATGAAGCTCTAAATTGGTTTTATTCAATGACCCATGAATCAGGCAGCATCCCATCCATGGGATAGACAGGCTCTTCCTGTAATAGCTTCAAATAAAAACATGCCTAGACAGCTGTGCTGACCAAACTGTAGTCTAATCATTTCATTTTTATTTGCTCCAGTTAAACAGCTTATAGACTTCCACATAAAAGATTGGTTTTCTCATGTTTATCTTCAATATTGCCCCAGTGCACCCCGTTCACACTGTAAACAGTTTTCTGTTATCCGAGGCATCTTACATGGGAAAAAAAAAAAAAATGCATATGGCATGATTTTAATAACTCGCCATTTGGGTGGAGGGGGGGAGGAGAAGGTAGAAAAATTGCTTAAAGATCTCCGTTTTCATGCGTCAACGTGAGAGCCTGGTACCCTTTTTAAAACTTTTGAAATATAACTTAGAATTGCAAGGATATTGTTCAAAAAGAAGAGCTAAAAGCATGATTAGCTATAAGCTGAAGGCTTACAGAAAGAGTACTATAAAGATATCTGAAGGCTCCCGATCCTATCAGAAAAAGTAGGACTTCAAGCAAGCTAGTCCCCTTCCCATATCCTCCATTTGTAAGAATGGGATGCCAGAGCCCCTGGCCGGAAACTCAGCGCAGACAGCACCTGCGCGTTGACGACACAGGCTGAAGGCGCAAAAACAGGCTGCCTCTCTCAAAAGGCTGCTTTCCGTCTGCAGCAGTGTCTGAAATTCTACCGTAAAAGAAACCCACTTGTAGACTTTTTTCCTTATAGACAGAGATAAATAAGCAATACATACACACAATTAAAGAATTATTAAACAAAGATAAGTAACTACTATCCAGATCAAGACACAGAATACAGCCATCAGCAGAACCATCTCCCTCACCCCACGCCCCACGCCCACTACACACCCCTCCCCAGTTATTACCGCTCATCTCTCCTCTGGAGGTGACCACAGTCCTGACTTTTATAATAATCATTTCCTTGATTTTCATTTTACTATTTAAACATGCATCCCTAAATAACACCATTTACTTCTTTTTCCTCGTGTTTGAACTTTACATGAATAGAATCCCACTGAGGTATCATATACTTCAGTTATACATACTTGCACCCATATGACAGAATGCGAATGGGGGGAAACATACCCTTTCTCACCTTAAACTCATGACCATCAACGTCCAATGGGCCTCCATTAGCTCTCAGCAACCATACCACATTTTCCCATTTCATTCAAGTTCCTACACCCTGGTCTCCTATTTGCTTCTTCTTTTAGTATTTTTTTATTATTATTATTGAAATGTAGTTGATTTACAGCACTGTGTTTTTTCAGGTACACAGCAAAGTGATTCAGTTATATTTTTCAGATTATTTTTCATTACTGAATAAGATATTGAATCTAGTTCCCTGTTCTATACAGTGGGATCCTATTGTTTTTCTATTTTACATAAAGTAGTGTATATCTGTTAATCCCATGCTCCTAATTTATCCTCCCCTCCTTTCTCTTTCTGACAACGATGATGTTACTTTTCCTACAGATAACTATCTCTTAACATCTACCCTCTCCTCACATTTCCAGTATCTCCTCTCTGACTTTCACTCATAGCTTTCTTATTTCACTAAGAAAACAGAAAGAACCAGAAGAGAGCTTCCTCAAACCCCCGTCACATCTACCCAACTAACTATGCCCAAATATTGTGTGTGTGTGTGTGTGCTGACTCGCTTCAGTCATGTCCGAAGTTTTGGACCCTATGGACTGTAGCCAACCAGGCTCCTCTCTCCATGGGATTCTCCAGATGAGAATACTGAAGTGGGTTGCCATGCCCTTCTTCAGGGGATCTTCCCAACCCCGGGATGGAACATCTCTTATGTCTCCTGCATTGGCAGGTGGGTTCTTTACCACTAGCGCCACCTGGGAAGTCTGAGTATCCTCCAATCACAGTTGAAAAACTGCCCAAGCCCCTAGCAGTGGGCAATCAACTCCATCTCTACAAATGATTCCATCATCTCATGCAGACCAAAGAACACAGATCCTCAATTCTCATCTCGTCTCAGATTATTTTTTACCTCTTTCCTGGATGTTTTTATCAACCAGTAAACATTCAATTACTTCTCCCATGTTTAAAAAAACACATTTTGATCCACTTCTCCCATCAGCCCATTACTCGCCTTCCCTTTAGAACAAAACTCAATAGTTGTTTATACTTTCTCTGACATGTCTCTCCTTCCATATTCTTATTAAATGCAAGAAAGAGTTTAATCCCACCACTCCAACAAAACTGTTTTAGCTAAGATCACTAGTAAATTCATCTGTCAATTCTTGCTTGTCATCAGCTGCATTTGACATTAACCCCTCTTTTTTCCTGGAAACATGTTCATTCTTCTTTGCTAGTTTTTTCTCATCTGTAACCACTAAACACTGTGGTACCCAACATTCAGTACCTTTCGATCCAGTAATTCCCTTGGATATCTCACATGTTCTTGTGACTTTCAACACCATCTACCGGCTGGCTTCACCCACATGTGAATCTCCTATCCAAACCTGGGTCCTGAACTCCAGACACCTTCGTCCAACAACCCGCTTGACATTTCCAGCATTTCCTGTTGCGTGCTCTGCTCCAGTCCAGAGGCAGTCTCCACTGGTCTTCTCCCTGTTCTGCCCAGAGGCTGGTCTATACAGGTCACAGCTACAGGTTTTCCTTGCCTTCTGACTTTCAGTAGGTTAGGCTACGGGAAGCCGTGCCAGAACAATGGAGGAAAAAAGGAATCTAAGGCCAGAGTACTTATCGCCCGTCCTTCTCCTGGTGAAGTCACCTTTGCTGGCTACATCTTCTGACCAAGGTGATTCATCCTCTCAAGGTAAACATCTCACATGACGCTCTCCTCCAGCGTTCTAGTAACAGGGATGTTAACATCTGTCTTTACCCGCCCTCCCAATACCGTACTGTCTTTGTGTTTTCTCTACATCCTACCCACACCTTTGTAAATGATTCCTTTGTTAAAACTGCCTTATACTGAGTGTACCATCTATTTCCTACAGGATTCTGACTAATACAGATATCTAACTGGCATCTCACTTTTAACACATGTACACTGAGCAGCTCCTACGGTTTTATCCATCTCAGTTAATGTTAACCCCCTTCTCCTAGCTGTTCAAGCCAAAATCTTGGCATCATCTTTATGCATCTTTTCATCTCATACCCACATTTGCAAGTCCAGTCTCATACCCTACACTTGTGCTTGCTCTGCATGCGAAGTCACTTCAGTCACGCCCGGCTCTTTGCAATCCTATGGACTGTAGCCTGCCAGGCTCCTCTGTCCATGGGCTTCTCCAGGCAAGAATCCTGGCAAGGGCTGCCATGCTCTCCTCCAGGAGATCTTCCCGACCCAGGAATTAAATCCACGTCTCTTATGTCTCCTGCATCGGCAGGCGAGTTCTTTATCACTAGCGCCACCTGGGAAGCATTCCTTCCAAAATAGATCCAAAACTCCACCATGTTTCACCACCTGCACAGCTCCCACCCCGGGCCCCCACCACCATCAAGGCCTGTCTGCATGACAGTCGGCCTTCCATATCTGCAGGTTCCTCATCCACAGATGGAAATCTGCAGATGCTGAGTCGACAGAAACAGAGAGTTGACTGTGCTGCATACCACCTACTACACCACAGAAACAGAGAGTTGACTGTTAGGTAAGGAGCTTGAGCATCTCAGATGTTGGTATCTGCTAAAGGTCCTGGAACCAATCTCCCATGGGTGCTGAGGAACAGCTTTACTGCAATACCCTCTCTGGTCTACCTGCTCCTCCCCTCAGCTGTCTTCAGGCTTTTCCAACTCAGCAGATAGACTGACCTGTTAAAACAAGACTGAGCTGCATCACTCTTCTCTTCAAAACCCTCCAGTGGCTACACATTTCACTCAGAGGCAACATCTTTATAATGGTCTAAAGCTTCCATGGGATCCGGTCGCGTGACACCTCTGACTTCACCGCCTACCTGCTCGCTTTGCTCCAGCCATGCTGCCTCTCTGTTATTTCCTTTACTCCTGTCTCAAAGCCTTTGAACTTGCTTCTCTCTCTGCCTGGAACACTTCCCACAGACATCCTCAATGCCTGCTCATTCAAATGTCATTTTATCGGTATGACTGTCTCTGGCCACCTTTATAAAATGTAACGGCCCCTCCTCACTTCATTTCTATCCTAATTATAGCCATTTAATATCTTATACAGTTTCCTTTTCTTTATTGTGTGTCTCCACCCTCTAGAATGTTAACTCCATGAGGCAGGTTATTTGTGTCTGTTCTGTTTCACTTCTGTATGCTCATCCTCTGAAATGGTATCTGGAAATGGTGGGTGCTCCAATAATTGTTGAAGGAAACTCAACTAGATACCACTCAATCAATTGGCCAAAAGAGAAAGAAAAAAGGTTTAACACCTCTACATATTGGCGAAAACTAGAAAGTTCAGCTTACCTCCTCTTTGGAGAGCAATTTGGCAGTATCTAGGAAAGTTCATATTGGGGAAGGGAAATGGCAACCCACTCCAATGTTCTTGCCTGGAGAATCCCAGGGACGGGGGAGCCTGGTGGGCTGCTGTCTATGGGGTAGCACAGAGTCACACACAACCGAAGAGACTTAGCAGCAGCAGCAGGAAAAGTTCATGATGTGCACGTCTATGATATTTTTTCTGGGTTATAAATGTATTTATACAAACTAGGAAAGTATACTAAAAGTCACAATCTTTCTAAGGAATATGGTCAGCCTGTCTACAGGACATTCTTAATGTTTTATGATTACAGAATGAACTCCACTTATCAAAAGTAAACCAACATAGCCCAACGCCACCACAGAGGAAGAAAGCATGGCAGCTCTTCTCAGGCTTATGCTTCAGTGAAAAGAAAATGATAGATCAGTAGCAGAGTGGGGAAGAAATGTAAGCACATATCAAGATGTGATGGCTGTGATTTCCCAAGAAACTAATTACAGATAAACAAGCCACTCAGGAAAACAGTAAGCAAAGACAGGCTATAAGAAAAATACATGTGAGACCCAAACCATGCCAGGCTTTAAGTTATAAATAAAACACTAAAATAAGTAACCAATATCATAAGCCAATGCACGTAAGAGTTGGGTTAGACTAGAATTGTGAATTGCCTTCAAACATGTATACAGTATATTTTATTGCCAGATAGTGTCCTAGTAACTGACTACACAAGTGATTCAGTCAAATCCACTGGTAGGTAGTCCACATGTTAACTTTATTGCACTACTTCAATTTTCCCCCTAAATCTTTTAGCAAAACAGCTGATTAAAAACTGAAACTGACCAGGTCACATTTCACTTTTCTCCTATTTGAAGAAAAGAGCTTATAAATCCACAACTGGCCAAAATGCAGACAAGAAGGAAACACCCATCTGAGAGGCAAAAAACCCATCATTGAACAGTCAGCAAATTGGACGCCACCAACCACACAAAGGGGTGACGCTATTGGCATAAACATAATGACCGCAGGCTGAATCTGTTCTCCTGCTGCTGCTGCTAAGTCGCATCAGTCGTGTCCGACTCTGTGCGACCCCAGAGACGGCAGCCCACCAGGCTCCCCCGTCCCTGGGATTCTCCAGGCAAGAACACTGGAGTCGGTTGCCATTTCCTTCTCCAATGCGTGAAAGTGAAGTCGCTCAGTCATATTTGACTTTTCGCGACCCCACGGACAGCAGCCTACCAGGCTCCTCCGTCCATGGGATTTTCCAGGCAAGAGTACTCGAGTGGGGTGCCGTCGCCTTCTCCGTCTGTTCTCCTACTCAAATCTAATTCTCTCTCCCCTTACCTCTTCCTTTCCTACTCAAAGGGTTGATTCTATTAAGTTAGAAAAGAATTCACTTTATGATTCTTAGTTTGGTACAGGCATTTAAAAATACAGGTAGATGAGAAAAAAAGGCACAACTTAACTGCAACATCAAAGCTGGGAGGAAGAGGGAATTTAAAACCAACTATCTGAAATACTATTGTCACTTTATTTCTCTGCTTCTCACAGCTTCATCCTTTACTTTTTTTAATCTGGAAATTTTTTGAGGCAATTATAAATTCACATAGTTATAAGAAATAATACAGCAAGATCTCCTATACAGTTGGCCCCAATGGAATTGACATTTGACATAGAATCCAATCTTATTCAGACTTCCCGTCTTATTCAGACCTCCCCTGTCTTATTTGTGCTCACTTGTGTGTATTATGAGTGTGTGTATAAGTTTGTGTGTTCACCACCACAATCAAGATATTACTGATCAATATGAGTGCTGCAAGACATATGCATCCCCCAGCCTCCCCTTTCCCTAACTCCTGAAAACCACAAGTCTATCCGCCATTCGTCACTTCAATTCTTAGGCCATAGCCTGGTAGCAAACAGCCTTCTATACAACCAGCTCTGCTCCATTTCCTGTCACCGCTCTCCAGCTTCCCACTGCTGTGCATCACTCCAGGGAGTCAATCTTAAACAGATGGTCATAGAAGTAATTAGTTTTTCACCTTACTGATAAAGAAGATTATTCAAAAACAAAACGTTTGGTGTTCAGGTACACATGGCTTCAGTGTGCCTACCCACTAGTATGTATATTCCTGGCTATAAAAGAAGGAAGAATGAACATATATTCTAGAAACATAATAAAGCTTTGTATAAACTTAAGTACCTATTCCTCTGAAATCAAAGAAAACACTTCTGTCTCTCAGCCTATCCAGTTTAGCGGGGCACAGTTTAGCATTTCATTCCCATAAAGCCTTTTACCATTTCAACCAGAACTTAAGTCATCCTATATCAGTTTGTGGAAACCCACGGCTTCCAGTGAAAGAAATATCACTTTTTCCTTGCAAACCATTAGATACTGCCCTTTACCTGAATTTAAAATCCAAACAATGAATGCTAGTTATTAAAATGCTATTTAAAAAGGAATACAAATGTCCATGCAACTTTCATAGCACTAAGTAGTATGCAACTGGGATTCATACCTGCAGAGCTGAGAAGAACACTGAAATCTGTCCCCCTCTGTGATTCTCCACTTTCATTATCAACTTCTTTTTCAGTATCTTGATATCGATCCCAGTTAGAGACTATCTTCCTTTTAGAATAATTTCCCTGTTCTTCATTCTCTTCTCCATAGGTCTCTGCATCACTGTCATCTTCGATCTGCAATCATTAGAGACAAATCGATAAGCTGGCAGTAGAAATGTTGACCTTAGTCGCCTTAGCAATAAATGTTTAAAAACAAAACAAAAACACAGTACATAGGTATCACGATAAAGAGTACATTATGTAAGCCAAGCTCTCTGAAAACATTAAATAGTATTTTAAGAGAACCCCATTATATCATACATTGTGCTTTCTAGGCAAACTTTTCATTTTGCTGTCAAAAGGAAATCTGATGAGTTCCTACCTAAAATTTGTGTGACTGAATCTCTAAAGTCTACCCGAATGTATCCTATTTCAAGACTTATTTCTCACTGAAATAATCAAGGCTGTAAGAGTCACAGGCAAAAGACTTAAAGGCGAAAATCACTTTTTCCAATTTACAGATTTTATAAACACACCCCATAAGTATATTTTATAAGCTTTAAATGGGAGCCCTGCTCAGATGCATTTCAGACAACAGTTTCCAGTCTAAGGCATTAAAATGTTGAGAGAGCATGCAGAAAAATGCAGAATGTGAGAAATTACAAAAGATAAAGGTCTAGTTTCTTCAACAAATAAATTACAAGGGGGAAATGGTAGGAGAAGGGGGGGAAAACCTATAGATTAAAAGAGCTTAACGGACACATAGCCACTGTAATGTGGGAACTTATTTGTACTCTGATCCAAATATATAACTAGTGGGAATTCTCTGGCAGTCCAGTGGTTAAGAATTGATGCTTTCACTGCCATGGCTTGAGTTCAATCGCTGGTCAGGGAACCAAGATTTCACAGGCTGCATGACACGACCAAATATATATATCAAACAATTTAACTAGAAAAAAAACTCATTTCTAATACCACTGAAGAAATGTGAACAATAACAAGGTATTTTCTTATATTAAGGAAATATTTTATTTGCTTATTATTTGGTATAATATAATTTTTTGTCACTGACTCGATGGACGTGAGTCTGAGTGAACTCCGGGAGTTGGTGATGGACAGGGAGGCCTGGCGTGCTGCGATTCATGGGGTCGCAAAAAGACAGACACAACTGAGCGACTGAACTGAACTATTTGTTAAATATTTTATCTTTTAGAAATAAATATTGAACTATTTATTGATGTAAAGATATGATGTAGGATCTCCTTCAAAATCATAGGTGGAGAGTACTGGTGGGTAAAGATGAAATAAACTGAGCATAATTGATAATTTCTGAAGCTGGATGATAAGCATATGGAAATTCATTACATAATTCTATCTACTTTAGTACATATTTGAAATTTTCCGTAAGAATTAAACTAAAAAAGATGCATATAGAATCTAAAGACACAATTCAAACGAGTAGCCCAAAGATTATAAAATCTTTATGAAATACTATAAAACTTGTAAAACACATGAAAATAATCCATTTGTACAAGATGAGTTAGACTTTACACTTTTATTGACACAGGAACAGGACATACATATTGCATAAAATTAGGAGGGAGAGACAAGCCAAAAAATAAAAAACCCAGGTTCCCATCACCTGGGCACGCCACTACAAACACTTTGCTGTACATTCTTTCAGATCTTTTACAATGTTTATATTTATATATACCTTTGGTAACCAGAGTTTTTCATCAATATTCTCCACCTCTGCTCTTCAGTAAATTTCATTTTCTATTGCATCCAGACTATAGAGGGAAATGTCCAAATTTCCCTAACTGATCCCCAAAATTTCCTTTAGAGTTGGTTTTTCCAAGACAGTATTCAAGACTATGCATTATATCTCATTGTTTGTCAATTAAGTCTCTTTGAATCTACCACAACTTCTATTTTTATGACATTTATTTACTGAAGAATGCAAAAGGACCCACGTTCTGTCTGGTTATTTCCTTGAGGCGTTAGTATATTAATTTATAGGAAATAGTGGATAAAAAACATTTTTAATCTAAATGCCCAATAGACTTGAGTTAAACATTTTTGGCTAAAATACATCACAGATGGTGCATAACGTATGATAAATGGCTGAGCCAACTTGAGTAAAGTGGGAAAGCAGAAAGTGTTAGTCGCTCAGTCATGTCCAATGCTTTGTGACCCTATGGACTGTAGCCCGCCAGACTTCCCTGTCCATGGAATACTCGAAGCAAGTATACTGGAATGGGTAGCCATTCCCTTCCCCAGGGCATCTTCCTGATCCAGAGATCAAATCCGGGTCTGCACTACAGACAGATTCTTTACCACCTGAGCCGCCAGGGAAGCCCCAACATAAGAAAAGCTAAGATTAACCAATGATTTTGTATCATGAAGCCTGATCTACCCACCATAGTGAGATTTTTCCCTGTTGTGTGGAACAAATTATCTGTGTAGTGTTATTTTGGCCCACTACAAATTTCAGGTTGCCCATCAACTATTCACATATAAAAATTAAAACTAGTCAATAATCCTTGCCTGAATCAAATTTCATAAGCTTTCATGAAAAGCGACCTTTCAAGATCACTTTCAGCCGTCATATGTCATCATGAACCTCCTGGACAGCACAAAAAGATGGCAATCCATGTTATAATCTAGAGACCTTGAAGGCTGCCTGAAACCTAATGTGAAACTACCATGAAACCTACCTGAAACATTCCTGAAAGCATCTCAGAACCAAAAGATGCTGGCAAATTAAAGATAAGTGACTGGATGAGATCTGCTATATAAATAACAAATGCCAGGAACATGTCAAAGAAAATACCCTGTGACGGATGAGAATCTGGTAGGTAGACTACAGCTGAAAGTATCTGCAGGGTTTAATTTGGGAAAATTCAATATTCTTTTGTTGACCCACTGGGTAAGGAGAGTTCAGAGAGGCTTCTCCAGTTAGCAGAAAACTTTGAACACCGATATAGCCCATGGCAAAAATGTAAACCTGAGCAAAATAATTAGCTCGATGTGAAAGGATTATGATCTGAAATACCCAAGGAACTATTAACCAGAAATAAGCACTGAAATGGGAGACTGGAGATCTAGATAGAATTAATGATCCTGCCATCACCTTCATTTAATATTTACAAAGTGTTTATAACAGCTTGGGCCTTGCTGCTGAATGACTCACTAATCCCCAACTCAGAAGAATCACTGAACAAGAATCTCATTATCTCCACCTAAATGTGGAGACAAGAGTCATCATTAGCCTCCATCACAAGAGGGTAGTAAGAAGTAATAAAGTCTGGAGACATTTGATGTAACTTCAGTTCAGTTCAGTTGCTCAGCCGTGTCTGATTCTTTGCAACCCCATTAATCGCAGCACGCCAGGCCTCCCTGTCCATCACCAACTCCGAGAATTCACTCAGACTCACGTCCGTTGAGTCAGTGATGCCATCCAGCCATCTCATCCTCTGTCATTCCCTTCTCCTCCTGCCCCCAATCCCTCCCAGCATCAGAGTCTTTTCCAATGAGTCAACTCTTCTCATGAGGTGGCCAAAGTACTGGAGTTTCAGCTTTAGCGCCATTCCTTCCAAAGAAATCCCAGGGTTGATCTCCTTCAGAATGGACTGGTTGGATCTCCTTGCAGCCCAAGGGACTCAAGAGTCTTCTCCAACACCACAGTTCAAAAGCATCAATTCTTCGGCACTCAGCCTTCTTCACAGTCCAACTCTCAAATCCATACATGACTACTGGAAAAGCCATAGCCTTGACTAGACAGACCTTAGTCGGCAAAGTAATATCTCTGGTTTTGAATATGCTATCTAGGTTGGTCATAACTTTTCTTCCAAAGAGTAAGCGTCTTCTAATTTCATGGCTGCGATCACCATCTGCAGTGATTTTAGAGCCCTCCAAAATAGTCTGACACTGTTTCCACTGTTTACCCATCTATTTCCCAAGAAGTCATGGGACCGGATGCCATGATCTTCATTTTCTGAATGTTGAGCTTTAAGCCAACTTTTTCACTCTCCTCTTTCACTTTCAAGAGGCTTTTTAGTTCCTCTTCACTTTCTGCCATAAGGGTGGTGTCATCTGCATATCTGAGGTGATTGATATTTCTCCCAGCAATCTTGATTCCAGCTTGTGTTTCTTCCAGTCCAGCATTTCTCATGAGGTACTCTGCATATAAGTTAAATAAGCAGGGGGACAATATACAGCCTTGACGGACTCCTTTTCCTATTTGGAACCAGTCTGTTGTTCCATGTCCAGTTCTAACTGTTGCTTCCTGACCTGCATACAGATTTCTCAAGAGGCAGGTCAGGTGGTCTGGTATTATATCTGAGGTGATTGATATTTCTCCCAGCAATCTTGATTCCAGCTTGTGTTTCTTCCAAGCCAGTGTTTCTCATGATGTACTCTGCACAGAAGTTAAATAAGCAGGGTGACAATATACAGCCTTGATGGACTCCTTTTCCTATTTGGAACCAGATTGTTGTTCCAAGTCCAGTTCTGTTGCTTCCTGACCTGCATATAGGTTTCTCAAGAGGCAGGTCAGGTGGTCTGGTATTCCCATCTCTTTCAGAATTTTCCACAGTTTCTTGTGATCCACACAGTCAAAGGCTTTGGCATAGTCAATAAAGCAGAAATAGATGTTTTTCTGGAACTCTCTTGCGTTTTTGATGATCCAGCGGATGTTGGCAATTTGATCTCTGGTTTCTCTGCCTTTTCTAAAACCAGCTTGAACATCTGGAAGTTCACTGGACTGCCAGGGAAGTCCCAATTCCCCCTTTTCCAATTATGTGCTTTTTAATAAGTGTTCTAAGCAATTAACTAGATAATTAAGAGCATTTGAATTGTGACTAAAATAGGGTAAGTGGGACAAGGAGCAGGCCTCCCCAAAGGCTCAGGTGGTGAAACTGCTTTTGACCGAATTTCTGGGCCACGACCATCGCTCACTACAGGGCTGAGGCCAGTGCCTGAGGCTGGAAACTCCAGAACACCAGCCTGCCGCATGATTTCTCTGAAGGAACCTTGCTTCCATGAATTATTATAGTTGTATGAAAATAGAGAAATCCTTTTCCAGATTAGAGGCAGGGGTGTTTTCAAACACATGTAGACATCTAATTCTGAGCTGTTATTTTCAAAACGCAAAGTCAGTTTCTCTAGAAGAAACCATAATAAATGGACTGAGGACTGGTTTGACAAATCCACAGGTAATGCCACAGTGTCTGTGCTCGGAGCACAAGAACTGAAATAAGCATGGTGGCTACGCAGTCTGTATGACCCGTGAGTACCCGACATGAAGAGGGAGGGGGCAGGAGGATCAGCCATGTCTCCGGCCCTGCACCTGACCTGGGAATGGCAGATGCCAACCCTCCCGACTCCTGTCCCTGGAGATGATGAACCCCTATTTGTTTAAGTCATTCTGAGCCTCTTTACTGTTACTTGTACTGAAAGCATTTCAGAAGGACTCTTTGCACTCAAGAAACTCAAAGTCTAGTGATTAGTTGCGGAAGCTGAGTGAATGATTCTAGTGTGGGCTGACAGATTCTACGGCAGAAGTACAGAGGAGGGACTTCCAAACCAGAGAAGAAGGTCAGGGGACATGACCCTCAGTTCTGCAGGAGAACTGAGCCCTGAAGGAAGTGGCCACAGAGGCTACAGAAGGGTAGAGGAGGGACTTCCAAACCAGAGCAGAAGGTCGCCGTGACCCTCAGTCCTGCAGGGGAACTGAGCCCTGGAGGAGGTGGCTGCAAAGGAGTAGAAACACCAGGAAGAAGACACGGCAGTGAGGCGCAGGAAGGTCACACTGATGATTTCACGTTTATAACAGGTAAGCTTCACCAATAAATGTGTTCTTCAAAAATAACACAGCAGTCTTTTCCCCCAACATTTCATTATGAAAAGTTCCAAGTTTTCAGAAAAGTTTAGAAAGAGTTGCATGGGGAACCCATATTCTTATCACCTGGATTCTACAGTCTACATGTTGCTACTTTTGCTTTATCGCAGACCCAGTCACCGGGCATCCCTCTCCCCATCCATCAATCCACTTGGCTTTCTCACGTGTTTCCATGGAAGCTGCAGACATCGGAACCTGCCATCCCTAACCAGCAGACACCTGTTTTTTACAAAGCAATTATACCTCTCCCGGAACTCTTAATCTCTTTTCATGAACTGTTTGAGTTCGTCACCAATACTCAAAAGCCACAACACAGACTTTCCTTCAGGGCCCATAACACTGAGTCCTAGCAAGTTCACACCTTAGAGTGGAGGTCTTTTACTGGGGACTCGAGAAACACACCAGCAGGCACCCTTCACTATGTTTCTACCCACCAACAGGAAAGTTCTAAAGCAGGCTTCATTTTTGTCTGAAAAACATGTAAACACGACTCTGTGCTAAGCTGTGCATCTCTGCCCTTAGAAAACTCAATCTAAGGGAAGATATATAAGCATGGAAACAGAACTGCCCACATGCAGTGATAAAGATGGGCCAAGGTCTGACAGAAAGTGTAATGAAGTCTGGGAAAAGAAGTAGGGAAATGTTCAACACTGAGTCTGAGTTCATTCAGCAGTGGGTGTGAGAGAGGGATGCTTTCCACTTGGAACAGAGGGTGCGTGCCAAGCACTGGAGGCAGGCAGCATCTTGGCGGGTCCTGATGTCACGTGACAGTGAAGCACAGGTGTGAGGCAGCAAAGTGCCAGGTGTTGTGCCTCAAAAGCTAGACTGTTCATTGACACGCGTGTCTGCTGTCACTTCAGTCGTGTCCAACTCTTTGTGACCCTATGGACTGTAGCCTGTCAGGCTCCTCTGTCCTTGGGATTCTCCAGGCAAGAACACTGGAGTGGAGTTGCCACGCCCCCCTCCAGGGCATCTTCCCAACCCAGGGACCGAACCTGCAACTCTTTTGCCTCCTACATTGGCAGGCAGATTCCTTATTACTAGTGCCACCTGCGAAGCCCTGTTCATCTACAAATGAACCTAAAACACTGTCATCAGAAGCATATCCTACAGAAACAGGGAGCCACTGCAGGGGGGGTCCCCGAACCCAACCTCACTGTAAGGCTTTGGGCCAGTAAGAATGAACATGTACCCTCCCATACAGAAAATCGACACCTTCATTTAGATGGCTTGGCAGGGAAGCAGAGAGCTGGGCAACGCTTGTCCTGTGTAATGTTCTATAGGATTCACTAGTATTAGATTGGCTCCCTACCACTTAGTGTTGATTCAAATACAAGAACACATATTTATCTGAGAAGTAAAATTCTGAAAGTAAATCATGATATACAAACATAAACCATGCACATGTGTGTTATGAGGAAGGGGTGGTTTCTACTGCACCCCAGTCCCCTGGGCTAACACGGCCATGAGTCTTTCCTAGGTGGGAAGAAAACAAATTGGAAGGTAGAGTCAAAACAAAAAATATAGTACCTTGTCTGTATCATAGGGTTGTCATAAAAATCGAATGAGAATTTGAAAATTCAGGAACAAATTTACTCCTCAAGGTGAGGTGAAGTCGCTCAGTCGTGTCCGACTCTTTGCGACCCCGTGGACTGTAACCTACTAGGCTTCTCTGCCCATGGGATTCTCCAGGCAAGAATACTGGAGTGGATTGCCATTTCCTTCTCCAGGGGATCTTCCCGACCCAGGGATCGAACCCAGGTCTCCCGCATCAGAGGCAGACGCTTTAACCTCTGAGCCACCAGGGAAGCCCAAATTTACTCCTCAGTCCTCATAAAATGCAAGTGTCCTGGGTAACACGGTGCACCAACGCACACAGGGAGTGATCCAACACTTTACACATGCCAAGAACGGCATTTAGTACCCTTTCTCCAGATAGTAACCTGGATATTACTAATAGGCCATCATCATAATATTTCAGTCTCTCAGAATATTATTCATGTTTTTAATCCTTGAGATAATCAAAATGGGAGAGAATCCTAAACCTGGGACACTTTAAGCACCAAAATAATTACGGGCAGTAAGGAAAGCAGACACTAAAAAATGAGGAATTCACGAATCCATACCCATAAAAAATATTAAACAAGGGAGACAGGAGGGCTCCCCCTTAGAGAAGAATGCCAACAGTAGGCAAATAAACATAGGGGTGGGGAAGGGATAAAAGCAAAAAATCAACATTTTGCAGCTATCAGAGTAAAGACTGATTCAGGCCAGAATGGTTAGTAGATGCTAAATCTAAAGGGGAGATTGAGATGAGGAACAGGATATATGCACGGTCTTCAAGTGTCTCCACAGATTTCTTATGAATCAGACTCTGCGCTTGAGTATAGTGGCCCTATCGTAAGTATCAAGACAACTCCCAGCTGCTCATACCACTTCCTGTTTCAATCCAAACTAGGAGCAACCCGACCTAAATTAGGCCATGCAGGACCCTCCCCCAAAGCAGCATCCTCAGATATGAAGGAGCACAGGAAACAGATGGATTGCAGGGACAGTAAATGCTGAATACGAAAAAAGAAGAGCACAGTGATGCCATCTCTGCAGGCAACATCATTTCCATTAACACTGAAAATCCTATTTCTCAGCATCTAACACCTATTATTACATCTAACACAAAATATTACATCCTTGTGACAAAATGACTGTATATGTGGGTATGCGTGAGAATAGAAATTGACAGCACTGAGTCCCTACATCACTGTCTTTTTAATGATATGACACAAACTTCTGATTTGTAAACAGTCTCACACACATTCCCTGGACAGAGAGGTAGGAAGTATCTTGTTCATGTGTGTGTCTCCAGGGCCTACAGAGAATCAGAGACCTAGAGATGCCCAGAGAATGAATAAAGAATGAATGAACAATGAGAGAAGGGTTCTGAAAAATAAAAGTGAGGACACATTTTAAACAATTTTCTGTAGTAAAAGTACATTTCTCATCTACCTGTCAAGGAAACATTGGCTTGAACGTACATTGTGAACACTGATTCTAGAAGGTAAGCAATTAAAGCAGCAGCCCTCCTCAGAGGTTTTTATTATAGTTTAGTAATAAATGCTGTTAGCTACAAAAATCATAATTTTTAAATGCACACGTGCACATTTACACAAACATGCTCAGCAGCCAATCTGAAGAGATTAGTCAAAGATGAATAATTATAGATCAGAAAGATAATAACTGCAATAGATTGAAACACATCTAGTTTGTTCACAATGATATTATACCAAAAAGCACCTTATCCATCACCTTCGGAGGACTAGTAAACAAGTCATTATTTTAAAAACTGGTAAAGGAATTAAAAATGTATCTTGCTTCTCTCATACCAACTGTACCAAATAACAGATGAAACGAAGATTCCCTTATCAAAATATTCTAACTAATCAAGAACAATAAAATTTGGGATATCACCACTTTGCAACTCTTTATGAGTTAAGAAAGCAAGGTATCAGGGGAATTCCCTGATGGTCCAGTGGTTAGGACTCTGTGCTTTCACTGACAAGAGTGCAGGTTTGATCCCTGAAATGGGAATTAAAATCTCACAGGCTGTGTGATGCAGCCAAAAAAAGGGAAAAGAAGTTGAGCATCAGTGGCTGCTAACATTACAAAAAAGATACAACTTGACAACTTGAGAAAGACACAACCATGAAAGATGTAGTCTTTCAAAAAAAAAAACAGCAAAAACTTCTAAATCTAATTACTGAATTACTGGAAGTGCAGGACACAGAGGCATATGCTGAATATACCACAGACACACCATCAGCAACACAGAAGCCGTAGAAGCTCTATGCAATAAGCCACCCAGTTTTGTCAACAAAGTTCAAGAAAAAGACATGAAGAAGGAACCTGTAAATTATGAGACCTCAGAGTCATATCAACTGATTAAAATATATGGGCCTTATTTGGATCCCAAGTTGAACACATACACACACACATAAGACGACTAGAGAATTCTGAGCATTTGGCTGGACTGGATAATATTAAGGTATTATTATTTAAAAAAAAAATTTTCAAGTGACTACATTTAACTTCATTACAAATGAAACTAAATGGAATACGGAATTTGTTTCAGAGTTATCAAGGGGAAGAGAGTGAGTAGGGATGTAGAGGAAATAAGATTAGCCACAAATTGGTCAGAAACTGTTGAAGCTGATTGAGAAACACAAGGCAGTTCATTTTATTAGTCTTTGCCCTTCTGTTTAAATTTGAAAATTTGTTTAAATTTAAACAGCTTTTTAAAATAATGAGGACAAAAATATAGGTGCCTGGGTCCCACTCCCCTAGAGATTCCAAATTAGGCACACGGAAACCTAGGTTCTTTGTGTCCAGGTAATTCCAATTGACATGTAGATTGAAAACCATCCCATTAGACTGAGTTTTTTGAGAATAGAGTCTGTATTTTGTTTACTGCAATGTCACCCATTACCTATCACAGAAAACATATTTAAATATTAACTGAATGAACTAAGATTGGAGCCAATTTGTCACTTTAAATTTTAAAACAACTAGAATACTCATCTGGGTGGAACCAATCTGGAATTCCTACTTTCTAATAACTGTTAGATGACAATTTCACAGTTAACAGTATGCTACCACCTTTGTTTTTTCAAGGTCCATGGTTCATTGCTATCTCAAGAAAATTGATTCACTTTTCACAAACCGATTCAAAATTATTTTCCTGATTTTTCTAGTATCCTGGTGGAGATGAGAAATAGCATCACTCAGCTCTTTGATGTCATCCCTAGAGATGATCTCTTTTTCATTCAGCCCATCAAATGAATTCTTTTCCTCTTCATATTCACCACCTAACCAGAGAAGCTTATTCACCATACTTTTCTACTGAACTTCTGTTCTTCAAATTCAAGTACTATATTCATCTCCATATATTCACTCTGCAGTTGTAAAGCCTATAGAAATAGAGGATCCCTGAGTAAATAAGAAATAAAGTTTTTAAAAGACTGTCTTGGGAAAGTGTAGAATTTTACCAAGGATAGGGAGAAGGCAATGGCACCCCATTCCAGTACTCTTGCCTGGAAAATCCCATGGACAGAGGAGCCTGAGAGGCTGCAGTCCATGGGGTCGCTGAGAGTTGGGCACGACTGAGCGACTTCACTTTCACTTTTCACTTTCCTGCATTGGAGAAGGAAATGGCAACCCACTCCAGTGTTCTTGCCTGGAGAATCCCAGGGATGGGGGAGCCTGGTGGGCTGCCATCTATGGGGTCGCACAGAGTCGGATACGACTGAAGTGACTTAGCAGTAGCAGCAGCAGGGCAAAATCATGAAGGTTTAGAACAAATGCTCACTTCCAAATAATGAAATAAATTTAAAGAAACAAAGTGATTCTGATTTGAAAATTCATTCTTGAACTTTCACAATTAGAATAGAGTAGAAGAGACTTCCCTGGTGGTCCAGTGGTTGAGAATCCGCCTTCTAAAGTAGGGTACATGGGTTCAATCTCTGGTTGGGGAACTTAAGATCTGTGGGGCAACTAAGCCCAAGCACCGCCACTAGACAGCCCACACAGGCCATAAAAGAGAAGCCCCTTAAGACCCGCCAAGCCGAAAAAAGAAGGAACAGACTGAAACTCTACAAACCAGGAAAAATGTCTGTTAATACTTTTATCAAATTCTATCAATACCTAAATTTTAATTTTTACTAAATCAGATTTGGAACATTATTAGTGTATTCATAGCAACATTTTGGAATCCTACCTTAAATCATCTATAAAAACAAATGTATAAGCCATGTTACATCATAAATTCCAATTTATGTTTCAATTTTTGATCAATACACTTCCAGGACTAAATTATTACTTTAATTTCTTAATGATGGTCTGCTTATCAATCTTTATATTGAGGGGAAAAAAAGTACAAATTGCTTCATCTTCTCTCAACAAAATCTAGAAATTCAATTCAGGGCAGTATTTTACAGATTTGCTTACACACTCAAATCTTCCATATGACATGTGTGGTGGGAGAACATGTCTACGGCAAGACAGCATGTCTCCAGAAGCAATGTTGTCAAACCACACATTTAATCACCCAGCAAAACAATGGGTGTGTACTTTCATATGCTATTTTATTTCTTGCCATAAATCACCAAACTTCTCCAAAGCTCTCCCAATTCTCCTCCAAAATAAAAAAAGCAGAGGACTGCTTACAATAATAACACATTAAGAATAACAGGCCCTTTGCGTAATCTCCAAAATATTCAAACAGCTCATACAACTCAACAACAACAACCAACCCAATCAAAAAATGCACAAAAGATCTTAATAGACATTTCTGCAAAGAAGACATACAGAAGGCACATGAAAAGATGCTCAGTGTCACTAATTATTAGAAAAATGCTCAAAACAACCATCATCAAAAACTCTATGAACAATAAATGCTAGAGAGGGTGTAGAGAAAAGGGAAGCCTCCTATACCGTTAGTGTTAGTCGCTCAGTCATGCCCGACTCTTTGCAACCCCATGGACTGCAGCCCACCAGGCTCCTGTGTCCATGAGATTTCCCAGGCAAGGATACTGGAGTCAGTTAGCCATTTCCTTCTCCAGGGGATCTTCCCACCCAGGGATCGAACCTGGGTCTCCTGTACTGTTGGTGAAGATGCAAATAGATGCAGCTAGTATGGAGGTTCCTTAAAAATCTACAAACACAACTACCGTATGATCTAGCAATTCCAGTCCTGGACATATATCCCAACAAAACTTTAACTGGAAACAATACATGCACCCCCTATGTTCATAGCAGCACTGTTCATGATAGCCAAGACACAGAAGCAACCTAAAAGTCAACTAGCAGATGAATGGACAAAGAAGATGGTACGTATATACAATGGAATACTACTCAGCCATAAAAAGACAAAATAAGGCCATTTGCAGCAACAAGGATGCAAGCAGAGATTATCATACTAAATGAAAAAGACAAACACCATAGAATATCACTTACACATGGAATCTAAAACATGGCATAAACAAACCTAACTACAAAACAGAAACAGACTCACAGGTGCAGAGAACAGACTGTGGCCGCCATGGTGGGGAGAGGGAGAAAGAGGGACTGAAGTTTGGGGTTAGCAGATGCAGACTATTACATAGGAAATGGAAAACCAATAAAGTCCTGGTATATAGCACAGGGAACTCTATCCCATCTCCTGAGATAAATAATAGTGGGAAAGAATAAAAGGAACGTGTGTGTATATATATACACATATGTGTACATATGTGTGTGTGTCCTTTGCCATGGCAAAGTACAGGTGGTAAAATGAATTTTAAAAAGATTTCACTACATAACACACAACATACACAATTAAAGTACTGTCTGCCTAGCATCCTTTTCCAGAGATGGCTCCCTTCCGCCAGCCTCATGGCTGTTACAGGAGGAGGACAGGGCTGAGGCAGATGAGAGGTCCATGTTAGTATCTGGCCCCATCCCCGGGGGGATACAGAGGGCACCTGACCCAAGTTTGGGTGGGAGGCTGAGAGGCTGGGTCCATGGTGGCTGCAGCTGGGAGAGGAGCCCTGGGGCAGAGCTGAGAGAGAAGCAGGAACCACTGAGGCCCTTCAAACCATGCACTGCTCCTTCCAAAAGGAGGGCAGTCTCCCAGCTGGGATTTGGGAATGTCAGTCATCCGATTTTTTATGAGGCACCGGAAATCTGGGTTTTTATATGCAATCTCCCTTTTTTCAATGTCAGTAACTCAAATCTGTTTTTAAAAGCACTGTGAGCAAACAAAGCATGTCTGCAGGTCACCCAGTTTCACAAACTGACAGCTGTCCTTTTTGCCAAGTAGTAGAAGCTGATCTACAGCAAGAAAGAGGGACAGAACCACACATGGCGAGAAACACTGGCCAGGCCCAGCAACATCCGGGGTGGTGGTTCCAGCCATGCCTGAGCCCTGCACATCCTCTGCTCCTTCCTGTGGCTTCATTTCCTGAGTCAACGGCATACACTTGTACCCTCCCAGTATACCCTCCTTTGGGAAAGCAGGGGAAGCGTAAGTTAGGAGTTTGGGGTTAACATATATACTCTGCTGCTGCTGTTAAGTCGCTTCAGTCGTGTCCGACCAGATAACAAACATGGACCTACTGTTCCAGCACAAGGGAGCTCTACTGAACAAGTTCCAGCCCAGGGAACTCGACTCAATATCTATCCTGCAATAATCTATGATGGAAAAGAATCTTCAAAAGAACACACAAACACACAACTGAATCACTTGTTGTACACCTGAAGTGTAAATCAATTATAGCTCAATTTAAGGGGAAAAAAAAAAAACCCTCTGTGGCATGATGCTGCTTACCTGACATTTCTGTCCCTTCTTGCCAAGGCTCCTGGTGACAGCACACAGAGCTGGGAAGTGTACAAAGAACTCAAGTCCAGAAACTGAGATCCAGGCAGGGACAGGGGAAAATACATAAGAACACTTCCTCCTGAAGGAATAAAGCATGAACTCCAACATCAATTCCGCTGAAGGAGCTTCCAGGGAACCACAGCACTCTGCCCCTGTATGTCAGGATTCTTGTCCATGATGACAGATGCCCCCAGGTGAAAGCAGCTTAAGCAAAAACTGACTCACACAGCTGATGTTCAGGAACAGAGCTCACTCCAGGGACCCAGACAGCAACTCTGGGATCCAAACTTTCTCTGTTGCTGGTCCCCACAACCATCGTGCCCGCCCCCAACCCCGATCCCTCGCCATCGATGCTCAGACCCGATGCCTCCTCCTGTGGTTTTCCACAGGCACCTCAGTGCTCGGAGAGGCCTCCCAGACCTCACATCCCCCGCCTCTGCTCTTTACGTCTTTCGTTGCCCTGACTGCAGCCTGCAGTTCTTTTTTTTTTTCTACCTCCTTGTTTTTTGATGTTTATCCCACTACAGATGAAGCTCCATGAGGTTGGCTTCAGGGCTACCTTTTCCCTCTCATATCCTGCCACTTGTAGGGATACTTCCCTTTATCATCAAATAAAGCATGCTGCAACCTAAGTAACACGAATTTTACCCAAACTACGGTCATCATCGGAGAAGGAAATGGCAACCCACTCCAGTATTCTTGCCTGGAGAATCCCCATGGACAGAGGAGCCTGGTGGGTTATAGTCCATGGCACTGCAAAGAGTCGAACATGACTGAGCAACTCACACTACATAATTATGGTCATCATGAAATCTGCTGCTGCTATGCTAAGTCGTGTCCAACTCTGTGCAACCCCATAGATGGCAGCCCACCAGGCTCCCCCGTCCCTGGAATTCTCCAGGCAAGAATACTGGAGTGGGTTGCCATTTCCTTCTCCAGTGCACGAAAGTGAAAAGTGAAAGTGAAGTCGCTCAGCCGTGTCTGACTCTTCATCACCCCATGGACTGCAGCCTACCAGGCTCCTCTGTCCACGGGACTTCCCAGGCAAGAGAACTGGAGTGGGGTGCCATTGCCTTCTCCTCATGAAATCTAGCACATGGCATATATATGACATTTGGGAATTCATCAATAACTTATTTCTGGTCAGTCAGTTCAGTCGCTCAGTTGTGTCCGACTCCTGCGACCCCATGAATCACAGCATGCCAGGCCTCCCTGTCTATCACCAACTCCCGGAGTTCACTCAAACTCATATTTATTATGACTATAAGTACCATTATTTCTGGTACTTATAGTCAAAAGCCTAAAAACTGTAAGCCACTACTTCCTTATTTTAAAAACAAAGATTGACAAATGAATAATATTAATATATTGTCTCAGGTTTTGAGAAGTTGCCACTAAAATTTTTTAATCTCTTAAGGTTGTTATTTCACTCTTCTTTGAACTTATTCTGAGGCTGTTGTTATTAGTGATGAGATACCCACAAAACAGATTACCAGCACCAGGTAAAGTAAGTTTATTTATTTGACAAGTCTACACGTAAACAAAAAACTGTAGCCTCAGTGGTTGGGTGTTTCCAATATGCAAACTCCCAACAGTTATACCAGAGATACTCCAAAAATTAGAGCACCTAATTTTTATAGGAATCTCATCATTTCACCCACTGCTTTAAATGAGGATTTATGGTCACTTGATTGCTATCTGACTGGCAGTGACCTTTCTGACTGGCCATCTCTTATGTGACTTTGCCTCTTAAAAGGGAGCCAGGGCCCCTGCAGGGACAACTGAACCTGAATGGTCAGGTGACAGGAACAGCAGGACAGTGGCTCTGAGCTCCAGGGGCTGCTGGTCACCCCACCAAGGGTCTCTACAACCACAGGTTCATGAGGGCCACTGCTCAGCCTCCAGTAAATCTTTCTAGCAAATGAAGATGCTCAGACTGGACCTCTCTGGTTGGTAGGTTTGTACTGTCTTATTGCTTTTCATGATACAGGGATTCCAGGAGTGATGATCCTGGCAGGAAACTGAAGTCTGAGTCTTTCTGTAGTCTTAGCCTTTCCCACATGGACTAACTCAGAGAAGGAAACTCTTGTGTCCCCTCCCTGTGTGGCTGCTACAGCCATCAGCACCAGGGAACAGAACATTTTTATCTTCTCATACAGATAGACTCAGTTTCCATTTCTATGAAAATAAGGAAGCTGAATTAAATGATCAAAGTTCCTTTCCAATTTTTTGCAGTTTTTTTTTTTTTTTTCCCCTGAAATTAGGTCTGCAAAACAAATTAGTGCTCCCCTGTGCCTAAGGAAATTTCTTTTAGGTGTTTCTGTTGCCTAAAGCATATCTCTAATCTGTTCTCCTGCCTAAGGCGGGGGGAGGGGGAGTGGCAAACAAACAAAACTAAATAAAAACAAACTCACTTGACTAAAGCAAAACCATGCTCTGAGTTGCTCCTTGTAAGCCTCTGGTCTATGCCTCTGGGCACAGATTATTCCTTCCTCTTGATGAAAGGTCCACCTGAATATCTCCTCCACCACCCCCCTGGGCCCCACGCCCCAGTGTGGCTGACCCCCCCAGTCCCTGTGGGCTCCCATACCCACCACCACCACCCACAGCTGCACTGAGATGAACAGTATCTTCCTCCTGGATGAGGTCTGTCCCTCCCTCTACACTGAGAGCTGCCGTGTGCTTGACACTTAGGAGATGCTCAGACACTCAGTCCTTGATTAAAAAAAGCAAGTTCTCCAACTGGGTTGAGAGTCCTCAAAAGGACAAGTGGTAACTAGTAAGATCTGAAAAGTTAATTCGCTTAAAGGGTGATGTTTGTGAACTACAAGCAAAGCAAGGAACAATGGGAGGTAATTTTCAAGCTCTGATTTTTTTTTAAAGAATGTGTAATTACTTCTGAAATAAATACCTCTCCTACAACACTCTCACTCCCAGTAGAATCTGGGGATCTCACATGCCTTGATGAAGGCCACCTATTCAGACAAACTTAAATTCCTTCTACCTGCAAAGGAGTCACGGAAGCTACTTCACTTCCTGATGGCTGAATGTCAAGTCTGGAACTAGCATACATGGCCCTGTCCTGAATGATGTATCCAAGTAAGACCCTGTCTAGAGGTGTGCTACCACCGTTTCCATTTCTGCATCATCTACTGGCACATCACATGCACACAAGCAGAGCTGTGTGACCTGGAAGGTGTCTTAACTGGTCAGTGCAGGGCTGGGAATAGCTGCCCACCGTCCTGCCTCAGGGTCCCCACTCTGAGCTCGACACTGTGTGGCTCCATTAGTGGACTGGGGTGGGGCAAGAGAGACCTGGAACGTGGAGTGAAATCCTGGAATTGATGGATCAGAAAGCTCAATGAGTGGCAGAAATGCACAGGCAACTAGAGTACAAGTTCTGAAACAAACACCTGGGAGGAAATGTACAGTCCCTGGGACAGTCAGGTTCATAGAAATGAAAAGTAGACTAGTGGGGGCCAGACTGGGGGCCATGGAGGATGGGGTCAGTGTTTAATGGGCACCAAGTCAAGGCTATGGTTTTTCCAGTAGTCATGTATGGATATGAGAGCTGGACTATAAAGCTGAGAGCCAAAGAACGGATGCTTTTGAACTGTGGTGCTGGAGAAGACTCTTGAGAGTCCCTTGGACTGTAAGGAGATCCAACCAGTCAATTCTTAAAGAGATAAGTCCTGGGTGTTCATTGGAGGGACTGATGTTGAAGCTGAAACTCCAATACTTTGGCCACCTGATGCGAAGAACCGACTCACTGAAAAAGACCCTGATGCTGGGAAAGATTGAAGGCTGGAGGAGAAGCGGACGACAGAGGATGAGATGCTGGATGGCATCACCGATTCAGTGGACATGAGTTTGGGTAAACTCCGAGAGTTGATGATGGATAGGAAGGCCTGGCGTGCTGTGGTCAATGGGGTTGCAAAGAGTTGGACACGACTGAGAGACTGAAGTTTCAGAAAGGGATGACAGAAATGTTTAGGAGACAGAATACTGTTGATGACTGTACAACAATATGAATGTACTTAATGCCATTGAACTATACACGTAAAAATTATTAAAATGGTAAATTTTATGTATGTTTTACAATTGTCTTTTTGTTGTTTGTTGTTGTTGCAGTGTGGATCAGGAGGAAAAAACTGCTCAGCTTGAAGTCTGAAGCCTGCCCCAAGGGAGTTAATAACCTTGGTTAAGTTAGCTTTTTCAGCCTCAGTCTGATGCATAAAATACATAGATCTGTATCCTCGGGGTCATTATGAAAAAACGAGAAAACACCTATCATGATACCTGGTTCTCAGCAAGCACTTTGCTTTCTGAATATCCCTCTGATATTCTAGAAAAATCTTGAGAGAGTAGCCAAGGAGCCAAAGCTATGCCATGGCCGGGCACCGCCATCATCAGTGTCCTCTCCTCTACCTGTCCTGCCCCAGCCACCACCTACCAGCTTACCAGCTCATGTGCCCGCCCGCTGCCACCTCCACCTCTGAGCTCAGGCGCGCTGGACTCCTGCACCTTCCCCAGGTGCCCCACCCCGCCACAGGCCCATTCTCCTCTTTCCGGGCTTGAGGCTCCAGGTCCCTCCTGCAAACACGGTCTCCTCCCCTCCAGCTCACGATCCTTGCCAGCACCTGCACCTGGTGTGCAAATGTTGCTGGAGCGGGAAAGAAAGTCACGCAGCCAGCCTTAGGAAGCGTCGCCTTCAGTGTGTTTACGATCATACACCAGGAGCCAGCGTTCACTCTACACTCCCAGAAATCTCCCTGCGAGGCTCCCCAGGCCCTCCCCATGCTAGCTCTCCACCAGTGAGTGACCTTGCCTTATCTCCCCAGACAGAGGCCACTGCCCACCACCAAATCTACCAGCGCCTGTGCCCACCCCCTCCTCATCTCCCGCTCTCAGCAGAGGCCAGCCTTGCACACAGATTTTGGACACCGTGCTGCCCCCACCCCCACGTCCAAGAACGTCATTCTACCATCATCCTCTTTCTTCTGCATCATTAATCAGCCTTTACTCCCTACGGGGTCCTCTCCAACAGCACACAGACACATTCTGTTTAACCTGCATCCTAAACACACCCCCTTGGTCCCCATCTGTCCCTCTAGGCAATGACACAGTTCTCTGTAGGTCTGGTTATCTGGACCAGTGCCTCTCAGGCAAATTGCCAGGGAATCTTGTTCAAAGGCACATCAGATGCAGCAGGTCTGGGGTGAAGCCCAGGCTTCTGTACCGCTGGCCCCCCAGATGCTGCTCCCGCCACAGACCCCATTCTGAACGGCAGAGCTCAGTGTTTCTTCCCTCACACCTTCATGTACAAAATCCCTTCTAATCTGCCCCAGCACAGCTTCAAGGAGACCTGTCCCATTAAGGTCACCAATAAACTCCACATTGCAAACTCCAATCAAAGCATTCCTTCCTCCTTTCCAATCCTCTCCAGTTCTTTTAAAATGAACTGTAGCAACTGGAATAAAACTGTGCCCAGAAGGGGAAGGCCCCTGGTGGACCACCCACAGACCCCTCTCCGTCTCCCTCAGGCCTCTGCACCCTGCACCTCTCACTGCACCTGCTGTTCCTCTGGCAGCAGTGGCACTGGCAGAGGCTCCGACCAGGCGTTCTTTCCCTACCTGGCTTCCTAGTGTTAGTTGCCCCCAGAGCTCAGGTTCCCCCTCACCTCTCTAGACTCTGCCCTCGGGGATTCCATTTGTCTCAGCAGCTTCATCAGCAGCCCCAAACTCTCAGAACACAGGCCAGAGTACTCTCCTGACCTCCAGACTCACTCACTCCCCTCTGCCTTGTGCTGCCTCTCCCAGGGAGGGTGTCTCACAAGAATCTCAAACTTAACATTCCCAAAGTACAACTCTTGATTCCCTGCCATGTTAAAACCTACTCCTCCCCCATTCCCCATATCCAATCATATCCAGGTCTCATCACTAAAGCCAAATACATGAGAGTCACCTTTGATTCCCCTTGCTCCTTCCCCAACTCAATCCACGACCAGTTCTACTGACTCCACCTCCAAAGCCACCTGCTTCCTCCCCCTCCTCTGCCACAGCCGGGCCCGCCCACCAACCACTGACCAGTCACAACCTCCCAGTTGACCTCTCATTGCCACTTCAGCCCTCTGCAACATCTTCTCCACACAGTCCCTGCTGTAAACAAAAGCCCCACAAGTGAACATGTGTCTACAGCCCTTTAATGGCTCAGTGAAATCAAAGAAAAAACGAGAAAACACCTATCATGATACCTGGCTCTCAGTAAGCACTTTGCTTTCTGAATATCCCTCTGATATTCTAGAAAAATCTTGAGAGAGAAATTAGCCAAGGAGCCAAAGCTACGCCATGGCCGGGCATCGCCATCATCAGTGTCCTCTCCTCTACCCGTCCCGCCCCAGCCACCACCTACCAGCTCACTGGCTCATGTGCCCGCCCGCTGCCACCTCCACCTCTGAACTTGGGCTTGAAATCCAAACTCTCCACCCATCAGGCCCCCAAGACCCGGAGGCACCTTCCGGCCGGTGTGCCTTCTTCCAGTTTGCAGGGTCTGCCGCATGCTGCCCTGCAGGATCCCTCTCATACACTCTCCGCTTCTCATCCTGCTTTTAGGAGGACCGGAAGCAAGAAGAAACACAGTACTGTCAGGAAACTGAAGAATGGCCCTCGGGGCTGCCTGGAGCAGAAAGGAAGAGGCAGAGCCTGGCATGAGATGCAGCTGGAGAGGCAAGTGGGACCAGCGGCTCAGCAGT
Organism: Cephalophus harveyi; assembly: GCA_006410635.1. Lineage (NCBI taxonomy): Eukaryota > Metazoa > Chordata > Mammalia > Artiodactyla > Bovidae > Cephalophus > Cephalophus harveyi. The sequence continues at coordinate 444,187 of SJYT01079346.1, read as the reverse complement.
TTAGCGATGTTAGACCTTCTGCCGAGAGCACAGAAGAGCCTTCCAAGTGTTACAAGCAAAAGGGTGGCACGATTAGACTTGCTGTTGAGGTCCCTGTAGCTACAGTGTGGAGAAGCGGAGGGGCCCAGAGCTGATGAGGGGGGCAGGGTGGGGCCAGCAGGCCTGGCCTGAGGGAACGACAGTGAACACAGGAGAGGTGACCAGACTTCAGAGCTACTTAGGAGGTCATGATATTGTGAGTTATAAAGGATATATACTTGCTCATTCAGATGACCTAATTAAAGTGCTCACGTGCGAAAGTGTCAGTCACTCAGCGGTATCCAACTCTTCACGACCCCATGGATTGTAGCTCACTAGGCGCAGAGTCTTTCTAGGGAAGAATACTGGGGTGGTTGCCATTCCCTCCTCCAGGGGTCTCCCTGACCCAGGATCGAAGCTGGGTCTCCTGCACTGCAGGCAGATTCTTTGTCAACGAGCCATGGGAAGCCCATGCTCATGTGAAGCTCGTCTTTGTCCAGTTTCTGGCTCACTGCTCAGACTCTTGGAGTTTCCTGAGTGACGAGAGCAGGGGGAGCATCTGTCGTTAGGTCTGGTCCTGTCCTCAGATCCTGAAACCAACTCAGAGGTATAAAGGTGAAATGGTCGCCTCGTTGCTCACAACAAGACCCTTATGACCACAACTGGGGCACACCTACAAGCTGATTTCGGGGCTCCACCTCAGGATACCAGGGGAACTGACCTGGCAAAGATGGTTGGAACCTTCAGCCCCACCCCCTGATTTCTGGGGAAGAGGGGTTGGAGGCTAAATCCACCACCAGCAGCTGATGATGTGATAAGCCATGCTTATGGAACAGGACCTCCATAAAAACCCAAAAGGTGAGGTCAGGAGAATTTCCAGGTGGCAAAGCAAGTGACCATGGGAGCCTCCAAACTCCATGAGGACCCTGTCCTGTGAACCTCTTCACTTGGCTACTGATTCATACTTGCTAACATCCTCTGTGATAAAGTGGCAATTTAGTGATTAAACAGGTTTGCTGAGTTCTGTGGGCCACTTCAGCAAATTAACCAAACCCAAGCAGAGGGTTTTGAGATCCTGTAGTCGAAAGCCAGTGGGTCAGGCGTACAAATGATGACTGGGCTTGTGACTGGCATGTGAAATCCAGTCAGGGTGTTGTGGGTACCTCCAAGTTGTAGGCGGTTGGACAGATACACAGCCTGGACCTGTGACTAGTGTCTGAAATGGGGCCAGTCCTGTGGGAATGAGTCCTTGACTTGTGGTGTCTGATGCTGCCTCTGGGTAGCGAGTGTCACGGGTGAGTGGATCTGCAGGACACCCCGCTGGAGTCAGAGAATTCCTCAGTGATGTGACCCCACACACAACCCACATTGGAATTGGGTGTAGAACCCTTTTAGGAGTTAAAAAATGGCACAGTTAGTGAACGAATATATATAACTTGAGATTTTTAAAAGGCTTAATATGCGAGGGCGAGCAGAGGTACCCTCTGGCTGAAATCCATCCCTATGATGGGATCAACTTCTGCACAGTGAATGACTGGCCACAGATCTTTTCCTGTTTTTACTAGCGGAAGGGGGTGGGAGGAAGGAGGGGGATGATGGGAGAGGCAGGATAAGAGGAGACGAAGATACTAGCTCATAAATTAGGGCAGCGGATGGGAAAGGGGCCAAAAACAGGAAGAAAGGCAAGGCAAATTGTGCTGACTTCTCCAGTCTGCCTCCTGGTGACTCTTAACAGCCTTGAACTGGGTTGGAATGAACGAAAGCAATTCTCAGAGGACTTCATTTTCTGAAATTACAATTTAACATGATTTATGAAGCTTCTTGTTATAAATATGCTTGAGTCAAAGGATATTTGTCACATGAAAGTATTAGAATCATAGAATTTTTAGAGACAGGAAAAATCTGCAGATCATTGACTCAGGCTTCTGGCTCAGGGTCCCTAAATCCTTGTCTCCACATACAGACACTCCAGAAAGATTTCACTGAGAAACTAAAAGAATGAGGCCCTTCTCTCCAGGTGGATAATTAAAACGTGTTAGGCTTCCCAAATGGCTCAGTAGGTAAAGAATCTGCCTGTGAATGTAGGAATCGAAGGAGACACGAGTTCAATCCCTGGGTCAGGAAAAATTCCCCAGAGGAGGAAATGGCAACCTGCTCCAGTATTGTCGCCTGGAAAATTCCATGGACAGAAGAACCTAGCTGGCTACAGACCCTGGGGTCACAAAGAGCTGAACACGACTGAGCAGAGCAACCACAGGGTTTCAAAGAGAAATGAAGAATTGCTAGGTAAATACTGTCCAAAGATTTAAGGTAATTGGAAGAGAGGCTTTTTTTTTCCCCGTGCAATGCCATAGTTTATTTATTGGTCTTAGTGTCTCTATAAGAGACTAAGGGCTCTATAAGCACTTTTTCTTCTGATTATGCCTCTTCCCTCCCCCCCTTAAAAAAAAAAAACAAACAACTTTTTATTGTGCAAAGTTTCACACATAGGTAAGGGTAGGAAGAAGTGTTTAATAAACAGCCTTGTACCCATCACCCAGGTTCTCTGAGTTTGTTTAAAAAATACACAGATGATTAATGACTAATTTTATGCTGTTCATCAAGGAGATCATTTTGGCAATCATTTTTAACCAATTTGTTTTAGGTTAAAAAAAAACAAACAAAAAAAACCCCCCAAAAACCTCAGCTGTTCCATTTGGTTTAGGAACTAGCAAGATTTTAATTTCTAATTACCAAAGCTACTGAATATTTGGCTAGTTAATCCTAGCATCTGACAATGAAGGACCAGAAGAAAGAACATAAAGTTTCAAGTATAACATTAAAAGTTCTAGAGTAGTAATCCAGCTGCATTTTAATCTCCTGTGGCACAGACTTCAGGAAGCACATGAAACAAAACCTTCAAAAAGAAACCATTGTAGCTAGTGTCCAAGAATGCTAATGGTCCTTAAGCTTCCCCAGGGCAGTCCACTCCCACCATGCACCAGGCTGGTCCGTGTGCTGGCAGAAGCAATAGTATACTTCCAGATTAGGTACCAGGATACCACACTTTCCAGCCTGATCATCCTCCCTTTCCCTCTGAGATCACCTGCTCTCAAGGAAAGTGAGCTCCCAGGTTGTGAAGAGTCCTGTGGGGCGGCCACGTGCTAAGGACTGAGGCCTCCACCCAACAGCCATGTGAGTGCCCCACCCTGGGGCGGTGACTCTGAACAAAAGCATCCAGCCAGGCTGTTCCCAGATTCCAGAAACTGTATGATTATGAATGTCTGTTGTTTCAAGCTGCTAAATTTGGGGCAATTTATTACACAGCAGTAGAAAATTCATTCAAAAGATAAACTTTAGAGGCAGGCATTCACACAGGGCCAAACTACTCTATTTCCTTCAACTCATATACCAAGCAAAATTACATAGCTTGGAGTATCAATATTTTAATTTGGATCAGATCGAACTTAATATTCTGTATGTCAACTCCCAATCAGTGGGTCTACAACATACTATATAAAAATTGCCCACAAGGCACTGACAAAAGCAACAAAGAACAACATACTAGCAATTGCCTATTTTTTTTAGATTTTTTTAAATGTGGACCATTTTAAAGTCTCTATTGAATTTATTACAATATTGCTTCTACTTTATGTTTTGGCTTTTTGACCATGCAGCATGTGAGATCTTAGCTCCCCAACTAGGGGAGCTACATTGCAAGGATAAGTCTTAACCACTGGACCACCAAGGAAGCCCCAACAATTATCAATTAATAGCACCTGTTTCTGCATTTAGGTTTCAATTTTTCTAATGGCAAAAACTCAAAGATTTGTCTATAGCAGTAACAGAGAACACCCAGGAAAATGACAAGCACTTGCCTTTTTTTTTTTTTTTTTTAAGGATAACATAAACATGAAATTGAGACCTGGCTGGCATTCTGTAGTTGCTATGGTAACCACAAGCCCCTGCCCTCTTTGACAAGCCCCATTCACATTCTCTTCCATTCTTCCTACTCTCACCCACCCAAAAGCTCCCACGTCCTCTTGCCTTCTTTGCCCCTCTACTTTTTGGAACATGCAAGAATATGTACATACGCACCCATATTTGTATTCATAGGAACCAAAAAATGAGGAGCAAAAGGAGACAGCTCATGGTCAAGTGTCCAAGACTAGATACTCAGCTGCCGTTAGTCAGATCAGGGGGTCTGTGTGAGCAGACAGCTAATGCTCAATGAATACCAGCTTCCTTCCTCCTCCTCACCTCCCCCTAGGCTTCCCGGTCTGGTGAGAACAGCTTCATTTTCTCTTGTTCTTGCTCAGTTCTCCTTCATTCGGACTCCTCAGCAACTTGCATTCACTTTAGAAAAACATCCAAGGGGTTGTCTGTTGAGAGGTACAGGCAGCCCCCAACTTAGGAGGTAACCTACGATTTCTCAACTTTATGATAGTATAAAAGCAATATATGTTCAGTAGAAATCATACTTCAAATTTTGAATTTTGATCTTTTTCTGGGCTAGCAATATACAGTAAGATACTCTCTTGTGTGCAGAAAACCTATATAGACACATCTCCCCAAAAGATATACAGATGGCCAACCAGGACATGAAAAGATGCTCAACATTGATAATTATTAGAGAAATGCAAATCAAAGCTACAGTCATCTCACACCAGTCAGAATGGCCATCATTTAAAAGTCTACAAATAATAAAATGCCGGAGAGGGTGTGGAGAAAAGGGAACCCTCTTACACTGTTGGTGGGAATATACATACATTGGTGCAGTCACTATGGAAAACCGCTCGGAGGTTCCTTAAAAAGCTAAAAATAGAACTACCATATGATCCAGCAATCCCACTCCTGGGCGTATATCCAGAGAAAACTAATCCAAAAAGATACAGGCACCCCTATGTTCACAGCAGCACTATTAACAATAGCCAAGACACGGAAACAAGCTAAATGTCCATGGGAAAATGAGTGGATAAAGCAGATGTGGCACATATATACAGGGGAATACTACTCTGCCATAAAAAGAATGAAATAACGTCATTTGCAGCAACATGGATGAACCTAGAGATTATCATACTGAGTGAAATAAGTCAGACAGAAAAAGACAAATACCACACGATGTCAGTTACAGGTGGGATCTTAACGAATAATACAAATGAACTTATATACAAAACAGAAACAGACCCGTAGACATAGAAAACAAACTTATGGCTACCAAAAGGGAGGGTGAGGTGGGGGAGGGAGGGGGAAGGGGAGGCAAATTGGGATTAACATATATACGCGACTATATATAAAGCAGATAAACAACAAGGTCCTACTGTATAACACAGAGTACTTACATATCCAATATCTTGCAATAACTTTTAATGGAAGAAATCTGAAGATGAATATTTATATATATATGTATGTATATGTGTGTGTTAGTCGCTCAGTTGTGTCCAACTTTTGCAATCCTATAGTCTGTAGCCTACCAGGCTCCTCTGTCCATAGAATTCTTAGGCAGGAATACTGGAGTGGGTAGCCATTCCCTTCTCCATATATGCATGAATATATATGTATATTTTTTTTTTTTGTGTATATATATATGTATCGCTGTGTTGTACACCTGAAACCAATACAACATCGTAAACCAACTATACTGCAATAAAAAAAAACAACAAAACCCTCTCCTGTGATGATGGGCCACAGCCCCATTCAACATAGGATCATGAGGGTGAACAACTGATACAGAAACAGTCCATACCCTCCAAGCCCACAGAGCCAGTCTGCCTTCCACTCTGAATACAGAATTCAATAGGTTACATGAGCTATTCAACACTACAAGACAGGCTTTGTGTTAGGTTATTTTTTTCCAAATGGAGGCTGAGGAGTGCTCTGAGCAGGTCTAAGGTGGACCAGAATAAGAGATGAGGTTCAGAAGTGTATTAAATCTTTGACTTATGATATTTGTAACCTATGATGCGTTTACTGGGACATACCTCACCCTAAGTCAAGGACCATCTGTAATTGGAGCCAGTGAAAAGTGGGCGTCTTGATATCACCCTGAGACAAGTTACAGCTCCCGGGACTACTCAGTACTGTCCTTCTAGGTCGTTACACTGTCTCCACATTTAGCTTTCAGAAAAGAGCTCCAATTATGTTTCTAACATCCACAAATCCACTAAGTGGATAAGAATTTAGTAACTGAATGCAAAGAAGTATTGTGGGATGGGGTAATGTAGCACCAAGAATTGTCTCAACTGGGTGATTTAAAAATTTCCAGCATCTCAAGCCAATCTTGGGCCAAGGCAAGAACCTTGAAGAATTAAGGCAAGAAATCAGAACTTTTACGCTTCTTCCACCTTCTATCAAGACTCACTGAAACCCGATTTACAGCCCTAATTCTCTTTTCCTATCTTTAGATGTCCAGTCCTATATCCCCCACCACACACACACACCACAAATAAAGTATCTAATTAACTTATCCCTCCACTCTTTTTCACACTAAATCTTAGGAAAGGTTCTACTCCTTTGGCATAGTTGGGAAATCTTGCTGATATCTCAGATCAGAATACCCACTGTTTCCAGGGGAAATAACATGAATAGAAAGGAAGGAAAGACCCAGATGGGGTCAGAAGACAGACTAGCTGTCCCAAATGAAACCACACAGAAGAGATGTGTGTCCGTGGCCTTTTTCCCACCCCAACAACCATCTACCCCCACTACCACAAACAGCACCTCAAACATTCCTTACTTTGTTTAATACTAACAAGTAGGTCAGCTATTATCACCTTTTCACAGCTGTGGACTCTGCAGCACAGAGAAGGCCAAAGCCCTGCTCAAGAACACACAGCGAATGGAGTTTCAGAATCTGGACCCTCCTGTTCTTTCCAATATTCAATGCTACCTTTCATGTTCAGCCCATATCTGATATTTCAATGATACTGCTCCAGGTTGAAGGACCATTGCCTTCAATTGTTTGAATTCTCACATCCGAGAATCTTACTGCCCTGCTTATAACATGAAAAGATACCCTATCCCCTCCGATCATTAGTACCCACTATCCATCCTCAAAACCTAATCCCCCCCCCCCCCCCATCCTCCAAAAGAGGTTAGGAGACCAGGACAAAGTAGAAAGTTCACTGTTCTATGAGGGTTGAAACCAAGTTACAGATAACTCCAATGAGAGCAATCAGCCAAGTCTCCCTCACTGGGAATTCTAAATGAGTCCGCCAGACAGGAGAGCTTCTCTCCACAAGAATCACCTGAAAGCAACGAAGTTCATCGTTTCTAGATTTACCTGAAAACGAACACGGATACGAGCCCGGGCGCAGCTGTTGCTGCCACTAGCCGTCTGAATCCACCTCCTAGACCTACCGGGGGCGAGAAGAGAAGCACGGGCAGGTTCAGGTGCGCCCAAGGAGAAGCCGCCCAGCGCCGGCCCCTCTCGGGAAGGAGCCCAGGGGTAGGGGCAAACTCAAGCTCGTCTCCAACACAGGACCAAACCAAGACCGCAAAGAGACCACACGACTTCCGAAGAGCGGCCCCGGGTCGGTCCACGGCCAAGTTCCTAAGGCACTAACAAGTTTTTGCAACATTCACAGACTCGCCCAGACCACAGCGGCGACTCAGGGCCTGAGGAAGTGGACCATCCTCGGCAGGAGGCCCGAAGGGCAGGAAGTGGAGGCAGAGGCCACTTGCGGGAAAAGGGAAGAAGTGGCAGACTCGGGGGCGGGGGGAGGGGGGTAAGGCGGGGCGCCGCCCCTTCTTCCTCGTCCCCGAGCGGGTCTGGGAGGACACCCACCCCAATCCCCGCCCGAGTGGGGCCGCTACAGCCAGGTCGCCCTTGGGCCACAGACCTGCGCGGAACTGGGGGTAGAGGCCACTGGCCCGGGACGCGCACCCGCTCCCCGCGCGCGCCCCACTTGGCCTGAGGGGGGGGCCCCTGGAGCGCGGACACCCTTACCTGGGACCCGTCCCGCGCCGCCTGGCCGTCCGCACCCGCCCCTGCCCTTAAACCGGCTCCGCCCGCTTCTTCGCCTCCTCTGGGGGCCGGACCCCAGCCGTACCCCGCCGATTTGTCATTGAGCAGCCAGCCGGCTTCCCCACCCCTGAGCGCGCGCCCGGCGTCGCCTAGGCAACCCCGCCCCTCCAGAGCGCGCCCTGCCTTCCGCTCCTGCCCGCCCCCCGGAGGCCGCGCCCCTCGCGAGCGCAGTAGCCAATCTGAAGCGGATCTTCCAAGCCTAGGGCGGGAAGAGCGGGCTCGACACCCTGGCCCCGCCCACCCCCGCTTCTTCCTGTCCGCGACGGACGCGCCGCACGTAGCCGCTGCTGCGGTGAAGGAATCCCAGCCGGTCTGGGGACGCTGGGTGTGGTGGCCAGGGTGTTCCCGCCGTGGGTTTAGGTCAGGGCGAGGCTAGAGCCCTGGAAAGCATAAGGGAAGGTCAGGCCTGATATAGAAAAACCAAGGTAAATCACGATGCGGCGGCGCGGGACGCGCGGACCAGGGCCTCCCGAGGCGGGACCTCCAACTGCCGCCGGGACTCGCCAGGCTGATTAACACCCCACTAGCAGTAATGCGACTGTCGGTGCCAGCAATAACTTGGCCCAGGTCACGTACAGAGGCTGGAATCCTCACCCCAGCCGTAGCCTTGATGCAGCAAGTTAAGTGGGCCGACAGGTTTTCCACCCACAGTATGTCCCCTTACGGTCCTCCAAAGCCGGAGAACTTGTTCTTTCCATCCAAATAGGGTTTGGGTTGATTTTCCTAGCCGCCCGTTCCTAGAGCTGAGTCCTATCCTCACTCCACTTGCCTCCGTAGAATTTATGGCCCCACTGGTCCCACACAAACCTCACGGCATGTCCATCACACACCCTATGGCAATTAATTGTTTAAATGACCGCCTCCATAATCTCTAGGGATGGAAACTATCTCTTGTTCCATTTGATATCCACAGTAGCTAGCATCGGTATAATTAATTCTTTCCTTGCTGATAATTATACATCAGGGTGCTGTGTGTATTATGAGAGGCTTTGTGCTGTGATTAAATTGCTATGTATAAGCAACAAACAGATTCAGGCACTCTACCAAGAGCTGAAGCAAAAAGCACAGAAGCTTTTACTTAAAGTAAGGGGCTTAACAACAACAAAATGTCACGAGAATATCCTAGTGTTACCCTACTATCTTTAGTAGTCTGTTTTGTCTTTCTCATACACATTAGTCGTGTATGTGTGTGTTGCTCAGTCGTGTCCGACTCTTTGTGACCCCCATGGACTGTAGCCCACCAGGCTCCTCTGTCCATGGAATTCTCCAGGCAAGAATACTGGAGTGGGTTGCCATTTCCTTCTCCATAAAGTCTTATATTGCCTGCTCATTATATGACAGAAATTCTGCTGGATGCTATGGGGGATAAGGTAGAAGACTTCTCAAAAAGGATAAAGATGATAATTGTAGCCCACCAGGCTCCTCTGTCCATGGAATTCTCCAGGCAAGAATACTGGAGTGGGTTGCCATTTCCTTCTCCATAAAGTCTTATATTGCCTGCTCATTATATGACAGAAATTCTGCTGGATGCTATGGGGGATAAGGTAGAAGACTTCTCAAAAAGGATAAAGATGATAATACTAAGTGAAGGAAGTCAGAGACAAATGCTGTATGATATCACTTACATATGTGGGATCTAAATTTGTGGCACAATTGAACTAATCTACTAAAGAGAAACAGACATAGAGAACAGACTGGTGGTTGCCAAGGGGATGGAGTGGGAGTGTGGGGTTAGCAGAGGCAAAGAATTATATACAGAATGGATAAACAGCAAAGGCCCTGCTGTATAGCAAGGGAACTACAGTCAATATCACAGTGTGATAAACCATAATGGAAAAGAATACGAAAAAAATGTATATACCTGCATGACTGAGTCAGTTTGCTGTACAGTAGAAATTAAAATATTGTAAATCAACTATCCTTCAATAAAATAAATTTTAAAATAAAATTTAAAAACTAACAGAAGCTGTCTAGTATTTATAACCTAGAAGGGGAATCAGACCCAAACCTTTCCTATGAAGTAATGACTAAGTGCACAGATTCAGAATCAGGAAGCATAGATTGAGAGGAAAGCTCTACCACAGAACTAGCAGTGACTTAATTAGGAAGTTAGCCTCTGTCACCCTCAGGAGCAGCACCTGCACCCTGCAGATGTGAGGATGTAAGGTGACTCAGTACAGTGCCAGGGACTTGATGAGTGCTTAACAAACGTTAGCTTCAACCGTGATGGCCGCCAAAGGCCGAGATGTACACTCAAGGCTATTATAGGAGCCTTTAGGAAGAGCTGTCTCACAGAGGACACAGCCGGGGACCACGTCCCACCAGGGATGAGCTCTGAGAGGTAACCTGCCGTGGAAGCTCTGAGACTGCTCCTATCAGGTCTCAGGGGGTTCCCTTGTCTGCAGAGCTTCTCCTGAGGGAACCCTGACTCCCCACATGCCAGGGGCCTGAACAGCAGGGATACAAGATAACAGCCCCACCCCTGACCCCCCACCCCAACCTGCGATGAACATTTAGCGTGGCTGAGAAATAAACCTTTGTGGCTTGAAGGCACTGAGAGCTGGTGGGTGTTTGTTGGCTGCAAAGCTTAGCCTCCTCTGACTGATGCCAGGCCTTGATGTGTGTGCCAAGCTGGGGGTGTACTGGTGAACGACTCAGATGAGAGAACCAGTAAACAGACAAGCAACTGGAGAATCCCAGATAATTCTTATTTAAATTAGATAACTAAATAATTATTAACTAAAAAATTAAATTAGATAAATAAAAGCCTCTTGATGAAAGTGAAAGAGGAGAGCGAAAAAGTTGGCTTAAAGCTCAACATTCAGCAAACGAAAATCATGGCATCCAGTCCCATCACTTCATGGCAAATAGATGGAGAAACAGTGGAAACAGTGTCAGACTTTATTTTTGTGGGCTCCAAAATCACTGCAGATGGTGATTTCAGCCATGAAATTAAAAGACGCTTACTCCTTGGAAGAAAAGTTATGACCAACCTAGATAGCATATTCAAAAGCAGAGACATTACTTTGCCGACTAAGGTCCGTCTAGTCAAAGCTATGGTTTTTCCTGTGGTCATGTATGGATGTGAGAGTTGGACTGTGAAGAAGGCTGAGCACCGAAGAATTGATGCTTTTGAACTGTGGTGTTGGAGAAGACTCTTGAGAGTCCCTTGGACTGCAAGGAGATCCAACCAGTCCATTCTGAAGGAGATCAACCCTGGGATTTCTTTGGAAGGAATGATGCTAAAGCTGAAACTCCAGTACTTTGGCCACCTCATGCGAAGAGCTGACTCATTGGAAAACACTCTGATGCTGGGAGGGATTGGGGGCAGGAGGAGAAGGGGACGACCGAGGATGAGATGGCTGGATGGCATCACAAACTCGATGGACGTGAGTCTGAGTGAACTCCGAGAGATGGTGATGAACAGGGAGGCCTGGCGTGCTACGATTCATGGGGTCGCAAAGAGTCGGACACGACTGAGCGACTGAACTGAACTGAGTGAATGAGCAAGAAAAGTTCCTCTCAGGAGGTGACATTTTATCTAGGACCTGAAGGATGCAAAGGAATCAATCCCAGGAAAGGTTGGGAGTGAGGGGAAGGAGAAACTGTTTTGAGAGGAATAATAAGCTACACATACTCCTAAGGCACAAAAAAGTGTGGTCCTTTTGACAACAGACGTGGGGGCAGGGGCGGAGCAGAGAGAAAGCCGTGGGCCAGGAGGGAAGTGAGACCACATGAGAGGGCAGAGGGAGGTAGGGGCGTCCAGGTTATACGGAGACTGAATTTATTCCGACTGTGACACGAAGCCACTGAGGAGTTTCAAGCCCAGAGGGTGACATGCTTTGATTTAGATTTTGGAAAGAGCACTCTCACTACTGTGTAGAGGATGAGCTATAAGGAGCAGATTTGGGCATGGGGGGTTAGAAGGCTGTTACAGGGGTCCAAACAAAGTGAGGGCCAGAGGTAGGAAGAGAAATCTGCCCTCAGCAGATGTGGGGAGACTGAAGGAGGAGGGGAGCAAAAGCACTGAAGACTAAAAGGAAGATCCTCCTGCCAACTCCCAGAAAAAGCAGGGGCAAGGCTGGAAGCTGGGGCCCCCAGAGATGTCCTCACCCCAGGGAGACGGGTGCTCAAGAGCCAGGCAGGAGGAGGGAGGCTGTGGATTCAGAAGCTAGCCAATTTCCTAGAACATCAGCCAGAAGAAGAGACTTACTCCCATGAGCTGCCGTGTTACATAAATAGATGGTATTATTAGAAAGAGTCTGACAGCATCCCGGAGGGCCCTTGACACTTGGTGACCACTTCCACTAGAAAAAAGAGGGGAGCCACTGATCTGTAGACAGTGAAGAGCCATTCTCTCCTACTGAAGGTTATGGCAAGAATCTATTGTAAAAGCAAAACCAAACAGGGGTTCATCTCCAGCATTCACATCCTCTTTCCTCTCTGTTTCCTCAGCTTTCAATGCCCTGCGCTTCCTGCTACCTCATCCTCTTCTCAGGAACAGGTCTCACGGGCTCATTTGCATGCAGGAATAAATGACCAAAGACAGCTCTGTGGGTACCCACTCCTTCCTGGGGGTTTGCATCGTCTAAAACCAAAAGCTGAAGTCTTAGGCCAGGGGAAGTTTTTAGGGGAGGACCAGAGATCTTTAGTTTACACAACTAGGATGGAGTGACTTATCCCTCCCCTGGGAAAAGATTTAAGCTCCTGGGTTCTCATTCAAGGTGCCAGTAATGCATTCTTGGATCCTTTTCCAAAGCCTGGGGAGTAGTCCCAAGCCTTCTTGCCCTTGTAGCCTTCTGCTGGCAGCTACCAACAAAAGTCCTTGGCGCTTGCTTGTTCCCAAATGTATTCAAAATCTTGATTTTGGTGTTCAATTTAGTTCCTGTCATTGAAAAAGACTTCTCAGGTGTGATCTCTACCACTTTTGCCAAGTATTTTATCTAGAACTTCACTTTCCTATGTGGTCTCTACAGCTCCAGCCCAGTTGCAGGAACTAACCAGGTGTCTCAGGAATTGCCCTGCAGGGAACTAGCTGGGGGAGATGTTTTCATCTTCCAAGAGAAATTAATCCACATGGGAAACACGTTAGAAAAAACTGACTCCTTGCTATTTTGAATAGTTGAATCAGTTGCACTTATCTTTCTGCCATCACAGCTTACCACGAGCTGGCTTCCTAGAAATGAGGACAAGTTTGTCTTGTCATTAAGTAATGTCTTCATCATTATGACTAAACCCCACCACGTGCCAGCTCACACTCTCCGCTTCCAACTTTGTGGACACGTGCTCTGTGCTTCTGAAACTGCACAGAAACCACTGCCAAGATCCAGTACTGACCTCCAGGTAACCAGAGAAAAACCCCTGGAGAGTGAGTGTTGCTAAGGCCTACAAGCGTGAGAGAAAATGAGATCCAAGTGCCTGCATCCTGTGCTGAGCTCGATCCACCACGGTCTCCCAGGAAGCCAGCCCCCTCTCACAGGATGAACATGCCCTGCCTCTCTCCCAGCCCAGACATTCTCCTGATCTGCATGAGACCCATGGAGCTAGCCAGCTCTGGGCAGCTAGGCATGCAGACAAGGACACGAGGACACCAAAACCTAAGTTAGGAAAAGGGATGAGGAAATAAGTGATGTCAGCTGTGTAGGGGAGCAAACTTTACCAACGCAGAATGTGTCTCTTTGGCTTGAAGATTATTTTGAGCTATAAACAATCAAGGCCCAAAAGACTCAGACCCTCCCCCTAACTGCTTAAAAGAACTTAGACAGGGCTTCCCTGGCAGTTCAGTGGTTAAGAATCTGCCTTGCAATGCAGGGGACAGTGGTTCGATTCCTGGTCCAGGAAGATCCCACAAGCTACTGGGCAACTAAGCCTGTGCACCACAATTACCAAGCCTGTGCTCTAGAGCCCATGAACCGCAACTACTGAACCCACACGCTGCAACTGCTGAACCCCACGTGTCCTAGAGCCCGTGCAACAAGGGAAACCACCACAATGAGAAGCCTGTGGACCGCAACCAGAGAATAGCCTCCATGCACCACAACTAAAGAAAGCCCACCTGCAGCAATGAAGACTCAGCATGGCCAAAAATTAAAAAAATAAAAAGAACTTAGATGGAGGACCTGTTGCAGGATGACCCATCGCTCTAGAAAAACATAACAGAATAGAGGACCTCTGCATCCCTATGTCACTGCACAGCCCAGCAGACATTTGTTTACCAAACATTTGCTCGTTTCATCTTCCTATAAACTATCTTCCTTCTCTCTGAAGTCCCCACTCTACCCCTTCTCCTCTAGAACGGCTAACCCTCAACTACCTAACTTGTTCTGGGGCTCCACATGCTTAGAGAGGCCCTATATGTACGTAATTAAGTTTCATTTCTCTTGCTAATCTCTCCCATGTCTAGTTAACTCTTAGACCAACCAGAACCTAGAAGGGCCAAGAAAAGTCCTTCCTCCCCTGAAAGGCATGCTTTCAGGGGCCTGTGCTACGGAGCCTGACCTTTGCTCTCTCGTGCCCTTTGCTGTGGCCTACGGGGCTGCTAGTCTTCACTTTACAGATGAGGACCTTGGGCCTCAGGGGCCCACAGGACCAAAGGGAAGAGCCAGGCTTGGTGCTTGGCCTTGACTAGCTCTGTTCTTGCCCTAGTGCAATCACAGCAATCCTGGCGGGGGGGGGCCCCTCCTCCCTACTCCCACCCCACAACCGCTGCCCCAGCAGTGTGGTCCAGGGAACCCCAGGCCTTTTCATCACCACCTGCCTGCTCCTGGGAGAGGGGCGGAGCTGCATTTCAGCCCCTGCCCCAGCAGCTGGGGAGGAGCCCCACAGCACGCCATGACTTTTTCATGGAACAAGACTTTTTAATGTGCTTTTCTTTTTTATGGATAGCCCCATCTCTTCCCTGCAGCTGTTCCAGAAAACAGGACAAGGCTACCAGGTCAGAGGCCTGAGGGATGTGGGGTGACTGGCAGGGGATAAGGGACCCCTGAGCTGAAAGAAAGCTAACTATTATCAGCAGAATTACCCCCAGCCCCGAGTCTCTCCTCCAGAAGCAAGACCATCAAAATATTACAAGGTCTGGTGTAGGGAACCTGGGCTCGAGCCCTGGTCTCAGCATTCTCAAAAAAAGAACATCTCTGGGCTGGGGCTTGGGGAACAAGTCCCTTTTCTAGCATCCATTTTTCTGGGGAGTTTTAATTCTTTACAATCGCCAAGAAGAAACTGGGTAGACAGGAACAAAATGAAAGCAGCAATGAGGTGAGTATGGCCCCAGGGCTGTAAAGCTGCAAGCTCCCAGGGAGGCTGGGCCCCCATTGGTACAGCGAGAAGAAGATGGCGAGAGTCACACTCCCAGGACCTCCTTCCAAAACCCACGCAGGAGGCAAATCCAGCCACAGTGGGTGACACTTGGGCCAGAATCCTAGGAAGCAACCTAGGGGGCTGTGCAGACCCCCTGCACACAGGAAGGGCCAAGCGGCCTGAGGCCAGATTCCTGCCCTCTGCCCCTTGGGCCTCTGCCCTCACCTCAGACAAGCAGGAGATGAGGCCCAGAGCTCAGGAAGCCACATGGGGGGTTTTGAGGCCATGGGGAGCCTCTCAACTGAGACTGGGCCTGCCCTGCCCCTCAGCCCTTCAGGCGAGCACATCACCAGGTCCGGGGCTGAGCGGTTCACAACGCCTTTTGGCATCTTTCATGCAGCACACTCCAAGAGGGAGGTCAGACTTCCTATTCACAAGTAGGTCAGTGAGGTTGAGAGTTCAAACCAGCTGTGCCTGACAAGTCCACACACTCCTTATCCCAGTCCCGTGGCAGCAAGGCTCTGTGACCTTAGCCAAGTCACCTCCCCTTTCTGGATCTGTTTCCTCTGTCTGGTGACAGTCTCAAGTCTGCCGAGCGCCTGCTATGGGCCAGAGCTCTGCCAGACACCAGCTGCAGGGAACAGTGTCTCTCACATCCTCTGCTCCCACCCCTCCCGCAGGGGTGCCCACACAAGGTGGACACCACTCCTTTGGCAGAGCCAGCTCAGCTCCCTGCTGCTGAGGCCTCCTGAGACTCCTGGCCCCACAGTGCTCTGCTCTCATCTCATCACAGCCTGAAGTCTTCTCTAGGAGCTTTGTTAGAGGAGTGGCTGCCATCTAAACGCAAGGCTAGACAGTCTCTCCCCAGATGACCTGGTGCTGAAACGTGGGAGATCTGGTCCTTTGGTTTACTGGAGGTCTGATGGCTGTTGTCAGCCACTCACATTTAAATATTAATTCCTTTAGTCCCTCCTACAGCTGAGATGTTAAACATCAAAGTGTCTGCTACAATGAAACGCTCGTTAACTAATGGATGGATGGATAGGCAGATGGATGGATGTGTGGGTGGGTGGATGGATGGGAGGATGGGTGGATGGATAGATGGATGGATGATGAATAGATGGATGGATGGGTAGATGGGAGGATGGATGGGTGGATGGGTAGATCGATGGATGGATGAATGAATGGATGGATGGATGGAAGGATGGATGGGTGAGTGGAGGGATGGATGGGAAGATAGGTGGATGAATGGGTGGATCGGTAGATGGATGGGTGGATAGACGCGTGGGTAGATGGACGGATGGAGAGGAGAACGGTTGGGTGGCTGGAGGGATGGGTAGATGAGTGGGTGGACAGATGGATGGGTCAGTGGATGGATGGGAGGATGGGTAGATGGATGGATGAACAGACAGTTGATTGGGTGGATGGACAGGTGGGCAGATGGCTGGGTGTGTGGATGAGGGAATGGAGGAATTGGAGGAATACGATTAAGAGGCTTCACGATGAGAGAGTGCCATTCACTGAACTGGAGACACCCTGATGAGGCAGGTGTGAGGTGGTGGATGGATGGGCAGCCACAGGGTTGTCTGGAGGTGCTGAGAATACAGGCAGGAGACAGAGAAGGCACATGCAGCGACCAGCGTGCCAGACGGGGAACACAGACCCCCAGCGTTTCGACAGTGGCAGTCTTCCACTGCAGGCCCTGCGTGGCACACACAGAAGCATGGCCTATGGCCCATCTCACTCATACCTAGTGACTAGGGCCCCTGCTGCCGGCCTTGTCAACTCACACGGGGTGGTGTCTTGACCCAAGGCCACCACATATGTCTCAGCAGAGCTGTGACAGCCTGGGCCCAGGCTTTGATGACCAATGCCAGCAGGCCCCTGATCTGGAACACCCACAGCATCTGTTCACTTGCCCCTCCCTCAGGGGACAAAGTCCCAAGACTACTAAGGCTGCAAAATCAACTAGAGATGCAATATTGGGGGCATATCTATACTACAAATTATTCATTGGTGAAATTCAAAATCAGCTAGGCATCTTGTATTTTTACTTGCAAAATGTGACAATGCTACCCAAGCTCAGGGGTCTCTGAATGGGCAGATCTCAATGGTCCACACCCACCAATGTTGTCAAAGCCCCGGCTATAAGGTTTGCTGAGGAGGGAGGCCAGAGTGGCAGGCTTGGACAGAGTGACTCCCTCCCAGGGCATGCAAGAATCCCCCCCAGCAAGGACAGCGGGGCTTAGTGAGATGGTGTGTGGCAGCCCTACCCCTAGGGAAGGTGGGTGCAGGGACGTGCCCTCCAGGTCTTATCCAATCCCAGCCCCTCCTCTAAGACTAACTCTCCTGGATTCAGGCCTCTCTGATCTGTGCACACATTTTCACCACCAATTGCAAGGCTCCTTGTACTCTTCTGCTGTCCTGTGGGTTGGAGAAGCCCCAAAAGAAATTATTAGACCCCAGCAGACTGTGTGACTGATGCTACAGCCCAGCGTGATGCGCTAAAGCCAGCTCTCAGCCAGAACGTAAGGCTGACTTAAATCCTGGCCTGCCACAGCCTAGCCGAGGGACCTCAGGCAAGACATGTCAGGGCTCTGAGCCTCAGTTTTCCTGTCTGCAGGAGTCAGCTATCACTAGTAACACAAGATATGGGGTGGAGGGGAGAGTTAAATAACAGAATGCAGAAAGCTCGCTGCCAATCTGGCCTGTAGGAGGCCTTGCTTCACATCTGTTTCCTATATTTTGTTTTGAATTAATTTATTAACTGTGGTAAAATACACACTATAGGGGACTTCCCTAGTGGCCCAGTGGTTAAGTCTCTGCCTTCCCATGCAGCAGGTATGGGTTTGCTCTCTGGTTGGGGAACTAAGATCTCACATGCCACAGAGCCAAAAAAAAAAAAGACAAAACATAAAAAAAAAACAAAATACACACTATAAAATTCACCATCTCAACCATTTTTAAATGCACAGTTCAGTGGCACTAAGCAAGTTTACATTCTTGTACAGCCATCACCACCATCCATCTCCAGAACTCTTTCCATCCTGCACGACCAAAACTCTTCCCATTAAACAGTAACTCCCAGGACCCTCCTCCCCACCAGCCCCTGGCTCCCACCCCTCTTAGGGCTTAGCTCCAGGGGGAGCTATGCCTCTATGGATCTGACTCCTATAAGGGGTCTTGTGTAAATGGAATCATACAGTGTCAGTCTTTTGTAATTGGCTTGTTTCACTTCCCTTAACATCCTCAACGTTCATCCATGTAGTAGCATGTGTCAGAATTTCCCTTCTAAGACTGAGGAGTATTCTATTACATACATATAATAATCATATACATATATATGTATATAGTTATTTTATTCATCCGACAGTGGACACTTGGGCGTGCTTCCGCCTTCTGGTTATTATGGATGCTGCTGCTGTGGACACAGCGTTCAAATATCTCTTTGAGACCCTGCTTTCAAATCTTCAGGTTTCATACCCAGAAGTGGAATTGCAATCCTGTACGGGAGACGGGGATCAAGACCATCCCCATGGAAAAGAAATGCAAAAAAGCAAAATGGCTGTCTGGGGAGGCCTTACAAATAGCTGTGAAAAGAAGAGAGGCGAAAAGCAAAGGAGAAAAGGAAAGATATAAGCACCTGAATGCAGAGTTCCAAAGAATAGCAAGAAGAGATAAGAAAGCCTTCTTCAGTGATCAATGCAAAGAAATAGAGGAAAACAACAGAATGGGAAAGACTAGAGATCTCTTCAAGAAAATTAGAGATACCAAGGGAACATTTCATGCAAGGATGGGCTCGATAAAGGACAGAAATGGTATGGACCTAACAGAAGCAGAAGATATTAAGAAGAGGTGGCAAGAATACACAGAAGAACTGTACAAAAAAGATCTTCACGACCCAGATAATCATGATGATGTGATCACTAATCTAGAGCCAGACATCTTGGAATGTGAAGTCAAGTGGGCCTTAGAAAGCATCACTACGAACAAAGCTAGTGGAGGTGA
>SJYT01079346.1:371961-424767 GCA_006410635.1 Cephalophus harveyi | reverse complement strand
AAACTCCAGTACTTTGGCCACCTCATGCGAAGAGTTGACTCATTGGAAAAGACTCTGATGCTGGGAGGGATTGGGGGCAGGAGGAGAAGGGGACGACCGAGGATGAGATGGCTGGATGGCATCACTGACTCGATGGATGTGAGTCTGAGTGAACTCCGAGAGATGGTGATGAACAGGGAGGCCTGGCGTGCTGCGATTCATGGGGTCGCAAAGAGTCGGACACGACTGAGCGACTGAACTGAACTGAACTGAACTGAGGACTTTTTAACTTCTTGAGGGACCCCATGCTCTTTTCCACAGTGGCTGCACCATTTCACATTCCCACAGTGCGGGAGGTTTCCACTCTCTCCACAGCCTCACCCACACTTACTTTCTGCTTTTTCAGAGCAGTTGTCCTAAGGGCTTGAGGGGAGCCAGTTCCCCCTACTTCTGGACCTGCTCCCAGCAGGAAGTTGTGGCTGTTAGTCCTGTGAATCTGTCCTGAGCTTCCTCCCCTGGTCCTCTGGGTCCCTGGGGGGCAAACAGGCTTTTTCTCTCCCTGGGAGGACCACTGACTTTGCTTCTCGCTCCCCTTGGAGCTAAGTCCTCTGTCCCACCCAAAAGCAGTCGGAGTAGCAGCTGGAAGTCCCACCACAAGGACACCGTTTCCCCAAGTCCCCGGCACTCACACTGAATGCCTGGAGGCTACCCCCTCACTAACCCAGCAGCACACAGGGCAGAAGGCACGACCATGGCTGGCATGTGATCAAGGTGAACACTAATGGAGGCAAGGCCTGGAATGATCCAGAACAAGACCGGGAAGGGGGCCTGTGTGTATCCTGCTGCTCTTTACATTACGGGG
This sequence comes from Cephalophus harveyi, assembly GCA_006410635.1. Classification (NCBI taxonomy): domain Eukaryota; kingdom Metazoa; phylum Chordata; class Mammalia; order Artiodactyla; family Bovidae; genus Cephalophus; species Cephalophus harveyi. The sequence goes on along the minus strand of SJYT01079346.1, from coordinate 423,926 downwards.
GATGCTTCAGCAGGACTTTGGAGCCACGGAGACCTGGGTTCAAATCCCAGCCCTATTAATACCTGCTGTGTGACGCCACGCAAGCCTCTTCATCTCTCTGGACTTCTCCCTGTGAGAAGGCCAACACCTAAATCCCAGGGGCACCATGCAGCCTGGCACTCGGTGCACCCACCCGCCTGCCTGTTTCACAAAGAAACTGCCCTCTGCCCACTCTTAGCCCCAGCTGCCGAAATCCCCCTCCACGTTCAGACCATCAGAAGGAGCAAAGCGCTAGATTGAAAGGGTAACACCCTCCTTCTCTGACTCAGGCTGGCCGGTGCTGAAGGGAAAAAACAAGCCCTCTGCAGCCCCACCTCTTCATCCTTTCTTTGTGTTCAGGCTTCTAAGGAAACAAAGGGTCCCACGGTGGTTTCCTTCCAGGGTCCCCCTCCCTCCCAAAATTCCCCAAAGGCTGCCAAACTCAGTGAGAGGAAAAGTGAACCATTTCCTGGAGGAGGCCAGCACATTTCAGACAGGGAACAGAGACACGGCTGCTCCTGTGGTCACCCCCTCAGCCCCTCCACCTTTAGACGCACGTCACCTGGGTCACACACCCATTAGCACGTGGCCTCCTGGAATGTGCTGAGTTGCCCAAAGATAACCTGATAGGAGTGGAGACAGTCACCTCCTCCAGGCTTGTCGCTCCTGCCCCCACCAAATCTTGGACCCCAGACATATGAGGGGCAGGTGTAGAGACATGATCAGGCGCTCACTGAACACCCGGAGACTCCAGCATCCAAGAAGCAGTCATTTCATGCCCAGTGGCTGGGCATTGTGCCGGGAAGTCAGGCCCCTGGGGCGGGAGCCCAGGGATAGGGACCCAGGGAAGGCACCGCCTGCTCTGCCCCCTCCCCTCTGCCCACATGACTGGCGCTCAAAGCTCTGCCCACTGGAAGCTGAGAGAGCAGGGAAAGCAGGCAGAAAAGCGAAGTCCAGAAAGCAGCCGGCGCCCAGGAGACAGACAGACAGGGTGTTGGGTAGGACTGGAGTTCAACCCAAGCAAGTGGGAAGGCACAGGGGAAGGGAAGCTGGGGTCCCTCCATCTTCCTTCCCCAGTCAGAGTACAAAACATCTCCGGAGAGGGCTCCCAATGCTCCCCTTTTCATCCCAGGAAGGGTGACGGGGGCAGGGAGGCCTGGACCAGAGTCTCTCCCAAAGCCTCCCCTGTCTCTTCCCCTTTCCCCTCCCTCCTGCCCCTCCGCAGTCAAGGCCTTGCCTTGTCCCCCTCAGCAACTTCCATGACCCCCTTGTCTCCCAGGAAAGCCCCAGCTCCCAGCCTCCTCCTGCCTGCTCCCTGATAGCACCCAGCACCCGGAGGGGCACGCCTGTCATTCACGCCCCCCCCACCCCGCCCTCCCCTGGAGCTCCCACTGTCTACTCCTCAGTCCCTGGAGAGGTGAGGTGCCCCCTCCTCCAGGGTCTTCCACCTGAGTGGCCTCACGCCTGGTGTAGAGCAGAAAGACTGCTGGCTTTATTTAGCACCTACTGTGTGCTGGCGCTTCCACGAAGGTCACGGCAAACAATCTTCATACTTGATCCCCGAGACATGGTACTGTCCCATCTTACAGAGCAGGAAACCAAGGCCTCGAATGAGGAGAGGGTTTCAGAGAACTTCAGGGCGAAGTGGAAACGCAGCAGAATGAAGCAGGCGGCCAGGTGTGCCCATGGCGGGTGAAGCTTTGCAGAACCAGGCTAGAGAAAGCAAAGGGGACCCTGCCAAACACAAGGGTGGGAGAGGAGGAGGCGGGCACTGGAGGCCGGGGTGCGAGAGAAACAAAGGCCGGGGGTGGGGAAGCCCAGGAAGGGGCGGGCAAGGCCGAACAGGGCTGTCTCAGAGGAATTGGAATGGCTTTAGCAAGCCCAGCAGGGCAAGGATGGCGTGCTGTGGACACGGGGCAATGTTGGGGCGGTGGGAGGTGGTGTTTCAGAGTTGGGGAGCCCTTGCTGACAACCCCACATGGAAAGCCCTGCCCAGGTGGCTGCGGGGCCAGCAGGAGAAACCCGAACATCCCAGCCTCCAGAGATGGCTCTGGAAGGCAAAGCCACTATCCCCACCGTTCCACAGCCCATCTTCGCCCTCCCCAGGAGTCCTCCCACGCTCAGTAACCTCTGACTCAGCTTCTCTCACCTTTGGCTCTGGTCTCTGTGACTGCGGTCAGAGCTCCTATGAGGGGTGTGTGGCGGGGTGGAGGGTGCACCTATCTGTACACAGGCCTGAGCCAGGGTGGGCCTGGTGGACTCTTTCTCTGAGGCCCACCCACCATCTGTACCCAGCTCTGGCTTCAACAAGCTCAGCCCCCTGACTGGTTGCAGCAGAAGCCCCTGCAGCCCCACCTCTCTGCCAGGGAGTCCATGCCCCCACTGCACGTGGAGAGTGACCATCAGCCCAGGGACCAAGGAAGGACCCCTGTCTTACAATGGTTGCCAAACCCACCCAAAGGAAATGGCCACAGGCAGTGGAGGCCTGTTACAATCTGAGGGGCGTCCCAAGTCATGCTCCCTGCACTTGTCCCAGAGCCATCAGAGGCCAGCCCCAGACACTGAGTCTGCACGGAGGCCAGGCAGCCAGCACACCGCTGCCTCTGCCCGCAAGGCTCCCTGGGCACCTGGCTCTAACCTTAGCTGATACCTCAGCCCTCACCTTGACCACGCCATACAGCAGCTCTGGAACTGCCTGTTGCTTGGGGCACAAGAAATGTGGAACGTACAGAGGAGGCACAGCTGCCTGGAGAGCTCCTCGCCCGGATTCAGCCCTGCTGCTCTGGGTGGGGGTAAGGCATCTCGGGGGTGGGGGACCCGGCCCGCTTGGCATCAGCCGATCCCAAACAATAGCCACAACATATACCCTGACCCTGCACCTTCCATCTCACAAGAGCGCGAGGGTCTGGCCATATCGCTGGAAGATGACTTCCCCTTGAGCCCCACATCAATTGGGCTTTGCATTCCACAACCCAACTGCTGAGTCAGCACTCCTAAGTGTCCTATAAGGGCTTAGATGGGGAGGCCGTGACCCCAAAGCTGAAACTGTCAGACACCTGTGCTCACCTGTGCAATGCGCCTGGGCTGGCACAGGACATACAGTATCTGCTATGATTTATCTTAAGAGAGGAGTCCAGCGGTGTCCAAATGAGGGATTAGTGCAAACTAAAAGCTTGAGAATCCTACTCAGCCATAGAAAAGGATAAAAATAATGCCACTTGCAGTAGCATGTATGGACACAGAGATTGTCCTATTGAGTAAAGTAAGTCAGAGAAAGACAGACATCACATGATATTGCTTGTATGTGAAATATAAAATATAACACAAATGAACTTATCTATAAGACATACACAGAATCACAGACATAGAGAACAGACTTCTGGTTGCCCAGGGAGAGGAGGTGGGGAGGGATGGACTGGGACTTCAGGGAGAGCAGTGCAAACTATTATCTACAGAATGGACAGACAAGGTCCTACCATAGGGCTGTATGCTGTATAGCTCCTACAGGGAACTATACTCAGTATCCTGTGATAAGCCGTAATGGAAAAGAATATGGAAAAGAAAGTATATATGTGCATAACTGAGTCACTTTGCCATACAGTAGAAATTAACATGACATTGTAAATCAACTATACTTCAATAAAATAATTAAAAAAAAAAAGCTTGAACCCAGCCCAAGGAGTGGGGACATTGGTACCACGGGTCTCCACCCTCTCCTTTGCCACCTAGAGACAGGCCCTGGCTCTGAGAAGCAGCAATTTCCTGTGTGAGCCCTGCCACCTCCCTAATGGACCGACTGCTACAGCAAGCCCCACTGTCGTACATGGTCATCAGGTTCTTATCACAGACCCCAAAAATAAGATTCCCTGGAGGAGGAAATGGCAACCCACTCTAGTACTCCTGCCTGGAAAATTCCACGGACAGAGGAGCCTGGCGGGCTACAGCCCCTGGGGCAGCAGTGAGTTGAACAGAACTGAGCACACACACACAAATAGCGACTGTCCCACCAAAGCGGCAGTGCAATCCTACTGCCTTCTCCAAAGCTGCAAACAAGAGAGACAAGGACTGGGTTGGCAAGGAAACACTGCGGCCGGCAGCGGCCTGCCCGGGCTCTGTTGAAAGGACTCACTGCGTGCAGATAAAAGGAAGCAAGACTGCTTTCTCCACAGGAGGGTGGCTAACAGCTCGGGACGGCTTCCCCACACGCCAGGACTGTTCCAGGGCTTCCCAAGCCTGCCTTCAGCCAGTCCCCGGCTGCCCTCCTTAGTCCCTGCATCTCCTCATCCTACAGTCAAGAGAAAAGAGCTGTGTACCCGGTAAGCAGCAAAGGTGGGGTCTGGACCAGGGCTGTCCCAGAGAAAACTCAGACTTGAGCTCGCAGCGCTACCACCAATCAGACAGAGAAGCTGCCCCAGGGGCACAAGGCCAGGAAGCAGCTTGGCCAGGAGACGGGGGGCCAAGACAGTGGACCGAGGAGCTGGAAGAAGCAGGGCCCCAGACCATGCCCCTCACTGGCTCTGCTGAAGGAAGAGCCTGATGTCAATGCCTGCTGTGTGTGCTGAGAAGCCAAATCCAGCCTGGGTCTGAGCCCCGCTCCCCCCACCACATCTCCCCTGGTCCGTGTTCAGGTGGAAATGCAGGAGTGATCCACGCAGACCTCTCCACTGAAAGGTGAGGACATCACCGAGGTCAGAGCCTTGCTCACGGGAAGCAGGCAGTCTGCCGGTTGGACCTGCGCTCCCTGGGATAGAAACAGGAATGTCAACTCACAAGAAAAGGAGAAAAACCAGCTCGTCAGGAGTGTCACCCTCCCCCTTCCCTGGCAGCTGTGACCCAGATGGGTGAGCAGGACTCCTAGCAACCCAGGCCTTGTGGAAGGGACAAACACCCTTCCCAGCATCTTCTCAAAATCCCACCCAGAGGCACCACCTGTTTTATTATGTCAGAAAAGGGGTTCCTATCCACTCCTCTCTGTTCACCCAAGGTCAATACACACATTTTTTTTCTTAATGGTGAGACATGGTCATTCAGGAAATGATTCTTTAAAAACAACTTCTCACCAGCTGTTTGGCAGAATCCCTCCAGGATTTTTCCTAGGAGTACATCCGACTTAGCGCAAGCCAGAATGACGTTCTGTCTCCTCCCCGCACTTTGTGCAGATAAGGCAGCGCTGTGCAGTGACCCCAAGGTGCACAAGCCGGCTGTGACCTTGGTCAGGCACTTGGTCTCCCTGAGCATCAGTGTCCTCCTTGGAATGTGGGCAAACCTCCCCCTCCCCCACGCGAATAAAGCAAGTTCTTACTGTTATCATTGCCACGGTCACCGTCATTGCATGTGACAGTGAAAACTGTTTTCTGGCCTCTTGCTTCCAGAGACCCTCTCAGCCCGAAATGCCTGCTACTTACTTCTAAATGTGTATCTGTTTTTTCATAAAAAAAAAAAAATCCTAGGTCTTCTTTATACCTCTGCCCCCCACACACCCCAGCTCCCAACCATGTACTTGACGATGTTCCCTTTTGCTGATACATCTGTTGTGATGGGCCCGATAGCCAGTAAAACCATTTTACTGAGTTTTTAAAATCACCTACTTAGAAACTGTAAAGTAAAACCTCTTTTCTCCAACCTCTGCTCTGTAAAAGCATTTGGGGTTCAAGAAATTATCTGTCTTCATGGGGGAAATCTGCAAGTGCTGATCTGCAATAGGAATTCATCAAGTGAGCAGTAACTCACCACCCTGAGGGCTCCCTGGATAACACCGGAAAGTTTATAGCTGTTTCTGGCAATTCAGGAAGAACCTCAATGAGGTAAATAATTTTTATGTTCTTACAAGACAAAAAGCCAAAGCCAACAGGAACTCTGCAGAATTTCATCTTCTTTGCTATAGAAGGAGGGATTGCTTGGTCTTGGTTTTCATCCTGTAATGCAGGGATCCCCAACCCCAGTACCAGTCCATGGCCTGTTAGGACCTGAGCCTCACAGCAGGTGAATGGTGGGCGAGTGAGCCAAGCTTCATCTGTATGTACAGCCGCTCCCCACAGCTGTGCGAGAATTCTTCTGTAACCATCTCGCCCTACTCCCAACCATCCGTGGAAAAATTGTCTTCCGCGAAACCAGTCCCTTGTGCCAAAAAGTTTGGGGGACTGCTACTGTAATGTATCTCCAGCCTCAAAAACACATTTTCCATTTATATTCAGCTGATTCATGGTGAGAAAGCAGCCCCGGTCTGACATTTGCTGTTCTCCTCTCCTCACAGACGACCGCCAGGGCAGGGCACTGGGCGGCTAGACTCAATTCTAGACTTAGTGGTCCCCCTGCCTTGTTGTTCCATCACCTGAGCCAGACCAGGGGACCTGCCCCATCTCTGATGACAGCAGGTGAGTTCTGGGCCAGGTGCTCCCATCGCAGCACAGGGCATTTGATGGGGACAGAAACACAGACTCTAAGGAGCAACCCCTCGTGGCTCAGTTGGTAAAGAATCTGCCTGCAATGCAGGAGACCCAGGTTCAACCCCTGGGAGGGGAAGATCCCCTGGAGAAGGAAATGTCAACCCACTCCAGTAACCTTGCCTGGAAAATCCCATGGACAAAGGAGCCTGGTGGGCTACAGTCCATGGGGTCGCAAAGAGTCAGACACGACTCAGCACTAACCCTACCACCAAGGACTAAGATAACCTGTCAGAGGTCAGCTGGCCGGGGGTTCTGAAAGCTTGCTGCACACTGGAATCATCCAGGGAGCTTTAAAAAACTTTGGATTCCGAACCCAACCTGCAAGGACTCTGATTCAGGGTGTTGGGGTTGAGTTGAGGGATCTGCTTGTTTAGCCAGCAGCGCTGCAATGGGAGACCGCTGCCCTGTCCTGGTCCCTTTAACTGATAAAACAGACCTGGGTCCAGGTGGAGAAACGAATTAGGTACAGTCACCTGGGCTTCTTTACGCTACAGAACCGAAGTTCCCCTCTAGTTACCTGTGCCCCCAAGCACGACTCCCTCCCAAGCATGACTCTGTCTTCGCTTCCTGCAAAGACACCCTTCTCTGGGCCTCAGCACAGGTGAGAGAGGGCGAGGAGAGGGTATGCTCACATGGTGGTTGTTGCCCCAATGTGCCAGCCCTGCATCTCTATCAGCCCGCCTTTATCCTATGAGGGGCAAAGTCATCATCCCCATTTCACAGACGCTGGGTCATCTGGTCAGGGACAAATACCTGCATAAACGACAGAGCTGAGCCTTGAATCCAGGTGGTCCCTTCTGTGGTTCATGCTTAAATCCACTGGGGCCTCCAGCATCCATCTAGTTCAGGGTTCTGTTCCAGCCTCCTCCTCCCCCATCCCCCAGCCAGCCCAATCTTCACCCGACAGCTTATTCCCAGCGCTTTTCTTTCTCTCATTTTCAGCTGACGTTTACTAGCTTCAGCCCAGGGACCCCTGGTCCACTCTCTGGCTCTTCCAGGGCTGCTCCATGTGTCCTGTCTGTGCCGTGTGACTGAATGGCTGAGTAAGCAGTCCTTGGGGTCAAGGCCATAGGGCCCAGCACACAACCGTCCTGGGAGGTGCCCACGGCAGAGTGATGGTGGATGGCCTGAAGCCCGAGTGCGGAGCCAGGCTCAGTCCCAGCTGCCCCCAGAGGCGTATGTGCTGACAGCAAACCCATGATGTCCCTGAGGCAGCCATGCGGCCAGCAGTCAAATGAGGCCAGAGAGATGGGAGAGGGAGGATGGTCAACCAGGCCTCAAAGGGCATGGGAAGGAGCTTGGCTTCGGTCCTGAGAAATGGGAAGCTGCCAAAGCTTTGTGGCAGGAGACTCCACTCTGTGACCCACTGTCTCCATGTACCGGGCAGGCCAGACTAACGGTCCCCTAAAGGCAAGGACCTCATACAGTTCCTGGGGTCACTGAGTGATAGGCAGAGGCATTTCTTGTACTTGTTGGTTTGTTTATTATCATTTGCTACTTTGCAAAAGAATGAGAGGTACTCCAGAGTGAAATCATGATTTAAAGCTGACAAATGTCTTCTTTCTGCCCCAGTAAAAACATCATCCACGACACTGCTGCTGCTAAGTCGCTTTAGTCGTTTCCGACTCTGTGCGACCACATAGACAGCAGCCCACCAGGCTCCCCCGTCCCTGGGATTCTCCAGACAGGAACACTGGAGTGGGTTGCCATTTCCTTCTCCAATGCATGAAAGTGAAAAGTGAAAGTGAAGTCACTCAGCCGTGTCCGACTCTTAGCTACCCCATGGACTGCAGCCTACCAGGCTCCTTCGTCCATGGGATTTTCCAGGCAAGAGTACTGGAGTGGGGTGCCATTACCTTCTCCATGCTCCCACAATTTATGACAAAGCCAGGAGAGAAGAGGAGTGAGGATTAACCCTATGCCATAGAAGACTTTTGGGGGAGTAAATTATCAGTGTACATGAGACTGGGAGAAGAAGACTTAGATTTCACATGTGAACTGTTGAAAATATTCTGGTAGTGCCGATTTAAGTACAAACAATGGATTTTGAGTGGCCTACCATTTTTTGCACAATATCCCAGTGTTCAGGAAGCTTCTTGCCCACAACTACAAAAAAAGGTTTGAATTAATGAAGTTTAACTATATTTGGATGCCTCAAAATAAATTGGAATTTGGAAAAGACCCCGATGCTGGAAAGATTTAGGGCAGGAGGAGAAGGCGGTGACAGAGGAGGAGAAGGTTGGATGGCATCACCAACTCAATGGACATGAGTTTGAGCAAACTCTGGGAGATGGTGAAAGACAGGGAAGCCTGGCATGCTGCAGTCCATGGGGTCACAAAGAGTCAGATACGACTTAGCAACTAAAAATAACAACAACAAATTAAATAATCCCAGGGCTCAGTTTACGGGTTCCTAATATTTGGAGGTTACTGTGATTGACCCCAAATAAACCAATGATCCCCCACACACGTCAAAACCAGTCCTGGTTTTTAGTTGACTTTCAATCTTATGCAGCCCGACACCTGAGTCTACATTTGACTGGGGCCTTTTTACCTTATTAACGTTATCCTTCACCTTTGTGGAGTTTTACAGACGGAAAGCACTCGACCAGCTGCTCTCAGTACTGGCAGATTCGTACTGATTCTGTTTCTGCAAAGACAACCAGAAGAAAGAAAAAGACTCAACCTCTAAAAACACTAGACTTTATATGTCAAGAGCCTTAGGAATATTCATTCCTTCAATCCAGCAATTCGATTTTTGGGAATTACCTGTAAGAAAATGAGTGCAGGAGAAGCTACATGGAGTAAGAAAGATAACAGTGCCTCTTATCTTAAAAAAGTACAGGAAGAACCCCAAGATGCAACAAGGGAACAGGTGAGGAAGCTAGGGACAACCCCGTGGGGCCACTAAAAAGACGCTCAGGATGAATTTATGGGGACCTGAGATGGTTCTCTTTATGTTATTTCATCACCTTGGAGACATCATTGATTATAAGACATACCACTGTTTCATGTATCATGAAAGAAAAAGAATCTCAGGCTGGGGCAGCTAGTAAGAGGCATCGAAGTAAAACTGGGACCCCACCCCCCCACCAAGGGCTATTCCCTGCATGGAAGGGGAATGATGGCCCCATCAGAGAGAAATGGCATTTGACTCTGACCCCAGAAGTAGGGAGGGAACAAAATTAGCCCTGAGAACATTAACAAGCCAGGATTCAGGCAGGCTGGAGTCTGAGTTTGCACTAATGTCATGGCCTAAAAACACCACGCAACTGAGCGTACGTGAAATTTAATGCAAAGTGCTCCCAAGTTGACAGTGCCCCCCAGGCGACCCTCAGAAGCCAACAGAACCCCCTTTGGAAGAGCTGGATCTCAAAACAGGCTGACAGTGCTTGTAAGACACCGTCAATTGGGCAGTCAATTCATGACTCAGAGATGTAAAAATAAGCGAGTTGCAGGATTAACGTTAAGCAAAAAAGCAGACTAAAATGATACTTGGATAATGAAATGTCTTTTGCAGAGGCGACCATGTGGAACGAACTAAAGTGTTAGTAGTGATTTTGTGTAGGTAGTAAGATGAGAGCTTTCTCCCCCTCTAAACAATGCATTTTCCAGATTTTCCTAAAGCAAGCAAGTATTTAGTGACCACAGAGGAAAACAGGAGAAATAAAACAGGGTGATGTACATAGGGAGGGAGTGATCAGGGAGGGCTTCTTGGAGGTGATTCCTGAACTGGGAAGGGGGGCAGCAAGGGAGTAGTCACAGGTGTGCACAGCTGCATCCCACATCAGGATGGGGCCCAGGTTATGGGGCAGATGCTGGATATGTATTTGTTAAATGAATACACAAGTTGAGGAAAATCTGCTAAAACATGAGCCTAAGTCTCCAGGAGCCCCAGTCAGAGTCTGGCTCTTCGGTAGGTCCATTCTCACTGGACTGAACCGCTGCACAGGGCCAGGCTACCAGCTGGGCCAACAGCAGGACTCAGGAAAAAGTCTGCAGGTGAAAATTCGGCAGAAAACTATAGTTGTGTCTAGTTTCCCCATCTGTGAAATGAGGGTCATGCCTCTCACACCCCATGAACTTCAGATGATACAGAGCTTTGAAATAATGAGCCTCCCTGTAAATGCAGCATCTCTGTCGTTCAGCCACATCAGCTGCATCCTTCTTGCCTGCCTGTGCTTTCCTGGACATGTCTACTGAATATAGGTCTGAGCTAGCAACTGCGGACACAGAGATGAAAGCAGGGCCCTGCCCTCAGGGCACCAGGAACAGCCAGGCAAGCAAGGATAGGGCCCCAGTGCCTGGTGGTGTGAGCCCCAGGACTGACCGCCTGGCAGGGAGGACAGGCTTCTAGAAGGAGGGATGCCTCCCCTACAGCCAAAACAGAGACCAAGGTCACCAACAAGACAGGATAAGTGAGTGTGTTCTGAGTTTTTATACATTGTTTCATTTTACACTTACAATTCTGTGAGTTCATCTCCATCTCACTGACAGGACTGGAGGTGGGAATACTTGCCAAGGTCACAGAGCTTGACCAGGGTTCACAAGTCGGCCTGGGAGATGGAGGGGACCCCAGAGCACCAGGGTGCCAGGGGTGACATAAAGGGCCATGTGGGCTGGGCTTCCTCGTGAAGAAGCCGAGGTGAGCAAACCCAAGTGGGTCTGAAAGGGAAAATGTCCCTGGGCCTTCTGTACAGATCATTCTCTGGCCCAAGTCACTACTAGGAGGACATTCAGAGGGGGACTCTGTCTCCTGGGGCCAGACTCCTGCCCTGGTCCCAGTTGCTCAGGGGAACTGACCGTCCAGCAGGGCCCAATGCGATCATGAGTCCTTAAAAACAGAAAAGGCAGCATCGATGCAGCAGGAGAATGAGCCACAGCAATTCAAAGTGGAAGAATGACGCAACCCAATGCTGGTGGCCATGAAGGGGGCCACTGACCAGGAATGGGTGGCCAAGAGCCATCCCTGGCTGACAGCTGGCACGGAAAAGGGAGCCTCAGTCCCACAGCTCCAGGGAACTGAAAGCAGAGAAGCTAAATGAATCCAGAAGCCGATTCTCATCAGGGCCTTTCAGAAGGGAACGAGGCCCTCGATTCTGGCCTGTGAGACTTGAACAGAGAACCCGCTGAGCACCCCGTGTCCAAGCTTCTGACCACTGCTGTGAGCTGCTATGCCAAGCTGGTTATGCCAAGCTGGAAAGAAGGGACAGGGGGAGGGGGAAGGGACAGTGCAGGGCCCATGATGCTGACCTGGGGACTGGGCCTGGCTGCTGACCCCACAAGCTCAGAGCGAGGGGGCAGGCAAGAGCCATCCTGAGCAGGTGCAAATGGACTCACGCACTCAACCGACTTCCCTCAAGCACTGGCTGCAACACGAGTGCTGCCCGGGGGTCCGAGCTCCAATCTCATGGAGGAAAAGAGGGCCAAACAGACTCAATCCAGCGAAAGAAGCTCCCCAGGAACAAAGCCCCTGAAGTGAAAGGAGATCCGAGAAGGGTCATCAATCCACCAGGAGTCGAGAATGTTTTCCTGGGACTGAAGCCTTGTCTTGGGTCTTGGTAGTTCTGGAGGGAGGGAGGCTGGGGTGGTGGGCCGGCCCTGAACAGAAAATGCAGAGATCAGCATGGCAAGTTCTGAGGGAGGGCAGCAGACTAGCAGGGGACCACGGGTGGGCCAGCGCAAGCTCGGGGGTCCTCCCAGGCCAGCTGAGGATACTGAGCAGGGGTGAGATCATGCGACACAGACACATTGCAGGCTGCTGCCCAGAATCAGCATGACAGGCCTGCACTGGGGGACCAGGGCACTTATGCGCTGGGGTGTATGCCAGCCTCAAGGTTGCTAGGTGGTCAGCGCCTGGCACAGAACAAACAACCTCTGTTAGTTTGAAAGGTCAATGTAAAGACAGGGGTAGGTCCTTGAGACCCTAACCACATCAGGGAAAGTAGTCAAAGGAGAGGAGTCTTGTACAGAACTGAGGGTCCAGGCCTAGGGGCACAGGAAAGCCAGCTGCAGGGGCAGCAGACAGTAGCCTCCCCCTGTGGCTCCACCTCAAATGCATAAGCAGGCTCTGATCCCCTCAGGAGGATGCAGCAAGGACTCTTTGGATGGTGACCGGCCATGGTATGATTCCCCCTTCCTGGAGGGAGAGAACCAGTTCCCTGTCCTGAGGAGCTGCAGAGATGGGACAACATATTCCAAACTTCAACCTCTGCCACAAAGACAGTAAAGTATGGGACAACATACTCCAAACTCGAACCTCTGCCACAAAGATAGTAAAGACAGACGACCCTGAGGTCATCTGGCTACTCCAAACTCTAACCTCTGCCACAAAGACAGTAAAGACAGATGACCCTGAGGTCATCTGGCTACAGGATTTCTGCCCATTCCAACAGGGCCCAGAAGACCTGGCCCGGCCACCGCCTCCCTGGGGGGCTGCCAGTCAGTTTCACCCCTAAAGGATTTACTTGCCCCAGTGTGGTAAATATTAGTGGCTCGCATTTCTCTAAACACAAAGTGTTTTCCATGTATGGATTCATCTCAACCTCAAAATGGTCCTAAGTGCTATTATTAGCCCATTTTGTAGTTGGACTGGCAGAGGGGTTTTGAATTTTAAATTTTGTTTTAGCTGACAAATCCCTCCTTGAAAGGAAACAGTAAAAGAAAAACCAGGATGCAAAACAGATGGACTGGAGCCTGGGAGGAAGGGGTGGAGGGTGGACCTGGTGTCGCCCCTCAGTGACCCCCAAGGGGTCCTAACAAACCAGGGCCCTGAAGACTGGAGTCTGAGGTCAAGGCTCACTCAGCTGGAGTCCCTTTCCTGAGGACCACCCAACTGGCCTGGCTGAGGGGAGGGCGGTGAAGCTGTGGGAGAGCTTTGAGAGATGGGACTGTCCACCCTTCACCAGGCTTCACCAACGTCGAGGTGGACTGGGGAAGGCTGGCTCCTGAGTCTGGACCATGGCCCCCTCTTTTATCTCTGGAACCCCTTCCTTGGGAGACCCCACACCAGCCGAGCCCCGCTGACGGGCTCAGGGCCCAGCACTTGAGTGTGGCAGATTCTATGGGAGCTGGAGGGCAGGAAGGGCGAGCAGCCAGGGCTCTGAAGAGAAAGGCTGGGAAGGCAGGGAGGGGCCTCCAGCGTCGGCGCAGCTGGCAAGAGGGGCTCCTGGATACCACTACGGCCGGCCCCCAGCTTACAGACCAGGACCCCTGAGGCCAAGAGGGCACACGGCCTGCCTAGGTTTCTCAGCGGCCGGGTGGCAGGACTTGAACTGGAAGGCAGATTTCTTGACCTCCGGCTCCAGCCCCTGGCCCCAACAGTATCTGTGAGAATCAGACTAAGGCAGGACCAGACAAGTCAGACGAGGACGAGGGACTCAATCGGAACCTCCATTCTGCTCTAAGTTGCCAGATGACCAGCGGCAGGAAGCACCTGCTTGTCGCAACTTCGCCAACGGACCCTGCGGGGTGTAATGCCCTTCCATCGCCCATCTTCCACCTCGGGGTTGAGACACCCCGGCACTCTGCCTCGGCCACTTCACAGACGGCCGGAGAACGGCCGGCGGCCCGCCCGGTGGGGTCCAGCCCCGGAAGCCGCCCGTTCCAGGCACAAGCCCACCGCCTCCCGCGCGCACACACCCGCCCTGTGCATTCAGTCAGCAGCACCCAAGCCCTCGCTCGCAAACTCCCACACTCCCCCGGCCCCCGCCCAGCTCGCTCCCACGCCGTCCGCCATCAGCGCAGCGGGGGCCCGAGCCTCACCGCCGGCGCCTGAGCCCCCGGGTCCTCTGAGCCCTCTCGGCGACTGCGGGCGAAGGTGGGGCACCCGCGCCAGGCCGCGCCTACCACTCTTCGGTCCCGCCCCCTGGGCTGAGCCCCGCCCCCTACCGCTCCTCGGTCCCGCCCCCTGGCCGGCCGGAGGATATGAGCTCACTCCCGCCTCCCTACTCCCGACGCCGCCAGGAAGCGGCCGCCTGAGGTCGCCGCTCGCTCGCTAGCAACGGACCGGCCAGGGAGCCACCAGCGCGCCAGGAACCCGGCCAGAATCCTCTGCCCCTACCCTTCCCGCGCCACACGCAGTAGCTGCTTTCCAAACGGGTACAGAGTGAAGGCGGGCGGCAGGGCTGGCGCTGCTCCCGCTCGCAGACGCCCCGCGCCGCCCGGCCTCTCGGGTCGCGGGGAGAGCGCCGGCGCGGACGCCCCGCCCACCGCCCTTCCGGCCAGGCCACGTGACCGCGCGCGCACGTGTTTCGGCCTCTAGGTGCCGCGGGCCGGAAGCCGGTCCTGGCTGGCGCCCGGCCGCTGTCCCCGGCTAGCCGGAGAGGCGGCGGGTCCGGGAACGGCGCAGAGGCGGCAGCCACCGGAAGGCAGGCAGCGGCCTGGCCATGAACCCCAGGGGCCTATTCCAGGACTTCAACCCGAGTAAGTTCCTCATCTACGCTTGCCTGCTGCTCTTCTCAGTGCTGCTGCCCCTCCGACTGGACGGCGTCATCCAATGGAGCTACTGGGCCGTGTTCGCCCCCATCTGGTTGTGGAAGCTTCTGGTCCTCGCGGGCGCCTCTGTCGGCGCGGGCGTTTGGGCGCGAAACCCGCGCTACCGCACGGAGGGAGAGGCCTGCGTGGAGTTCAAGGCCATGCTGATCGCCGTGGGCATCCACCTGCTGCTGCTCATGTTCGAGGTCCTGGTCTGCGATCGGGTGGAGCGGGGGACCCACTTCTGGCTGCTGGTCTTCATGCCGCTCTTCTTTGTGTCCCCGGTGTCCGTGGCCGCCTGCGTTTGGGGCTTCCGACACGACCGGTCCCTGGAGCTGGAGATTCTGTGCTCCGTCAACATCCTGCAGTTCATCTTCATCGCCCTAAGGCTGGACCGGATCATCCACTGGCCGTGGCTGGTGGTGTTTGTGCCACTGTGGATCCTCATGTCATTCCTTTGCCTGGTAGTCCTCTATTACATCGTCTGGTCCCTCCTGTTCCTGCGCTCCCTGGATGTGGTTGCTGAGCAGCGAAGAACCCACGTGACCATGGCCATCTGCTGGATAACGATCGTGGTGCCACTGCTCATTTTCGAGGTTCTGCTAGTGCACAGGCTGGATGGACACAACATGTTCTCCTACGTCTCCATATTCGTCCCCCTTTGGCTCTCGTTAATCACATTAATGGCCACAACGTTTAGGCGAAAAGGGGGCAACCACTGGTGGTTTGGTATTCGCAGAGATTTCTGTCAGTTTCTGCTTGAAATTTTCCCATTTTTAAGAGAATATGGGAACATTTCGTATGATCTACATCATGAAGATAGTGAAGATGCTGAAGAAACATCGGCTCCAGAAGCTCCTAAAATTGCTCCAATGTTTGGAAAGAAGGCCAGGGTGGTGATAACACAGAGCCCTGGGAAATATGTCCCCCCACCCCCCAAGTTAAATATTGACATGCCTGATTAAACCTCTCTTCTGGGGAGTGCTCGCAAGTGAAAGAGAAGTCATATACACACAAAATCCACCTTACTTTGGCCTCTTTGCCCATTCATGCCAAATCTGGAACTGAAAACAGGCTTCAAAACATCATTTCATGCTTTGAAATTGCTGCCTATCAGTGACTCATCAGTATTCACCAGAGATGCAGGAGGTTCTTTTACTGTGTAGGTGTATGTGTGTGCACACATGCAGTGTGCCTCCATGTGTGAGGAACGTGTTTTCTAGGCTCATGCTTGCAGAGCTAGCTGAGAGCAGTAAATTGAGTTGTTCTGGTAGGTCCTCAAATGGAATAACTACCTGGGATTTTTTAAAGTGGTACTATACCTATTGAAAGTATTTAGAAAAGTATTTTTATACACTGCTAACGTAAAATTGTATTTCAGATTGTGCTTGCTGTGACATAATAGCAAATGTAAAGAATTCTCTTTCCCACCACTTGCATATAAACCTCATAGTTGTTATTTTCAGTATTTTCTGCTGTTAAAATGGTTTTTCTTTCAGCTTTACTGATACTGGTCTTTAATAGCCTAATAGGTGAATTTTTCTAATGCAGTGAGTTCACCCATATTTATATGACTATTTTAGCAATGTAATATATATTATGTTGACTTCTAGTTCTGTGCAGTGTATTATGTTAAAGTTTTTTTTTTTTTTTAAGTTTGTGAAGATATATATGTCTACTGCAGATGTTGTTGAAAATTGCTTAAAACATGAATATGTACCTGGTGTGGGGTCTTATCAGTTTTAGGCATGAATACAGGGATTGAAGATTCCGAGGAACTTACTAGTCAGGTGTTAGATGATTCTAACAGTTGGGAGGTTTCTCTTGGAAGGGACCACTGTCCTTTAGGAACAGGTGACACGCCCCAGTGTGGTATCAGACCCTAAAGTGACACTGTTATTTAGCACCTTGAATTATTCCACACAGGCAAGAACATCTCTTCAGGAACGATCAAAAGAAAAAGATGGTTTGTTGATTTCTAAGAATTATAGAATCTTAGTTGGCCGTGATACAATGGTGTTTGTACTTGTCATTGGAAAGCCAGAGAAATTGACTGTAACCTGAAATGGCCAACAGATTCAAGTATTATTTTAAGGCCCAACCTTCTTGATCGGGCACTGACAGGGAAATAATAGCTCAGGTTATTTTTAAAATAAGTAGTTTTTCTAGGTACTGGTGGTACCAGGGAATCAGGAGGGTGAAAAGCATATCCTAGGAGAGTAATGTTCTTCTGACTAAGAACAAATAAATACTTTGAAAAGGAGGTTACCCTTTAAAAAAGTTAAAAGTAAAAGCAGTATTGATACTATTACCAAGCTCCATATGAACTTGAGTAAACAGTCTACCTGGTGAGAGGACAAGCTTGCAGCAAAAGCCAGCCCTTTGGAATCTGGGTCCGTGGTCGCCTACGGGCGCTGTAGCTCAGTTCAGTCACCTGGAGCTGAACTGAGGTCAGAGCCACGCACAGCTGGCTCCTGCCAGCTATCAGGATGTGGGAGGTGGCCTGAGCAACAGTGTGTGTAACGTTTCCTAAGCGAGGATTCATTCACTTTCTCAGTAAATATGTATTGAGGACCTACTCTGAGCCAGACATGTATGTGCAGATCCATGGGAGAGCAGTTTAAAGGTGGCCCCAGCCTAATCACAGTAGCCTGCCTATGGGAAAAGCTAGGCCAGCACACATGGGAGGATGCCACTGGCTCAGGGTGAACTTCACTTGGAACCTCAGGCCCATATTTCTTTCTGGAGCCCTGCCCTGAAGGCCCCTCCACTCCCAAATAATACCTCAAATGGCTTAGCTTATACTTTGGGAAGACCTGGGAGGAAAGGAGAAGGTTACCTGAGGATTCAAAGGGCAGGTTCAGTGGCAGCATTGGGATAACCCGTCCCTCCTGGTTACAGTTTGAGGCCAGGGACTTGTTGACACCTGAAACAATCCCTCCCAACCTGGGGGTTCACCCCCCACACTTACCCTACCCATCTCCTCACTATCCCAGGGTGGCCTGGAGTTGGAAAGCCAGTGCCTAGATGTGATGACAGGCTTGCTCACCCATTGGGTCTTCCCCTGTCAAGCTACTTTCCTGCCTCAAGACCATATTAAGTAAAAACGGTGGTAATGACAGTTGTAGAAAAGTTTCATCTGTAAAAGTGAATACACTCTCAGCTCTGCCTGGGGATTTACGTAATTGCCAGTGCGACTCTGACTATCCACAGTATGTAGCATGTGTTAAATTCTGTAACTAGTTTGTTCTGTAAGATGCTTAGTCAGTTTTTACTGTGAAACATCCTCAAAAATCTCAGCACCCTACTAATTACATATTTTCACCCTGGGGCCTCACACTCCAGTCTGCGAGTATGGTCCAGGTCTGTCCCATGAAGCATCTCGCATCCCTGATTCTATTCCAGGTCCGGCAGCAGGATTAGCAGTCCCTGGGAGATGTCCTTTCTTATGGTAGAAGCACAAGAGACCAAGCCAATCCCACAAGCAGACCCGTAATCCCTACTCACACATGGTGTATGACATACTATTCTGTTGGTCCAAGCACAAGGCCAAAGCCCAACGTCAGGGTGGCCAGTTCAAGCCGAAGGAATGATGATACAGTCTGCACCAATGTTGTGAGATAGTTTTGAAGGCTGGAATCACATAATTTGTGGTAGAGCTATTTCCCCCCTAATATTTTACAAATGTTCTGTCATGTTTTAAAGTTGACTGTGTACTATTGTAATAATAGAAGGGAATCTTGGGAGGGAGGAGGGGATTTGAGGTGAGATGAGAAAGACCGTGCATGAAGACTCCTCTAGTGTGGAAGGGTCTAGGGGCTCCACACACAATGGGTTTATAACAGTGCTGGACTCAAGAGGGTTTCCCTGGGGACCCTGCAGGGTGTTCTGGAAAGGTCCAGCCTGAGCACAGGGGGACCAGCCAGGTAGGAGGTGCTGGGAAACAAGAAGCGGAGTCTAGGTGGGCCTCAGCAGCAGGTGAGGGTCAGAGTGGACCCTCCTGTCCAGGCCTCTGACTGGTGGAGGAAGCCATCAGGAGCATCCAGGAAGCTCACATGCTGGCAGGAAGACTGGGACCAAACTCAGCAGGCATGTGTGGATCAAGGGAAGTTGTGCTGCCAGAAACCCCAGCAAGTTTGTACCTCAGGGACCATCTGGTGAGGATGCTGCAGCTGGTGACCCCACCATCTGTTACAAGACGCTGCCACCAGAATGACAAATGCCACCACTGTGGCCCCTGCTGCGAGTACCTCCTCAACCGTCTGCCAAAAGCTCAAGACTCCAGTACCGGAGGGCGGGTGTGATGGGCAATCCTCAGGTGTGCATTTGCCCTTCAGACTCGGGAACTGAGAGGGGAGGTGACCTGGCTCCTGTGGAGCTGGGAGGAGGAGGCTGGCCATGCTCAGCTAAAACATGCTCAGTAGAGGGTCTGCCTAGAAGAGAAGGGTGTTCAGACACTGGGTGACCAAAGCTACTGACCAAATCAGTCATGTGTCCTTCTTATGAGCTTATGCTTCAAAATCATGGCTTCTGTCTGGCGGGACACAGGTGGCCTCAAGACCAAGCAGGGATCACCCCTCCCCGAGGAAGAAGGGAGACGACGCAGAGCTGCTGCGTTGATTCCTTCATCCACCCCTTAATCCACGGCGTTTAGAGACGTCTCTTCCTTTCCTGTCATGTTCTCTGTATATTCTAGAATGTGTGGATTAAAGTGACTACCAGAACAGGCCTCCAAATGCAGTCCGAGGATCCCAGGCGCCTGTAAGCATCTCCCCTCCCCGCAACACCTCTGGGGGATGCAGATTCTCTTCTTGCTTCAGCCGAGACGACACACCACAGCAGGTGAGATGCGGACACAGACCTGAGACGCAGCGCCTTCCACTAAGCCAGAGGCTAAAGGTTTGCAAAAATGCAAAAACAATGCCACTCCTCTACTCACCAGATTTCTTGTTATTTTTCATTAAAAAAAAAAAAAAAACGTAATGGACTTTTTAAAAAATAATATTTTTTAAAGTCATCGTTTTTCCTGTCTATCGTGGTAAACGTTATTACTATTCACATAAAAGCACCTTGGGGTCCTCAACAATGTGTAAGAGTGTTAAAGGGGTCCCATGACCAAAAACTTTTGAGAACTGCCTCCCTGTATTCCTATGGGCAGAAGAGAGAGGAAGGAAAATGAAAACTGGGTGATACATTAAAACCCATGTCCATGGCAGGGAAGGGACAGTAAAAGGCACTGGTCTGCCCCACAGCTTACAGGATGCTCCCTCCTCTGCTAGCCTCCACGGCCCCATTGGCCTCCGCCAGCACCTCAGGTGGCTGGGTTATGTAACCCATTGGATAACTCATACCTTCGTTCTGGGAAGCCTGAGCCCTTTGCTGGTCTTGCTGGGTTTTCATTTATTAATAATTTCACCTAAAACTATGAGGGTCCTGAGGGAATGCCTGGAAATGGCCATAATCCTCTTCCCTTTCTGTGGCAGCCACACTTATCCCCAGAGATCCACACCCCCCCCCCCCACTCCAAGGGTGGCTGTGTTGGCCGAAGGACGGTGACCCTGACCGCCAGGAGGAAGCAGTGATGGACAGTCATCCCCCTGGAGCTCATGGGCCACCTCTGTGTTCTCAGGATGTTCTGTTGGCTAAATCGTTCACTGAAGGGCCTGAGAGGGCAAGTGGGTTTCAACACCTCCCTCTACCGCAGGGGCTGCGGGCTCCCCAGGTCCCCTACTCCACCCACTGATGCCCTTCCCCTGCGTGTCACCTGCCACCACCCTGTAGGCAGAGTGTGGGTCCACTTGGCCCATTCCACCTCGTCCCCTGCCAACCCCTGCTGCTCCCAGTAGCCTGGCCACAGGGGTTGTCCCTCCTGGGCAAGTGCCTCCTGCCCGCCATCCTCTGCTCCACAGCACAACCCTCTCACATCTTGACCTGAGCAACTCTCTGGAGTGGAAATATGACAAGTCAGATGTGGATGAAGTCCCACCCCTTTTGGCCCACCCACCCCACTTCCCCTTACCCAGCTTGTTTAATGACAGGACTCTGTCTGGGTGTGTTGGGGAGGTGGGGGTCTGCTGTCCTGGTGGTTAAATATTCTGAGCATCACTTATGGCCCTTTGTCTACTCAAGGCCTGACTTGCCCTTCTCCTTGGTCCCTGCCTGGCTTTCATCCCCTTGGACAGGACACCTGGGCAGGGTCTTCCTGCTGACCCTGAGGACCAGGCCAGTCTCAGCCCCAGGCCAGGGGTGCATCCTATAACCACAGGACTGTGAAGCATCAAACACCCCAAGAGCTGGGAGACCAGGGCCACAGCCACCTAGACCCAAGTCCTAGCCGAGGGAGATTAACGGGGCCAGAACACCCAGGCAGGGCAGGCACTGAATGGCCACCTTCCTTCCCAGAGGCTTTGGGTGGAAGTCACAGGTTGCGGGGAGGGGCCCTACCTGGGATGTCCCCAAGACCCTGCCACCCACAGACCTGCTTAAGGACCCCTGGCAGATGAGAACAGGCCCAGCAGGCCTCCCAGCACTCCACGAGTACCTGGACCAGCCCTGGGGGGTCTGTGGGAGGGGAAGACCCAGAAAGGAAGAAGGCACAGGCCCCTCCATCACAAGGACAGCAGCCCCTGCACACAAGGTCAAGCAACAGCCATGTGCCCAATATACAGTCTCAGCTCAGGCCACCATGAAAGAAGACTATAAACTGGGTGACTTACACAACACTGTTCTATTTTCCCACAATTCTGGAGGCTGGACATCTGAGGTCAGGTCCTGCTCTGTCAGATCCTGGTGAGGGCTCCTCCTGGCTGGCAGATGGCCCCCTTCCCACAGTGACCTCACTGTGACCTCATGTGGATGAGACAGAGGAAACCAGATCTCTGGTGTTTCTTCTTACAAGGGCACTAATACCATCATGTGGCCCCACCCTCGTGATCTCATGTAAACTGAATCATCTCCCAAAGGCTCCATTTCTGAATGTAATCACACTGGGAGGTAGGGCTTCAATTTATGAATTTGGGCCAGCAGGGGGTGAGGCTGGGGGGAAGAGTTCAGTCCCAGGCACCCACTGAACACGACAGGCCTGAAGGCAGGTGTTCTGAGCACCTTGCTGAGTACCTTCTGTCTACCAAGTGCAGTGATATGAGATCACAGAAAACATACACTCTGGTCTCTGTCCCCAGCCCCTGATACAGGGCTCCTGACTCTTGTAAATTCCTAAGCAGTAAAGAGCATTACTAAGTAAAGCAGCACTAAGAGCACCGTTGTTTGCTCTAGCATCTTTTGCTACTCTGGTTAGCTCCTGGGTGGAGCTGGTTGCCAGAGAGACAAAACGATTACATGGTTGGAATTTTCAGGCCCACCCCCGTGCACTGGAGAGAGGAGAGGGGCTGGGGATGGAGTCAATGAGGCTCATATCCACATGAGGAGCCTCCATTAAACCCCACTGGTATGTGGTTGGAGAGCTCCCAGATAGAGGAACCAGGTGGGTGATGCTCCCAAATTCCTCAGGAACAGAAGTGCCTTCACCAGGGACCCTCACAGACCTGGACCCTGCTCCCAAGTAAGGTCACAATTGCAGGTGCCAGGGGTTAGGACTTGACCAGATCTTTGAGGAGGGCACGATTCCACCAACAGGAAGGTCACAGTGAGCAGTCTCGCCTCCAGGAACCCATGAGTCTAAGTTGTAAGAGGCAAGATTTCTGTCAGTTTGGGGAGACTTTCTCAACTACAAGATCCACCTTCTCCGTCACCTGTCGGGGAGCCTCCCTCTCTCTCTGGCCTGGGGGTGAGAGCCAGGTGAGGGGCAGGGCTGCTCTGCTCACCCCACAGTGACAAGGCCCTGCCCTCCCTGTAAGTCCAAGCAGTATCTGCTCACAGCCCCCGAGGAGGGGGAGGAATTCCCAGGTGGCTCCAAACAAGGGAGGTCCCCTTCACAGAGAGGCCATGCTTTACCTGAGGGCCCTGCAGGTGAGACTTGAGGAACTTCAGGCCCAGGGCTGCCGTCCAGAGGATCTATTTTGGGTCAGCAGATCCTGCTTCAAATCCCACCCAGGTAAGTTCAGCCTGGTTACCAGGCTGGAGCAGTGGAAAGGCAGGGCTCACGGTGGGGCCAGGGAAGGTGGGCAGGTGACAGGTTGGCTTGTCTGCAGAAGCTCGGGGAGGTCCCAGAGGGAGCAGCGCAGCCCCCACACCACTGCTCCTCTCAGAGGGCCAGGAGGGTAGACCAAAGCACCTCATCCTTTGCTAAAGCTGGCAGCTTCTAGAACCTGGCCATGCCCTTGAGGCCCTGAAACCTAGAGGCCTCACAGCAGGACACTCGCTGTTTTGGGTCTTGCTCTTGGTCCGCAATAATTTCCTTGGTAAAGAATCTGCCTGCAAGCAGGAGACACAGGTTTGATCCCTGGGGTGGTAAGATCGCCTGGAGAAGTGGCAGCCCACTCCAGTACACTTGCTTGGAAGATCCTGATGCTGGGAAAGATTGAGGGCAAAAGGAGAAGGGGGTGGCAGGGGATACTATGGTTAGATAACATCACTGACTCAATGGACTTGCATTTGAGCAAACTCCGGGAGATAGTGGAGGACAGAGGAGCCTGGTGTGCCACAGTCCACATGGCCCCAAAGAGTCAGACACAACTTAGCAACTGAACAACAAACTGGTCTGCAGCTAATGGTAAAAGTCAGTACCAGTCAGTACCACCTCCTCCAGGAAGCTCTCCTTGATGCCCCCTGCCCACTTGGGTTGGATGAATATCTCTGGCTTCCCCGTTTCATAGCGCTCAAACTTGCTGTATTAACAGGATCTGTTTCTACACCTGATACCTTTGAGGGTGGGGGCAGGGCCTCCTTGAGGGTTGGCCAGTTGTCCCAGATCGCTGATAGGCCTGGCACACTGCCAGTTGAAAGATAAGCGGATGAGTGAACCAGGGCACTGGCGCCAGCTCCTGAGCCGTCACCTCCTGACTGTCCAGAGGGGATGAGAAGCGAGAAGCAGAATCAGATAAGAGAGGTGGGGAGGGGGTGATCAAGGGTACTAAGAAGCACCCAGCACCCCTTGCAGAGAAGTTGCTCGGCAGCTGGAGCGGGCAGAGCAAAGGTCCCAAAACCTCAGGAAGAGATGGATCAAGGCCGGCTGGAGCCATGACACACCCACGCGAGGCACAGCCCGGGAGCCTCGCCGTGTAACCATGGAGTCACAGGGCAGCACTGACCTCATGCAGACGTGCTTCTAGATCTTTGGGGCTCATCATCTCAGCTCCCAAGAGACCAATCAGAGTCTGAAAGTCTTTTCAAGGCTCCAGTGGTGGAGCTAAGCCCAGGGCCCTCTTGGCATGACCTGGACCTTCCAAATCCCTGGACAGAGTAGCCTCTGCTGGAGGGACACAGGGCCTCTCAGCCAAAGGGAGATGCTGGAGGGGCAGGGTGGGGGGAGTGTGTGGGGGGCTGTTGTCTGACCTCAGTGTTAGCCTGTGGGAGGCCAGTGAGCTGGAGCAGACAGAGCAGCCACTCCCCCCGGGGGCCCATTCACTTGTTGGCCATGGCCAAGCCCTGCTGCCCCCCACCCCCTGGAGCAACCTTAGCGGCACTCTCACAGGTTCAGAGAGCACCAGCAGTGAGGCCAGGACCATAAATCTCAGTGCAGGGGTGGTGCATGGATCCAGACCAGCCCCGGTGTCCTCCCGACCCTCATGGGGACCCACTGCACCTCTCTGGCTCAGGCACCATCCTGCTGTTTTGATGTGCCAGACAGCCTCAGGTCAAAGGCCCACACAGTGTGAAAAAGTTGGGGACCTCAAGGTGGATGAAGAGGCCACACCACCAGACAGACAAGCCCCGGCGGGAAGTCCTGCAGAAGCAGCGAGCCGCTCTGGCTGCTGCCGGGACTCGGGGCTGGATGGGTCTCCTGTCACTCAGGCTCCAGCTGCCCTGCCCTCCTCTCCAGCTGGGGAGCAGGTGAGCCCCTCCTGGGAGGTTTTCCCACAGACCTGAGAAACAAGACCATCCACAGGGCCTCTCAAACTGTGTCTGGATCTCCATAATGAACTGATGAGCTGGAGGGAAGTGCAAGATGGCACGAAGCCCCATCTCACCCCTCAGTTCTGAGCCTGCAAGCCACCCCCACCCCCCACCAGCCTCCTTGGGACAGCTCCCTTCTGAAAGACCCCCCACATTTACCATCATGACTTGTGCAATTCCTGGCTCCCCTGAAGGTTCCCTGGGAGGGCAGAAACAGAGCTGCTTTTGGAAAGATTGGCTACTTGGGAAAATTCCTCTCTTTTTCTCAGTAAGCCTAGGAAGGACTCGGAAGTTTCTGCTGGCGTGGTTTCTGCCTCCTCTTTCTAACTGTGACTTTTCTGACTGCAGCAGGGGTTTCTCAGTTTGGACATCTTTACTATGATCTTGATATGATCCGTTATTCTATCTTTTTCAGGTAATTTAGTGTGCCATTTCCTGTTTCTTTTCTCATTTTTAAAAAATGAGTTATTCGGTTTTTTAAAAATTATTTTTGGCCACACTGGGTCTTCATCGCTATGCGTGGGCTTTCTCTAGTTGTGGCGAGTGGGGGCTACTCTCTAGTCGTGGTGCATGGGTTCAGTTGTCCCATGCAGTGTGGAATCTTCCCAGACCAGGGATCAAACCAGTGTACCGTGCATTGGCAGGCAGCTTCTTCACCAGTGGACCACTGGGACCACCAGGAAGTCAACAAGACCTTCTAGGAGGTCTCTGTCCTAACATCCCACCCCAAGTTGCCCCCTCCTCTCCGTTCTTCCCTCAAGATGGGGCTGTCCTTTAAAGCGTCTTCCAGTGTTGTCCACAATTGTTCTTTCTTTGATGGATTTCTGAAGGATGCTTTGGTCACAGTTACTTGAAATAGGATGTGATTCTGTCCATTTTCTCAATCTTTCTGGTGAGCTTCAGCCCGACGTATCTGAGTACATAGATTTCTCATCTTTCAGGTCTTTTTGAGAAGTCTCTGTTGAGCTCAAGACAAGACTGGGATTTTCAAGCTTTTGTCTCCAGTGTTTGTGTTGCCTTCAGACAAGAACAATACAAAGTGTCCTATCTAAAGTGACCAAGTCCTGGGGTAGGACTGACTTCGCAGCCCATTGATTCAGCAGCTTGAGGACTTCATCAAGGCTCTGTCTGCTGCTGCCTCTGTGGTAGCTTCATCCTCAGCCTCATCCCCAGAGCCCTGTTTCAGAAACTGGGTCGGAGAAACAGCACCTCCTCGTCAGCTCTCAGCTGAGAACAAGGGAACCCTTCTGAGAAGCCCTCCAGCAGGCTTCAGCCATCTCACTGGCCTGAACTGGGTGAATGGTGAACTACGCTGATGGATTTTCATTTCTGGATAAATCCTACTTAGTCATTATGTCATATTCTTTTAAATGTATTACTGGATTCAGTTTGCCCAAGTTTTGTTAGGAATTTTTGTACCGACGCTTATAAAAGATGTTGAATTATAGTTTCCTTTTTGTTAAGTTTTTGTATAGTTTTAATAACAGGGAAATGCTGGTCTTAAAGAATAATTTGGGGGTATTCCCTTTCCCATTTGTTGCAAAGCTGTATAGAATGAGAGTTACGTCTTCCTTAAATGTCAGTTAACATTCTCCATTGAGACCATCTGGGCCTGATTTTCTTTGTGGTAAGATATTTAACTACAGCTGCAGTTTCATCTGCTTACTTACATGTTGTCTACACCTCTTTTGTCCTATACTGACAGCAGTTACAAGAGGCAATATGGGTGGCAAAGCTTAAAGTATATATATCTGGCTCTTTTCAGAAAAAGTCTGCTGTTTCCTGTGCTTAAGACAATGTAGCCTGAGCTTAAGAGCTGACTGACGAAGCTTCATGTGAATTTTAGATATTGTACTAACTGAAATCTCAGAGAATGTGACACAGCACTAATGGGTCTTAGTTTTCTTATCTGTAAATTAGAAATACCAGCAGTCAACTTCTGTAAGGTTTATTTCATCTCAAGCCTAAGACTATTACCATATATTACTGTAGATTCTTATTTTCTCAGGTTTCCCCCTCCCCCGCCCGGAATTTCTTTTATAACTATATGACTATTCAGGTTATCCACGTCTTGAATGAGTTTGGTAGTTTGTGTCTTTGAGAGAATTTGTCCATTTCTTCTAAATTGTCAACTTTATTGGGATAAAGTTGTTCACCAGTTCAGTTGCTCAGTCGTGTCCGACTCTCTGTGACCCCATGAATCGCAGCACGCCAGGCTTCCCTGTTCATCACCAACTCCCGGAGTTCACTCAGACTCACGTCCATCGAGTCCGTGATGCCATCCAGCCATCTCATCCTCTGTCGTCCCCTTCTCCTCCTGCCCCCAATCCCTCCCAGCATCAGAGTCTTTTCCAATGAGTCAACTCTTCCAATGAGGTAGCCAGAGTTTCAGCTTTAGCATCATTCCTTCCAAAGAAATCCCGGGGCTGATCTCCTTCAGAATGGACTGGTTGGATCTCCTTGCAGTCCAAGCGACTCTCAAGAGTCTTATCCAACACCACAGTTCAAAAGCATCATTTCTTCGGCACTCAGCTTTCTTCACAGTCCAACTCTCACATCCATACATGACCACTGGAAAAACCAAAGCCTTGACTAGATGGACCTTTGTTGGCAAAATAACGTCTCTGCTTTTCAATATGCTATCCAGGTTGGTCATAACTTTTCTTCCAAGGAGTAAGCGTAATAACACTCCCTTATTACTTAAAATTATATTTGTAGTCTTTTCTATTGAATTAAAGTTTCTTTTAAAATTCTATAGTGCTTTACAGTTTTCAAAATTTCACACACACAATTTCATCTAATTCCCACTCCAGTAATCTTGCCTGGAAAATTCCATGGACAGAGGAGCCTGGTAGGCTACAGTCCATGGGGTCACAAAGTGTCAGACACAACTGAGCGACTTCCATGTCCCTTATCATCCTATAGGGTCTACTCATCTTATTACCCAGCAACTGGGTTGGCCTCTTGGTAGGTGTCAAGCCAATAGACGTGCCCAAACCAAAGCTCAGGAGAAGAAAAGGTTTATTACTTGCAGCAAGTAAGAACACCAGGGATCTTTCCCAAATCAGGGTCTCCCCAAATAGCAAAACCGGAGAAGTTGTAAGCTAAGGGTCCAGGCATATTCATGAGGGGGACTGAGTAGAAGAGAATTCAGCACAGAATTGGGACCAAGAGAGACAAAGTCCAAGCTTCAGTAGATTTAAATCAGGAGCATCAACACCACATCATTCCACCCTCTACCTGGGTGGGGGCCTTACTTCTTAGAGAACTCAGAGATACATTGCTGTGTGTATCCCTTGACGGGGATCAGGACCCTGCCCACAAGGCTGCACTGTTGTTTCTTGGCTGCTCCCCCTCTTGGCTCACCTCCCTCTCCCTTCCTTGATTAGCAACTGTTTGAACCTGCCCTTTGGAACTCAACCATCACTGGTGGCTCAGAGGGTAAAGAGTCTGTCTGCAATGCAGGAGACCCAGCTTTGATCCCTGGGTTGGGAAGACCTCCTGGAGAAGGAAATGGCAACCCACTCCAGTATTCTTGCCTGGAAAATCCCATGGACGGAAGAGCCTGGCAGGCTACAGTTCATGTAGTCGCAAAGACTGAGTGACTTCACTTTGGAACTCAGGGAAGGTCATGGAAGCTAAAACCTATTCCCTATAAACAAGAAGGACTTCCCTGGTGGCTCAGATGATAAAGAATCCGCCTGCAGTACGGGAGACCTGGGTTCCATCCCTGGGTTGGGATGATTCCCCTGGAGGATGGCGTGGCAACCCACTCCAGCATTTTTGCCTGGAGAATCCCCATGGGCAGAGAAGCCTGGAGGGCTACAATCCACAGGGTTGCAAAGAGTCAGACACAAATGAGCGACTAAGTATAAACAAGAAACAGGGGACACAGAAAGGGTTTGTACCGGGAGCCCCACAGGGTCCTGCTCTGTTTCGACCTACTTGTAATTTCTGATTTCTCCCTTTCCCCCTTAGTTTTACTCATTAGAGATTTATTTATTTTATTAGTCTTCTCAAGGAATCACTTTTCGGTTACTTTTATTTCCTCTTGTTATATTTTTTGGTTCTCATTTTCATTGATTACTGCTTTTTATTATGCTCTTTCTTCTACTTACTTTGGCCTCAATTACTTTCTCTTACTCTTTTTAAGGTGTAATCTGGGGTCACTGATTTGAGAACTTTTCTGGTATAAGCATTAAGTGGTATAAATTTTCTTTTACTAATTTAGCTGTAGCCAGCAGGCTTTGAGGTTTTGTTTTTATTTTCATTCAATTAAAAACACTTAATTTCCCTTTTGATTTCTTTTCACCACTAAGTTATTTAGAAGTGGGTTATTTAGTTCCTAAATACCTGAGGATGTTCTAGATACCTTTCTGCCATTGGTTTCTAGTTTGATCCCATCATGTGTGTGTGCTTTGCAACCCTATGGACTGTAGCCTGCCAGGTTCCTCTGTCCATGGTTTTTCCAGGCAAGAATACTGAAGTGGGTTGCCATTCCTTCTCCAGGGAATTTTCCTGACCCAGGGATCAAACCCACATCTCCTACATTGGCAGGTGGATCCTTTACCATTGAGCCACCCTGGAAGTCTCTTAATCCCATTATACTCAGACAATATACATTGTATGATTTGAATCTTTTAAAATTCATTTATATTCAAGGTTGGGAGCAGGGGCTAGGGTTTTATGTGTTTGTTTATTCCTACTGATGAACTTAAAACATAAAAGCAAGAATAAAAGTATGAAAAGGGAAAAGCAGCGTCACCCAAAGGCCAGTTATCTGAATCACCTAGGGCTTTCCATGGGTGGGGTGGCCTGGTTCTTTATCTGTGCCACTGGCAATGTGTCTTTGAAATGGATGCCTTGGCAGTGAAAAACTTCATGTCAGACACTTAAAATTTTAAAAAGTGAATTGTAAGGCACTTACATTAGAGAAGTATTAAAATCTCTGGATATAATTGAGGATTTATATATTTCTCTTTGCATTTTTATTAGTTTTGCTTCGCACATTCTGAGGCTCTGTTGCATAGTCACTTAAGATTCTTATGTTTCCTTGGTGAAGTTTTACTCTTTTCCCATTATGTATTATCTGTCTTTATTCCTGGTAGTGTTCCTTGTTTTACGAAACTCACATAGTATAAACTAAACCATTTTAAAGTGCGCAATTGATCAGAATTTAGTACATGCACAGTGCAGTGCAGCTGCCACCTCTATCTAGTGCCAGCATTTTCAGAGTCCAAAGCGAACCCGAGTAGGACCCTGGGGGGCTCCCGGGCATGGAAGCCTTTCTGTGTACCCGTTTGTTGCTTTTGGGGAACAGGTTCCAGCCTCCATTGAAGAACTCTCTGAGTTCCAAAGGGCAGGTCCAAACAGTTGCTAATCAGGGAAGGGAGGGAATGCAGAGATAAGGGAGGAGTGGCCAAGAGATAAGAGGGCAGACCTTGGACTGGATCCTGCTTTCCCCTCAAGAGATACATGTAATATCTGAGCTCTTCTGCAGAACTAAAACCCCCAACAGATGGAAGATGCTAACTACCTAATGAAGCATTCTTCATTCCAGAGACAAGTCACAGTTTGATAGCCTCAAGAATCACAGAAGCTCATCAGGAGACCACAGGAGGCCAGATTAAAGGAGTGCAGGCCCTGTGCACACCCTGATCCTTATCAGCAACCCTGCCCTTAAATTACTGCTATAAAGTGAAGTTGTTCAGTGTGTCTGACTCTTTGCGACCTGTGGACTGTAGCCCACCAAGCTCCTCCGTCCATGGGAATCTCCAGGCAAGAATACTGGAGTGGGTTGCCATAAAACTCCTCACCAAATCCCCTCAGGCTGGGACACACAGTTTTGAGGGCATGAGCCTGCCGTGACTCCCTTTGCCTGGCAAAACAATAAAGATAGATTTTTTTCTACTTCACTCCAAACTCTGTCTTCGAGATTCAGTTTGGCAGGGGACAAGCTTTTGGTATCAAAAGGAGACACTACACCTATTCCCCTCAACATCTCACTCCTGGCAACCGCTGATCTGTTTTCTATCTGTATGGATTTACCTGAACTGTACCTTTCATATTGGTGGAATCGTACAGCATACGACTTGTTGTGCCTGGTTTCTTTCACATAGCATGATGTTTTCAAGGTTTATCCATGTTGCAGCACACAATTAATTCCTTTCTATGGGTAAATGCTCTTCTGCTGTAGAGACAGGCCACATTTTGTATATGCATTCATCCACCGATGGACAACTGAGCGGCTTCCACCATTTGGCAGTAACCTTGCCGCTACAATAAAGCCAAGTGGTGCCTCCCCAGCCCAGATGGTTTTTTCCTCTGGCCACCCAGGATCCTCAGCTGCTTTACAGACTGTCCTCTGCCACCATGATCACGTCTGCTCTCTTCACAAGGCACCAGGCTTCCAAGGGGTCAGACCGCACCCACCCTCCCCACACCTGTACTCACACACAGGCAGTCATGCACACACCTGCACAAGCCAGGGAAAGACTCATTCACCCCAGGGGAGTGGATGATGCTTGTCACCCCAAGCCCACATCCCCTAAGAAATAACTGATGAATGAGTATGCTTGTTAGGCCTAGGAAACCTCTTGCTTGCCATTTAAGCAACATGAGAACAGGATGAAAACTAT
This sequence comes from Cephalophus harveyi, assembly GCA_006410635.1. NCBI lineage: Eukaryota > Metazoa > Chordata > Mammalia > Artiodactyla > Bovidae > Cephalophus > Cephalophus harveyi. The sequence continues at coordinate 392,335 of SJYT01079346.1, read as the reverse complement.
ACACATTTCTTCCAGCAGCTCTCTTGACTCCTTTGGACTTAAATTCCATGGTCTTTCAGAGCCATGTCAGTTCCCACACCCTCACTTCAGGCTCCCCCAAATCCCCACCAAGTAGCAGTGGAATTCTCATACTCTTTGGTGTCATTAACCTTGATCTTCCCAGGGTGCCTGGTTTTACCACCATCAGTGCAAATATCAACACGGTAAATGGAAAATGTATTTCAACATTAATTATACAAGTAGCTTTGACTTCCCAAACCCCAGGTTCCCTGAACTCAACTTTGAAAACCTCTAGACTGAATTATTTTCTCAGTATCTTCCTGTCTCATGAGCACCCATGGGCTGGGCCCCCCAAAATTTCAGTGAGTGCTGGCTCAGAGGCTGGCATCTCCATGATCAGAGTTTCAGGGGTTAATACATGAATGAAGGAGCTGGGATTTGGGAGTTGAAGTTAAGAACTCAGGACCCTAAGGCCAGACAAAGACACTACAAGTAAAGGAAATTACAGACAAATATCTTTTATGGATATTGATATAAAAATCCCACTAAAAATACCAGCAAACTGAAAATCAGTGAATGTAAGATGCCACATTAACAAAATGAAAGAAAGTAAAAACATGTGGTCATCTCAATTGATGCAGAGAAAGCATCTGACAAAACTCAATATACCCTTTCATGATAAAAACATTCAGCAAAGTAGGAATGGAAGGAAACTGCTTCGATGTGATAAAATCCATATATGTAAAGCCCACAGCCGACATGATGCTCAATGAAAAACTGAAGGCTTTTTGTCTTGTCACCTAAGGCTGCTCTAGCAAACGATCATAACCTGGGCAGCTTAAACAGCAAGCACTTCTTTCCTGCAGTTCTGGAGGCTGGGAGCAGTGCTCCAGCCTAGCCAAATGCTAGGCAAGGGCCTCCTTCCTCAGCGCACACGTGCAGAGATAGGTGTCTGTGTTTCTTCCTCTCTCTATAACCACATCTGTCACATCACGGGGGCTCCACTCTCATGAATTCATCTAAACCTCATCAGATCAGGAAAAAACAAAGATGCCCTTTTTGGGGGGCCACTTCCACTGAATACTGGAAGTTCTAGCCAAAGAAATTAGCCAAGAAAAAAAATGACATCCAAAATCAAAGGGAAGAAGGAAAATTATCTCTGGATATTCGCAGCAAAAGAATGAAGTTGGATCGTTACCGTACACAACATGTAACATAAAATGAATCAAGACATAAAAGAGCTAAAAACTATGAAACTCTTAGGAGAAAACACAGGGGGAAATCTTCGTGACACTGGATTTGACAATGATTTCTTGGATACGACACTCAAAAAGCACAGGCAACACAAGAAAAAAATAAGATAAATCAGACCACCAAAATTTTAAAATCTGTACATAGTAGGACATTCTCAACACAGCAAAAATGCATTTCACAGAATGACAGAAAATATTTGTAGTCATGTATACGGTAAGAGATTAAAATCCAGGATATATAAGAACTCCTAAAATTCAACAAAAACAACTCAATTTAATAATGGACAAAGAATCTGAATAGAGATTTCTCTAAAGAATTCACACAAATGCTCAACAAACACATGAAAAGATACTCAGCATCACTAATAAACAGGGAAATAAAAATTAGAATTATAATCAGATATCACTTTTGTGTCTGACTCTTTGCAACCCCATGGACTGTAGCCCACCAGGCTCCTGTGTCCATGGGATTCTCCAGATAAGAACACTGGAGTGGCTTGCCATTTCCTTCTCCATTATACCCATTAGGACAGCTATTATAAAAAACTAACAAACTAAAACAGAGAATAGTATCAGTAAGGATGTGGAGAAACTGGAACACTTGTGCATTGCTGATGGGAACGTAAAATGACGCAGCTGCTGTGGAAATGAGTTTAGTGGTTCCTCAAAAAGAATGACATTATGGTTCTGCAATTCTACTTCTGGGTTTATTGCCCAGAGATTTGAAAGCATGGACTTGAACAGACACTCATACATGCGTGTTCACAGCAGTGTTATTCACAATAGCAAAAGGTGTAGGAGAGCAGGATTTTCCACCCCAAAATACATATTTTTGGGCATATTAATTTTTGGTTATTTTATAAGAAACAGCAGACATTTAGGAAACTCTGAAAACTAAGTAGGAGTCACCTTCTGGTAAGGAATATGGACATTTCTAAGGGAAATCTCCATTTGTAAGGCATCTTCCTCCCTGTACCAGGAACAGGGGGATGACTAAATCTCTAGAAACTTCTACCATCAGGGAGGCAGGACTTCAACTGAAAGCAGATGCAGGAGGGCGGCTGGTGGGGATGCTGCACAGGCCAGTCATCCTCAGCGGCAGGTGAGGGCACGAACACTCTGGTGTACCTTTGGAAGGGGTGGAAGGATGGCTCCTTCAGGATGGATAGGACCAGTTCTGGGTCCCCTGCGGTTCTGAAAGCACGAGTCCATGCAGCCCTCCTGTTCACAGCCAGTGAGCCTTTGCTGGTCACACCCAGCCTGAGCTGTTGTGAAACTCTTCCTGGTGCAAGAACATCTGTGGGCACGTCCAGTCCTTGCAGAGAGCTCGATCTGTCCAAATCCACACCCTGTCTGTGTCTCCTGGGGCTTATGGTGTCAACGGCTCCATCATACACGGGGGGAGATGGGCTGGGGGTAGCTTCTTTCCAATGCTGGTCCACCTGGGCCCCTGGCCTGACTGCCGTGGATGCTGCTGACCCACAGGCTGGGTTGCCTCTTAGAAGGGTGACCTCAGAGCAGTTTCTCTCTGCGTCACCACCAGACAGGCCGCTCCCTGCCCAGGGCCCTCGGCCATCTCGGCTTAGACACTGCCTGCCTACAGGGCCTCCTAGACCCTGCTCTGTGCTCTCACCTGCAGCCCAAGCCTGGGGCAGCAGCTGGCCTGCAAGTCTCCTCTGGGTCTGTGGCCAAATGGGAGGAGAGAAAATGTATCTCATGAAGCTTCCCTGGTCCCCAGCCACAGCGGGGCAGGATAGAGGGACAGCTTGGCATCCCACTTGGCACCCCTGGGTCCAAGGTGGAGAGGGCAAAAGCCCTCCGAGACCCCTGCTGCCATAACTTGGTGATGAGCAGGACACAAGCCAGAACAACCCAGCAGCCCTGTGGTTTCTGCACAGTGGTCCCCAAACCCAGCTTTCCACTCAGCTCTTACAGGCTTCCTGCTCCCAGGGCATTAGATATCCCAGACTTAGGGCTCGGGGTCTGATGTCTGGACCCCGCTACTTGCTGTGTGTTCTGTAGCAATGGTGTCTGCTGGTCACCACTGGCAGATTTGAAAGGGCTTCCCTGTGTCAGTGGGTGGCGGGAGGTTTGTTGTAACTGGTGGGGATGTGACACCCTTGTACAGATAGCGTGACACCTCGGAGATGGTCAGTCACTGGGTGCTGTCTGTCCACCCAAGCATGTTGGGCTCGGAAAAGCAAAGCCTTGCCTGTCTGCCTTTTGGGTTAGGCAGAATGGGCTTCACTCTCGGGCTGGGGGGAGAGACGGGATCTGGAACCCTGGCAGGTCAACCAGGGCTGCTGAGACAGCAGACCATCCAGGTCTCTGGGGGCCTGGCTTCACCCCCCAAGCCTGGAACCTGGGGGCGGATGTGCCCTCCTGGATAGAGTCCTGGGAGGTCCAGTCTCCCCCAGCTGCCCACTTCTTTCTGCCTTTGGTTTGTGGGAAGGCCTGCAGCTTGGGGCACGTGGGACAATCCAGCTGGCTGGGTTTGAGCCAGTTCTCAGTTCAAAGGTGTCCTCCCTGGGCCTGGGGTGGCCTGCAGGGCAGGGGAGGGAGGGCAGGGTACAGGGGCAGTGGCACCGGGATGGCTGCCACCAGGTCCAACGGGTAGCGAGCGGGCTCTTCCTACACCATGCTGCTCTTCTCAGGATGTCCTGGGGATGGCCAATGGGGTTTCTTAACTTTCAAAATGCCTCGACATCCAGATTTACACCACTGACACAAAAATGAACACTGCACACTGCAGTGCTGCTCCTGCTCGACTCGTGCCAACAGCTCTGCTGAGAAGAGCAGAGCTCAGCAGGCGTGCGTCACATGTCCAAGAAACCGCAACAGCTCACAAAACTGTTTCACAAAAGCTTTATTGGTGGTCAGGCCTACAGCGGTCATCTCATTGTACAAACAACTCATAGGTGAGTGCAGTGCTTCCAGTACAAGTCATGTAAAACTGTGGGACACATTGCAGGAATAGTGCACTTGATAAAAAAATAAATTACACTTTAAAAGCTACTTCAAAGCTTTATACATATAAAAAGTAAACACAAAATAGTTAGTGAGGTTCTCGTAACCGTCTATCATATCCACACAGGAAGATTAAAGAGCAGAGGTCTGCGCCCAAATGCTTCTCCGATGAATAAAAACCCTGGAAAGGGACTGAATCATTGTCTCCATCAATGTGATACAGTGACTCGTGGATCCCACCTCTCAGAGCTGGAGACAATCACAGCTCTGCCAGCATGGGAATTCAGAAGAGTTCAGAGCAAATTTAAATGAACCAAACAAACTTCCTCATCCTGCAGGCTAACACAGGAAAAGCTCCCAACATTCTTCTGAACATTCAGGAACCATAGGTTTACATTTGTGAGAGGAATAAGAGCAAATAATATGGAATGTGCATTATGCATTAGAAGATTCCAGGTTTCTAAGCAACCAAAACACTGAGGGCATGATGGATCAGAACTGGGAGCCCTCCCAGCCTCTCAGGGATGGGAGTCCAGGACTGTCTCATCCACACGGGAGCAAGGATGCCAATGGAGAAATGCCAGGGCCCCCAGGGACAGAGCACCTGCGGAGCCTGTCTGAACACCCGCTGGCTCCTGGGAATCATCTGCCGTGGACTGCCAGGAAGAGGTCCCTGCCTGCAGCCAAGATGGGGCACTCACCTTCATCTACACTGCGTACACTCGGGCGGCAGGGGGCAGTCAAGTCTTCACCACCTCCGCTCCTCACTTTCTGCCTGTTGTCCCTACCCTCAGTGAGAAGCTGAGAATTTGGCTTCTCAAAAGCCTGACTTAAAGAAAACTAAGAGAACTTCCCTCTGTGCAAATGACTGCCAAATAATCTGCTCTGAGGGGGCTTCTGCTAAGTCTGCAGGGATTTGTCCAAGAGGAGACAGAGGCAGTGTTGGCCAGAAATGAGATGCATGAGGAACAAGTGGTCAGGAAGCAGGGGGCAGCCTGGGGCTTTCACCCTCCAGTGTCCACAGAACATCTGTGACCGCACAAGTAGGTATAGGTAAAGACCTTCTCCAGGGGATCTTCCCGACCCAGGGATCGAACCCAGGTCTCCCGCAGTGTAGACAGACGCCTTACCGTCTGAGCCACTAGGGAAGGCCTTAGGAGACTATAAGACATGTTTAATAAAAAATTTCTCAAAACGACATCAACATTTTAGGAAAGCACCTAAGGATATTTCTAAATTTATCAAGATCAAAGGAATCTAATCATTCCTTTGTTCAGCAGGGTTTCCACAAGGGCAGGAATGTAAGAACAATGAGCCCTTCCTGTGCACACAGATGCTATGACCTTTTAAGGTCCTGAGAAACAGGATTTCATGCGCTACTTCACAAGTTCTCAAGAAGAGTCTGGGGGAGAAAACTGAAACCTACCAACCTGACTTTAAATCCACCCGCACACCCAGGCCAGCTCTCCATTCCCCCACCTTCTCTGAGGGCCAGGATGTGAGCTGATCAGCATCTTAGCTCTTAACACTGACAACTGCCACCCTCAGGTGGGAGGAGACGAGGGGCTCAGCACTAACTGAACTCTGCAAATCACCAGAAATTGCAGATCCTCACAGACCAACCAGGCAATGGCAAGAGGACAAAAATAGCTCCCACCCACCCACCTTGAACTCCCTAAACCTGCTCACAGCCACAAGCACCATCATCCTAGCTCCTAGAGAGTCACCAGAGTGAAAACTGGAAAGAAAGTGACACAGAACTGAGCCTCTGGTTCAAGCAGGCTGCTGTTACTTCCGCCATGTTAACAGGTCTATCAGCTCAGCTATGAACCCTCTCCAAGCACCCTCCAACGCAGGGGTGCCAACCGTGCTCCCACACACGGTCATTCCTGCTCTACCAGACACGTGCTCCTTAACTCCTGGCGGCATGAGACATGGTCAGTACGCTCGGCAGCTACACAGGACTAATGCGGAGGAGACTCTAGATATTCGCAAAGCTTCCCACCCGACCAGTCAGTAGCACATCACTTCAGAGCTGCACTCAGTTGATGGGCTGGTTCCAATGCACAGGAGGATGCGAAGATCTTCCATCATCAGGAACTGTTCCTGAGGGCCAGCAGTCAGCAGGACCCCCAGAGCTCCCTGCCCAATTCAGTGTAACCACCTGCCCACTGGTCCATCCAGACTCCCCCCACACTCGGCTCTCTGCCAGCATCCTCACTGACTCACACCTGCTGCTCCTCCCCTTACCCCCCTGCCCCACGCCCCAGGCTCAGGTGAGCAGAGCAGGGTGAGCCTTACAGTTGCCTGGGGATGGCAGACAGCAAAGGAGATGTACACTTGACAGGCATCTTTTTCTGTCAGGGCTAATTCATATCAATTTCCATATTTACCACTCTTTGTCAGGACCTGAAACAAAATTTCCTTTTAGCTTGAGATTCAAATGCATTTTAAGAAAGTCTCCTCAGTACCAGAAGACACAAAGGTAATGGAATATTTTCAACAAACTAGTTCCAAAATCTAGAAAATGTCTCAGAGACCAGAAACACAACCTTAACGTTCTACCTGCAGGGTCGTCAGTGTGCTGAAAACACGATATCCAGTCCGGCATGTCCTGGGTCAAGTCCACAATCTCAGCCTAAGGGCTACAGGAGGTAGCCAACAAGAAGGGCCAACTCCCTTTCCTTCAGCAAAACTGTTTGCTGCGAAGTAGTTTCCAACCTCTACAGGTCCCGGGAACAGCACAGGAAGAAAACCCTCTCCAGGCAGACACTGCCTGAGCTGACTATGTTACAGGGAACCCACGACAGTCCAGACCAAGGAGTTTTAAAGATCTTAAAACTTCAGCTTTTTTTATGGAGAACAGACATTAACACTCAATTAAGTTCTGGTTTCTGCGGGGCAGGAAACCAAAACCAAATTCCAGGAGGTATACTTTAACATCAGCCCTTGATAACAGGGATTAACTTCCCAACACAGTTTCCAGATCACCCTCATTCCCCACGGCAAATGAGGTTTACTTTACACATTCCAAAGTTGTAAAGCTAAAAGAGTATTTTTCTGGGTGTTGAAATTCTTTTCTCTATTTTCTATAATGAGCATATAACACTTTAACAACCAGAACTTTCTGTACAGATGGAAAGTAATGAGGAAATTAGAAAGAACCCCTTTAAACTAACACAAAACCCTAACAATCTCTTAATACCTGCATTTAGTTTCGGATGTGAATCCCCCTAACCTGATTCCCTATTTCTATCCTGGTATTTTTTCCTTCAGTTTACAAAATCTAAGTTTATTCAGCCTACATTAAAAAGAAATGGAGCCTTCATCCAAAGAGGTGCTCAGAAACTACTGTGCTCTCCTTCAGTCCCCGAGTCAACATGGTCTTCAGCCCCACGCGGCCCAGGAAGAGGTGTGGGTGCCTGGAGGAAATGCCTCAGGGTCTCTGCAACCCTCCCCACCCCTTCCAGACCAAAAAGTGACAGGTGTGTGAGGGCCATGTAGACTTGCTTCCTGAAGGGAGGCTGGGCTGAAAACACATGCCAGGCAACTGACTTTTCTGTAGTTCTTCTCAAGGTCTATCTTACCTTGATGTAAACTTGAAGTGTTAAGACAGCCAGTCCAGCAAAAAGTCAAAAGTATGGGAAGCATCTGAAAATCCTCTGTATTCTAAAAACTTCTCTTTAGTAGTCATTAATCTATCTAAATCCCCGATTTCCAGGCAATGCACAGAAAGGTACAATTTCTCTAGCAGGCATTCAAGGACACTCACCCTGATACCAGCGAGAGAAGTAACCTTTGCCAGGCTAATGATGACCACCAGGGACAGCCCACCCAAGGGGGCGTTGTGAATAGTCACATCCACTAGGTGGAGCCAAGAGCTTGGAGGAAACCACAGGGAAAGGCATTCCCACTGTTTGGAATTCACAACTTCAACAGAATCAGGGAAAGTAAAAGACTGTATTGCGTCTCTTGGGCAAAAGTGTAGTGTAATTAGCCCTTCCAGTTGGACGGAAATGTAGCTGCTTTTTCACGGAACTGAAGTCTAAACCAGGTGAGCTTTTTACCCACTAGTGCAGAACTGGCTCCAGCAGAAGTGGACTCTGGGATGGACGGCTGGGGGCCCGGCCTTGGGTCACAGGCACAGAGCAACCATCCCTCAGAGCTCAGTCGTCAGCAAACACTTCTGCTTCAAGGTGGCTTCTCCAGCTGAGGCTGGAGCAGAGCTGACAGGAAGAAACAATGTGTTATTCAGTTTTTGGAAAATGAAAAGACAACCCTCCCACAAGAGAGCAACAAGCATCTCCCCACCAGTGCCCCATAGAGCAAGGAGAACTGCCTTGTAAACCTAACTCAGCAATTTCACACAAGGTCATTTTCTAGATAATCAATGCTTTTTTCATCTTGAAATGGACTCTAAAAGACATTGATTTCCCCTACTTCCTTGAAAAAATTACACTGAACAGACACCTAGTTTCTTGCTGAGTCAGGGCTGTTACTAGAACATGGACGACATGGACAATGTGGTGAGAAGGATGGCCACATGCTCAGGAAGCAGCAGGGTAGGGGGTCCTGCGCTCATGGCCCGGTGCCCGCAGCAGGGTCTGAGCTCCGGGACCACCTCCTCTGCTTGATGGAGCTAAAGGAAGAGTAAAAGTACTTGGTCTTTGGGACTTCCCTGGGGGTCCAGTGATTAAAACTCTGCACTTCCAATGCAGGGGATACAGGTTTAACTCCTGGCTGGGGAACTAAGATCCCTCTTGCTATGTGGTACAGCCAATAAATAAATATTTTTTTTAAAGTGTGTGGGCTCTGCCTGAGGTGAAGAGCATGGATGGAGGTGCAGAGATATAACAGCACCTACTTCGGTTTCACAAAAACTGAAAACAACATCAAAGTACCAAGGACAGAGATTAATGTCAGAAGCACTAGCAAGTCATATAAATGAAAAAGCAGTCAGCAGTCACTTGAACGCCCTTCTCCATTTCTACCCAACAGAGACAACACTGCCAACTGGTTTCTCCTGGTGTTTCCCTTCATGTTTTGGATCTCGGCTTCTCAAAGTGTGGTCCCTGGAACTTGTCATAAATGCAAGTTCTCAGGCCCTGCTTCAGGCTCCCTGAACCAGAGACTCAGGGCAGCCCAGTGTCTGTGCTCGAAGCTGCCCTCTGGTGCAGCTATCTACGGCGTCCTGACTGCCCTAAGGCATGTGGTTCCACAATGACACCCTGCCCCACGGTCCTCCCTTGCTATCTTTTCAACACAGTTTCGGAACAACTGTGATCATGTTAACATTCAATGCTTGCTATGATTACATAAATATTTTCACAGCTCAGTCTAAGTGTGTTGTATTTCCTCCCTTACGTAATCTGTTTTCCCTGGACTGAGTAACTGCCTTGTTTTTCACCGTAACTGCTTGCTCAGTGTCCAATACTTGGTTTCTAACAATTTATCCTTAACCTTGCAAACATACCATGGTTCTGTTCTCATGGGATTTTTCTTTAATTTAGGGGTGGGCAATTCTGTGTTTTGTCATTTTCCCTTGGCAACATCCTTCCTGGAATGCTACGTCCTCTTCAAATCTGCACAGGATCCCTTCTAGGCCTGCTTCACTTCCCTCCTGGTAAATTCCTGCACCTGTTTCCTGGGTCCCATTGTTTCTTTCTGGGATAGTCATCCTGGTTTTCTTTTTTTTAAACCTTCTATTTATTTTCAAATTTTAAACTTCTAATTTTGTATTGGGGTATAGCCAATTATAATCACTCTACTTTGATGGAACACATCCTCCAGTTAAGTAGCTTCCTGACAAAAGCCACCTTAGAAGCATATATTTTAGAGGAATTCTATGTTTTTGAATTTCTTCTTTTTTTTTTGGCTATGTCATGTGGCATGTGGGAGAGCTTAATTCCCTGACCAGGGACTGAACTCAGGCCCCGGCAGTGAAAGCACTGAGGCCTAACCACTGAACCACCAGGGAACTCCTGAAAATGTCATTTTAATCTCACACTGCATTGATAGTTTGGGTATAAAATACGAGATGGAAACGATTCTTCAAATTCTCCAGGCACTGCTCTATTTATTATCTCCTAGCTTCAGTAAAGTCTGCTATCATCTGATTACCAGTCCTTTTTAAGTACTCTTCTCCTGCCCTCTCTGAAGACCTACATCCTCTCTTAAATTTGATATTCTGAAATCTCATCATGTTCCGTGGTGTCATCTATTTTCATTGTATTACTGGATACCGACTGAGCTCCTTTAATCTAAAACTCAAGTACTGATGTTCTGGAAAAATCTTGGTTCTTTTTTATATTTTTGTCACTTTTATTTACTCTGTTCTTTCTTCTGGCTCTCCAGTGATTCACATATTGGACTTCCTAGACCAATCCTCGAATTTTCTCTTCTGTCCCAATTTCCAGCTTTTTATTCTACTTTTTTGGAGATTTCCTGAATCTTATCTTCCATGCATTCTTGGATCTTATTTTTAACTTGGTGAATAATTTCTCGGAATACTTTTTTCTTTTCTGTTCCTTTTCTTTTTTAATCTCCTGCTCTTGTTGAGTGAATACAGTATCTTCTTTCTCACACTATCATTTTACAAAATTTTTGATACTCACATTCCTTTATTTCCTCCTTGTTGCCTTTTCAAGCTGAACTGCTTTGGTCTTTCCTCACATACCTGATAATCTTTGGCTCTCTTCATATTTAAGAGGGAAGCAGTCTGTTCACACTTGAGCTTGAAGCACTAGAATGCTGTCTAGAAACTACGTGTGGGCAAAACCCATTAACTACAGGCTTCCAAGACTAGTTATTAGGCAGATTTCTTGGGATCTACAAATATCAGTCTCTCTGAGTCAGTCAGGTTCTCTAGAGTATAAGCCTCTAAAGTAAGTTCTCGTCTGAGACTTTTACATGTGACCCACAGCATTTTGGAAGCTGGAAACTGAACGACAATTGGAGGTTTCACACCTTGGCACGCAGGCACTGAGTTAACCTCTGTATTCAGCTCTTCAGGGCCTTCCTCCCAACAGGGTCCCCAAATCCAGGGCCTCGCCTGCTCAGCTCCTCCAGAGGTAAGCCTCCAGAATCAGGGCAGTGTCAGCAGCGTGGGGAGGGGGAGTTCTAAATGGGTCTAGATGCTTTCCACCAAGTCTCAGGTTCTCAGCTCCGCCTGGACCATCTTCATGATATTTGGTCCCTCTACCTCCTGAGACTTTCCTCAGAGCTCCAGTGAGAATGTGCTTCTTACTTTTCCAGTTTCCATTCCCTCCCCATTTCAGGCTTAGATCTCAGTTTTCTCCTCTCTGTCAATCTATTTACCACTCCTCTGTCATTTCACTGCTCCCCAAACTTATTCGTTCTCTCCACTGCTGCTGTCTCCTCTCCTAAGCCTTTAAAATAAGATTTACATAGCGCAAGATGCAATGCCAGCACCATTCTTTTGAACACGTTACTGATTGTAACATTCACATGCTGAAGTGCACAAAGCAGCAAGAGTTTGCAGAACGTTTGTAGTGTAGTTTCACACACTAGCCACACTTGTATCATCAGGACACAGATCAGGAAACAGAACGTCACTAGGGCTCTGAAACTAGCTACCTCGAGAGGAATCATTGCTTGGTTCCTCGAGAGCTGGGCCTCTTTCTGAACTTTACTTTGCTCACCATTATTGTGGTACAGACACTATAAGACAACCCCCAGTGACCCAAACTTCCTGGCACTCTTACGTGACTTCCTCCCCTGAGCATTGCAGGCCCCATGATTTGCTTTAACCAACAGACTGGAGCGAAAGTAAGCGGTTCTCACCCCTGGGATTACAGTACAGATGGGGACTTCCGGGTGGCGGGCAAGTGTCCCAGTGCCTTCCTGGTTTGCTGGCTCTGCGGAAATAAAGGCTCCACGGCAAGTCCTGAGGGCAGCCTTTGGCTTCAAGTCAGCTAAAAATGGAGGCCCTTGGCCTGCAGCCCCTCAGGAACGGGATCCTCTCAGCAGAGCCTCCTCCACCTGATCCTTCAGCTGAGAGCCCAGCTCTGGTCAACTCCCTGACTGGCACTTGGGAGAGTCTCTACAGCAGAGGACACAGCTAAGTTGTATCCAGACCAGACTCCTGACCCACAGGGATGAGGTTACAGAAACCTGAGCTGTTTTAAGTTGCTAAATGTGTGGTAATCTGTTACACAGCAATAAACACTTAACATAACTCAGTATAAGCAACTCATCAGTGTTTCTCTGCCACAGTTAGTTCGTTAGTTTTCACTGCTCTAGTCTAGTATTTATCTAGTTGACTGCTAATGGGTTTTAAGTTTTCAATTTTGACTATGATTGCTATAAACATTTTTGTACATACCTTTAATGGATGTATATTTGTATTTCTATTGAGTATGCATGTAAGAGTATTTTCAGCTTTCGTAAATACTGCCAAATCTATGTGCAACACAGTTATTTAAATTTAGAGTTTCTGTTGCCCTATGACTTCATCTCTACTTGGTACTACGTGTCTCTTTCACTTGAGCCATTTTAAGTGTATGGAGTGGTATCACAGTGGCTTGAATTTGTATTTCTCAATGACTTGTCAAGATGTACATCATCTAATGGTTTACTGGCCATGTGGATATCCTTCTTATGAACTGCTTTTCAACTCTTACGCCAATCTTTCCATTGAGCTGCATTTTTCTTGTTGATTCACAAGAGCTCTTTATATATTCTGGATCAGTCCTTTGTGAAAGAGAGAGAGTCAGAGAGAAGGGGAAGTGGCAGCTGTCTTCTCTACTGTGTGGCTTCTTTTTTGAGTGCTTGAAATTGTATCTGTTGATAAATAGAAGCTTTTTTGATACAATCCAAGTTGTCAATTTTTCCTAAATGAGTACAGCATTTTATGACTTGTTTAAAAAATCTTTGCTTATTTCAAGGCCATAAGGATGTGTACTTATATTTTTTGCTAAAATCTTTATTTATGGACATTTCAGATTTTCAGTGCACTTACAATAGATTTTGGTATGCAGTATGAGGTTGGGTCAAGATTAATTTTTTTCCCACAAGGATATTTAATTTGTCAGGCTGACTGACTGAGAGACCACTCTTTCCCTTCAGCACTGCACCATCATTTTTCATAAATCAGGGAACTGTATTTGTGTGGGTCTGCTTCTGGACTCTAGTGTTTCACTGATCTACTGTCATGTTTTCCTCATTAAGATCCTAACATATTATACTAGCTTCAGGTGTACTGTCTGTTATTTTTAATCTAACTCTTTTATGATTATTTGCTTTGGGAAGGAATGGAGACAAGGCCCTGATGTCATCTGTGACTTAACATTTGAAAATTTATAAACACTCACATTTTACTGTGTAAACTCCATTATAGAGAATTATTACCTGGCTCTCTGCAGGTAATCTCTACTTTAACAGTGGGTACTACTAATCATACAAATGTTTAGGGAAACAGGTCTCACATCCATCCTATTCACAGCTCTCTTCAATGCCAGTTAGAAGTAATACCTGGTACCTAATATTCAATCAATATTTGTTGAGTAAACAATTATATTAAAAACTATAGAGGTAAGACAACAATTTTAAAATGAACTATGAATTTCTCTCAAATTAAGCATCTCTAGTAACTTTTCCTTTATACTTAGGATTTTTTTTTTTTTTTCTCTAAAGCATCTACTACAACTGATCTGCATTCTCAACACCAGGAAGATGTGAGAAACAGCAAATACACCCATGAAAAAGTCAGAGGTAAGAAATGAAGGCAAAATCTTTTGTAAAACAGGCACAGTCTTGCTCCTAACGAAAGCTGAAGAATTACATGCTGAATAAAAGCTCTTCTGAGTTCAGTTTCTGTTTGTGGCAAGCAATATGCTAAAATGAGCTTGCAACAAGCAGGCTTCAGTGAAAGCTACACCAGAGCCCTCACCTTGGGAATCCCCTGCCCTACCCTTATCTGCACCTCTTCCTCTGTATTGATGGACAACATACAGTAAAGCATGATAGGAAAAGACATAAATCAATTTTCAAAGAAATATAAAATTTTAAAGATAGACCTATTAACATCTTCATCTAATAAAGACTTCCAATTAAAAAAAATAAGGTATACTTCATAATTTTGTAGAAAATTGCTACTGACAAGAAAAATGAAAAAAGACTATTCTAATTAACAGAGGAAGAGATTTATTCAGTTTCAATTAAGTTTGGTTAAAGAATGGACATTATTGCATTAAATACAATTAATTTTATTACTTCTTTCCTCCTAACAGATGCCTAAGAAGTGCAACTGAGAAATAATTCCTCACCTGGTCACGGCGTCCACCAAGAATGGCGCTGGGGGAGAGATGAACTCTCTGCTGCCCAGCCCTTCCTTCCCAGTCAGGGAAAACCCATTTCCTGCAAGCCCATTAGGAAGGACAGTGCTCTGCTGAGAAAGACACACAACACATCTGAGAGGAGGTGATCACACCTCCCTGACAACCAGCACTTCAGCTCCAAGCCATCTTCTCCAATAATTACAGTAACGGGGAGGATGTTTATGATCACAGTTGTTTTGGTTTTTTTTGTTTCCTTTTACCATCCTTCACATCAGATTTTTATTTTTGTTAGCACCCTTACACATTTACAAACAGAAAAGTTAAATCACTAGTTTGAAGCCAGTAACTTTAATTAAAAGAGCTTTGATGATGACCCCAGGTTTTCAAGGAAAAGTAAGAACCTGGTACTGCTTCAGGCCTCATTCTGTAAGGGGAACGGAAAGAAAAATTCTAAATATCATTAACTTACTGGCACAATCCAACGGGGTGTGATCACTGAAGTAGAAGACACCTAAAAAAAATGTATATACACATGTATTTATTTTTAGGGAAGATTGAATTTTTATAATTATACTCATAATGCTTTCTTCTGCTATCAAATGCATGGGTGGGGGGTGGAATCTGAATGCTACTACTACACTCAGGTCATTCACTAGGATTTCCCCAATCCCTAACATTCCATTTAACATTTATTTTCTGAAATTTCATTTCAGTTCATTACAAATAATCACAGCCTTCTTGAACAGGGGACTGTGACTAATTAAAATGAAACAGCAAAAAAGAAAGTACACAGAAAAAAAATCTGTCTCTACACAGTCCATTTTCTAATTATGCATGCAGCAAACAGAATAAAAACACCCATACTGACTCATAGGGCCTTTGTTATAGTCTTTTTAATGTTTGATTTTCTAGATCTCACTTTTATGTGTAGAACAGTCATCTAATGAACTCCCAACTCTCCCTGTTTTATGGAAACTCAGACTAGCCCTTGCACTGGTGACATTCTGATAAGAAAAAATTAATGTAAGTCCAGGTCTTAGTAATTTAGGCAACTACCAAAAGAATAAAAACACAAAATAAAGGGACTTCCCTTGGTGGTCCAGTGGCTAAGACTCCATGCTTCCAATGCAAGGGGCCCAGGTTCTATGCCTGGTCAGGAAACTAGATCCTGCATGCCACAACTAAGACAAGGCACAGCCAAATTAATAAAAAATAAATATTTTTAAAATATATAAAATATGACTTTCTCACCAATATTAAGAAATGAACTTTTAACCATAGAAAATACAAGAGAGAAAAGAAGTACAGAAAAAGTAAACAAAAAATGGTTTGGCAGAAAGAAGTCCTATAATAACAATAATTACAGTAAATATAAGTGGACTTAAACTCAATCAAAGCATAGAGACTTTCAAATAAGATCTAAATAAAAAACAAGATCCAACAAAATGCTGTTCACAACAGGTCCACTTAAAACAAACAGATCCAAAATAACTGAAAATAAATTAATAGAAAATTCTATTAAAGGCAATTCAAACTTCAAGCTACGTAGTCAAATTTTTATCAATCAAAAGGGAAATAAAGAGAAGAAAAAAGGGGCAAAGAAGGATGCTCTAAAGTGTTAAAAGGAGCTCAAGAAAGTATAATTACAATCAACAAACATGCATTTATCTTCAAAATATATACAAAATTGAAAGATCCAACAATAGGTTAAGAAATGGATTAACCAATAATTGCAGACAGAGATACTAAACACACCCCAGAAACTGACAGAATATTTGAGAGAATCAGCAGAATGACTACTGAAAATAACTCAGCAAGTTTCCTAAACACAAAACCAACTTACAAATTCAATAGTAAAAAATTAAATACCATTCATAACATCAACAAAACTATAAAGCATTTAGGACTTAACCTAACAAAGAACAGAGAAGACTTGTAGAGGACATTACAGACTATTCTCTGTTAAGTCCTAAGGACTTTAATGGGTAAAAAATCTTACTAGCAAAAAAACCCATAAAGGGTCTGGAAATAACAAAAATAGGAAAACAAAAAATAATAACAAAAATAGGAAAACAAAAAAAGCAAAAAAATTTAAAAATTTATAGACTATAACTACATAACTTTTAGGAGAAACAGGAAATCTTGGATGAGAAAAACATTATACTCTTGGCCAAGAAGATAATCACAAATATATCAGTTCTTTCCTCAAGTTAATTTATGGATTTAATACAGTCATAATTAAAACTTCAAAGGCTTTCAAGGGAGTGAAACTTGACAAAGTTATTCTAAAAACCATCTGAGAGAACTAACAATCAAAAACAGCAAAATATCAGCATAATGATGCTGGACTAGCCTCATCACATATCAAAATCACTTAAAAAGCTCAATTTATTAGAAGAGTATTACAGTTCTAATAACTATAAATTAGTAAGCATAGTAGGAAAGCTTATATGCAGAATCTAAAATGCATCATATTCTACATTTTTATTTAAAACAAAGAGAACATTTAAATTTGCAGGGAAGTAAAAATATACTAGTGATAGAAAACGTTTTTAATGAAATTCATTTTCATCACTGCATCACCCACCCACCTGCAAGAAAGCATAGTCACACAATAAGTGTTCTGAGCTGGGCCCCAAGGATTCCTTCTTCAGCTTCAGGCTATCTTTCATTAGTCTTAGAAGTTACCTCTTTTATCTGGTTAAAGGACTATCGTCACCCAATACCGCCAACATACCTTATATTTTCTGTTTGTGCATCTGTTTGTGTATCTGCTTATTGATATCAGCTGGTGGTTCCTGGTCCACATGTGAACCCCCGGGAGTGGTCAGAAATGCAGCTTCTCAGGCTCCACCCCATACACACCATGTCAGAAACTCCGAGGGTGTGCTTTCTTACGCTCTCCAGTGATTCGCACACACACACTTGAGTACCACCTGTACTTCCAAGCCTTCAGGTGATGTCACGGCAGTCCCAGTACACGAGTCATTAGGCACTAAATGAGGCTTCTGTGTACCTTCCATCCCAACTAGTCCCCATGTCTCTGGCAGGAAGGGACTGTTTCTTATTTGTATCATGCTCACAGTTGGGCATGGCTTAGCATGCACACACAGTACTTAACACAGTATCTCCCAAACTCAAATAAAGATCAATGTGTTTAATGTCAACCATTCTTATGATTCCATCTTTCTGTAAATGTTTTATTTTTCAATTAAAATTCTTCATTGTCTGAACTCTTTAGAAGCTGGTTTACCCCCACATGTTCCTCTCATGCTGTTTAATAGGATGTTACAAAAAGAGCTTCTCCACTAGCTCAGCTGGTAAAGAACCCTCCTGTAATGTAGGAGACCCTGGTCTGATTCCTGGGTTGGCAGGATCCCCTGGAGGAGGGATAGGCTACCCACTTCAGTATTTTTGGGCTTCACTAGTGGCTCAGATGGTAAAGAATCCGCCTGCAATGTGGGACACCCGGGTTCAATCCCTGGGTTGGGAAGATCCCTGGAGAAGGGAATGGCTACCCATTCCAGTATTCTTGCCTGGAGAATTCCATGGATAGAGGAGCCTGGTAGGTTACAGTCCATGGAGTTGCAAAGAGTCAGACACAACTGAGGGACTTTCACTTTAGTTACAAACAGGTTCACAGTTAACATGTGGTTATGTAATGACACACAGATTCAAGTTGGTAGAACTTAGTATAGAAAAGCAATGCTACGTGGTTACTGAAATATAAATTCATGAAAAGTCTTACTAACTTATAGACAAGGTAAAAATTGGAATCTAGCAGGGACAATTTCAAACAGAAATACCTTTCCATCTTCCTGTTTTAAAGCATCTTTACCTGAGGTGTGGTTGTGTGGTCAAGGAGATTCTCAGTTAGAGACAACAGCAAGGCATCCAGTTCATCTGTAGCATCCTGTGGAAGACAAGATACACAGATGTCAAATGACCCATTAATCACCGAACAGTTTTTTCCATATCCTTGCAGTGTATAATTTGGACCCATACTGGGTTGGTGTTAATCTTAAAACAAATGGGGACATTCAGGAGCCACAGTTATCAATGATTTCACTTGTGTTGGAGAGAACCTAGCCTACAGTCAGAACTTTAAAACACTCAAGGGTTTTGTGAATTTTCATACAGTTATTCCTTCTGGTAAGACAAGCCTTGGGTAGGGTTTAGGACTGTCCTGGCTCTCAGCTCTTGAACTAGAGAACAGAGGTAGAAGGCTCAGCCAGCAAGGAGCCAGCAAGTAAGGCGAGGCCTGAACTCCCAGTGCTTCTTTATTCACACGTGTCGGTGCTCTAATGTTCACAAAGGAGTATAATGTGAATTTCCCCCACAAACTTTAATACTTTTGTCTAATCAATATTTGAAGCACCTTATACAAACAGAGTTCTGTACAGCAGTGTGTGTGTATGTGTTGGGGGCATGCATAGGAAGAACGTTAAAAGGATAAAAGATGAAGTTCAAGTCTGGAAATAAGGACAGTAAGTACCCAGGGTGTACCCTTTATTTATACATTTCTGTCTGTCTGTCCTCAGGCCATGGTACATCTCCAGTTCAGTGTCAATTCAATTTTAATCCCACATATGAAGTAACTGTCCTCTCCCTTCTCATATCTCCCTCCTCCTATCCCACTCTTTCTTACCCTGTGTGACCTAGTGAGCCCTGAAAGAGCCTGTGCATATCTCCACCACAACGTATTAAAATCTTCTCTCCAACTGTACTATAAAGCAGTTTGAAAGAAGAAGCCATGTCTCAGTCATTTTTTAATTTTCAAAGCCTAGCATGCTATCCTGGTACACAATATGCAATAAATTTGGAGGACAAATGTCCTTCTCTGTTCCAAAATACATCTGAGGTTCCACCTAATGATTTTCAATGATCAAACATGTAGTATATCATTTTAGGATTTTAATTAGCAGAAAGGAATCTCCAGATTTAAAATATTTTAGGTTCCTTTTTTAAAACCCCAAAGTTTTTTTGACTAGTGGGAATACAGGTAATTGCTAATTTTTTTCTTTTTATAAAATATTTGGTAAATTTCTATGATAAATGTGCTTATGCAATACAAGAACAAATGGTAACTGTTCATTTACAAAAATAATTTGTTTAAATTGAAAATTAAAACATTCCCAGGGCAATGAATTGGGTTTCTATGATTTCTGAACTGATATGGGTATGTGGGGCTTCCCAGGTGACTCAGTGGCAAAGAATCCGCCTGCAGGTTTGATACTTGGGTCAGAAAGATCCCCTGGAGAAGGAAATGGGAAAGCACTCCAGTTTTCTTGCCTAAAAAATCCCACGGACAGAGGAGTCTGGTGGGCGACAGTTCATGGGGTTGCAAAAAGACTCGGACACAAGTTAGCAAATAAACAACAACGGGTGTGTGACAAGTGGATAAAAGAAAGGTAGGATTTGAGATAAGCTGGTTATAACAACACAATTTCAGAATGTTACTTTTGATCAATCAATACTTATTTACTGCCTACTATGTGCAGTGTTCTGTTTCAGACACTAGGGAAGTAGAATCAGTATCAGTTCAGTTCAGTTGCTCAGTCGTGTCCGACTCTTTGTGACCCCATGAATCGCAGCACGCCAGGCCTCCCTGTTCATCACCATCTCTCGGAGTTCACTCAGACTCACATCCATCGAGTCAGTGATGCCATCCAGCCATCTCATCCTCGGTCGTCCCCTTCTTCTCCTGCCCCCAATCCCTCCAAGCATCAGAGTCTTTTCCAATGAGTCAACTCTTCGCATGAGGTGGCCAAAGTACTGGAGTTTCAGCTTTAGCATCATTCCTTCCAAAGAAATCCCAGGGTTGATCTCCTTCAGAATGGACTGGTTGGATCTCCT
>SJYT01079346.1:334608-371523 GCA_006410635.1 Cephalophus harveyi | reverse complement strand
AAGTTAAATAAGCAGGGTGACAATATACAGCCTTGACGCACTCCTTTTCCTATTTGGAACCAGTCTGTTGTTCCATGTCCAGTCCTAACTGTTGCTTCCTGACCTGCATACAGATTTCTCAAGAGGCAGGTTAGGTGGTCTGGTATTCCCATCTCTTTCAGAATTTTCCACAGTTTATTGTGATCCACACAGTCAAAGGCTTTGGCATAGTCGATAAAGCAGAAGTAGATGTTTTTCTGGAACTCTCTTGCTTTTTCCATGATCCAGCGGATGTTGGCAATTTGATCTCTGGTTCCTCTGCCTTTTCTAAAGCCAGCTTGAACATCAGGGAGTTCACGGTTCACGTATTGCTGAAGCCTGGCTTGGAGGATTTTGAGCATTACTTTACTAGCATGTGAGATGAGTGCAATTGTGCGGTAATTGGAGCATTCTTTTGCATTGCCTTTCTTTGGAATTGGAATGAAAACTGACCTTTTCCAGTCCTGTGGCCACTGCTGAGTTTTCCAAATTTGCTGGCAGATTGAGTGCAGCACTTTCACAGCATCATCTTTCAGGATTTGAAACAGCTCAACTGGAATTCCATCACCTCCACTAGCTTTGTTCGTAGTGATGCTTTCTAAAGCCCACTTGACTTCACATACAAAATCAAAAATAAGAGATCATCTAAATAAACAAAATAACAACAAATAACTCAAAAATGGAGAAGAAACCCTGAGCTACTCCTGGTTTTGACAATAGGATTTGACAATAGGATTCTCCCTAGAGAAGTGAGGTTCAGTGCTTTTTTCACAGCTTAAGTTCTGGTGTCCATCAGAACTCACCAGATGTCCTGTATAACCAAGATTCAACTCAGTAGAATGTGAGGAGAAACCTTAAAAAGTCACAGTAATTGTTACCTTTAGAGCAGACCCACTTTCTGCAGGTGTGGTTCGCATCAGAGCCAGAGAGTCTCCACGGACGGGCACAGTGTTCTCATTTAATTCAGCACTAGGAGGAGAAAGGTATGTTCACATCATGGAGGACTGATAGAGGTGACACAGGGGTCACAAGCAGCCGCCTCAGGAAGAAGAAAAACGAACTCTTCAATAAGAAATTAGTCCTGCTTTTC
The DNA here is from genome assembly GCA_006410635.1 of Cephalophus harveyi. Lineage (NCBI taxonomy): Eukaryota > Metazoa > Chordata > Mammalia > Artiodactyla > Bovidae > Cephalophus > Cephalophus harveyi. Next base: position 370,415 of record SJYT01079346.1, on the reverse strand, counting down.
GACACACAAATTATCAAAAAGATATGAAGAAAATTGCACTAATAGTAATAAAATATCTAGGAATAAACCTAATCAAGGAGGTAAAAGACCTTTATTTTGAAAACTATATTCTGAAATGAAAGAATCTGAAGATGATGCAAAGAAATGGAAAGATATCCCATGTTCATGTCTTAGAAGAATTAATATTGCCAAATATCCACACTATACAAAGCTATCTACAGATTTAATGCAATCCCTATCAAAATGCCTATCAGGCCTTTTCACAGAACTAGGACAAGTAATCCTAAAATATAGATGGAAACACTGTTGTTGTTCAGTTGCTCAGTCTATCTGACTCTTTGTGACCCCACAGACTGCAGCACGCCAGTCTTCCCTGTCCTTCACCATCTCCCTGAGTTTGCTCAAACTAAGGTCCATCAAGTCAGTGATGCCATCCCACCATCTCATCCTCTGTCATCCCCTTCTCCTCCTGACTTCAATCCTTTTCAGCATCAGGGTCTTTTCCAATGAGTCAGTTCTTCTCATCAGGTGACCAAAGTATTGGAGCTTCAGCATCAGTCTTTCCAATGAATATTCAGGACTGATTTCCTTTAGGACTGACTGGTTGGATCTCCTTCCAGTCCAAGGGACTCTCAAGAGTCTTCAGTTCAAAAGCATCAGTTCTTCAGCGCTCAGCTTTCTTTATGGTCCAACTCTCATATCCACACATGACTACTGGAAAAACCATAGCTTTGAGTATATGGAACTTGTCAGTAAAGTAATGTCTCTGCTTTTTAATATGCTGTCTACGTTGGTCATAGCTTTTCTTCCAAGGAGCAAGCGTCTTTTAATTTCATGGCTGCAATCACCATCTGCAGTGATTTTGGAGCCCAAGAAAATAAAGCCTGTCACTGTTTCCTCTGTTTTCCCATATACTTGCCATGAAGTGATGGGACTTCATGTGATCTTAGCTTTTGGAATGCTGAGTTTTAAGCCAGCTTTTTGACTCTCCTCTTTCACTTTCATCAAGACACTCTTTTAGTTCCTTTTCATTTTCTGCCATTAAGAAAGGTGGTATCATCTGCATATCTGAGGTTATTGGTATTTCTCCCAGGAATCTTGACTCCAGCTTCTGCTTCATTCAGTCTGGCATTAGGCATGATGCACTCTGCATATAAGTTAAATAAGCAGGGTGACAATAAACAGCCTTGACGTACTCCTTTCCCAATTTGAAATCAGTCTGTTGTTTCATGTCTGGTTCTGCTGCTTCTTGATCTGCATACAAGTTTCTCAGAAGGTAGGTAAAGTGGTCTGGTATTCCCATCTCTTTAAGAATTTTCCATAGTTTATTGTGATCCACACAGTCAAAGGCTTTAGCATAGTCAATGAAGCAGAAGTAGATGTTTTTCTGGCATTCTTTTGCTTTTTATATGATCCAATGGATACTAGCATTGGATCTGGTTCCTCTGCCTTTTTTAAATTCAGTTTGAACATCTGAAAATTCTTAGTTCAGAACTGTTGAAGCCTAGCTTGGAGAATTTTGAGCATTACTTAGCTAGAGTGTGAAATTAATGCAATTGTGTCGTAGTTTGAACATTCTTGGCAATGCCTTTGGGATTGGAATGAAACCTGACCTTTTCCAGTCCTGTGGCCACTGGTGAGTTTTCCAAATCTGCTGGCATATTGAGTACAGCACTTTTACAGCATTATCTTCTAGGATTTGAAAATAGATCAGCTGGAATCCCATCACCTCCACCAGCTTTGTTCACAGTCATGTTTCCTAACATCCACTTGACTTTGCACTCCAGGGTGTCTGACTCTAGGTGAGTGATCATACCATTGTGTTTATCTGGGTCATTAAGATCTTTTTTGTATAGTTCTTCTGTATATTCTTATCACCTCCTCTTAATATCTTCTGCTTCTGTTATGCCCATACCATTTCTGTCCTTTATTGTGCCCGTCTTTGCATAAACTGTTCCCTTGGTATCTAATTTTCTTGAAGAGATCTCTAGTTTTTCCCATTCTACTGTTTTCCTCTATTTCTTTGCATTGATCACTGATGAAGGCTTTCTTATCTCTCCTTGCTGTTCTTTGGAACTCTGCATTCAGATGGGTTTATCTTTCATTTTCTCCTTTGCCTTTTGCTTCTCTTCTTTTCTCAGCTATTTGTAAGGCCTCCTCAGACAACCATTTTGCCTTTTTGCATTTCTTCTTGGGCATAGTTTTGATCACTGTCTCTTGTACAATGTTACAAACCTCTGTCCATAGTTTATCAGGCACTCTGTCCGTCAGATCTAATCCCTTTAATCTATCTGTCTCCTCCACGGTATAATCATAAGGGATTTGATTTAGGTCATACCTGAATGGTCTAGTGGTTTTCCCTACTTTCTTCAATTTAAGTCTGAATTTTGCAATAAGGAGTTCATGATCTGAGCCACAGTCAGCTCCCGGTCTTGTTTTTGCTGACTGTATAGTGCTTCTCCATCTTCAGCTGCAAAGAATATGATCAATCTGATTTCAGTATTGACCATCTGGTGATGTCCATGTATACAGGCATCTCTTGTGATGTTGGAAAGAGGGTGTTTGCTATGACCAGTGTGTTCACTTTGCAAAACTGTTTATCTTTGCCCTGCTTCATTTTGTACTCCATGGCCAAACTTGCCTGTTACTCCAGGAATCTCTTGATTTCCTACTTTTGCATTCCATTCCCCTATGATCAAAAGGACATCTTTTTTTTGGTTTTAGCTCTAGAAGCTCTTGTAGGTCTTCACAGAACTGTTCAACTTCAACTTCTTTGGCATTAGTAGTTGGGGCATAAAATTTATATGGAAATTTATATGAAGGACTCCAAATCGCCAAAGTAATCAAGAAAAAAAAAAAATACAGCTAGAGGAATCACACTCCCTGACTTCAAGCTATACCATAAAGCTACAGTAATCAAAATAGTATAGTATCGGCATAAAAACAGACACATAGATCAATGGAACAGAATAGAGAGCCCAGAAATAAAGCCATGCACTTTTGGTCAATTAAGACAAAATAAAGGAAGCAAGAACATACAGTAGGGAAGAGACAGTCTTTTCAATAACAACAGTTGGAAACCTGGACAGCTGCATGTAAAAATGAAATTAGAACATCTCATACCATATACAAAAATAAACCCAAAACAGATTTTAAAAAATAAAGGTAAGACCAGAAACCATAAAACTAGTAGAAAATACAGGCAGAACGCTCTTTGACATAAAATGTAGCAATATTTTTTTTGGATCTGTCTCAAAGCAAAGGAAACAAAGGCAAAAATATAAACAATGAGATCTAATTAAACTTAAAAGCTTTTGTAGTGCAAAGGAAACCATTGACAAAATGAAGATAACAGAATGAAAAAATATCTACAAATGATATGACCAATATGGGGTTAATACTCAAAACACATAAATGGTTCAAACATCTCAATATTTAATAAAAATAAATAAACCAATTAAAAGTGAGCATGGGCGGTGGTGGTGGGGGGGTTGCGGTGGTGAAGTGGGCAAAGGATGTGACAGACATTTTTCCGAAGAAGATATATAAAAATAGACAACAGGTACATGAAAAGATGCTCAACATCACTGCTCATCAGGGAAATACAAACCAAAACCACAGTGAGATATCAGTGCACACCTGTCAGCATGGCTATCATCAAAAAGAACATAAATAACAAACGCTGGCAAGGATGTGGGAATTCCCTGTTGGTGGAAATTCCCTGCTGGCGGGAATGGAAGCTGTTGCAGCCACTATGGAAAACAGTATGGCAGCTCCTCAAAAAAAACAAACTGGAACTATTATATGATCCAGCAATTCTGAGTGTATATCTGAAGGAAAAAAACACTAATTTAACAAGATATGTGCCCCCCCCCCCAGTGTTTATAGCAGGGTTATTTACAATAACTAAGATATAGAAGTGACCTAAGTGTTCATCAAGATGAATGGATAAAGAAAATGTGGTGTGTATATATGTAATGGAATATTACTCAGCCATAAAAAGAATGAAAATTTGCAACAACATGGATGCACCTAGAAGGTATCATGTTTAGTGAAATAAGTCAGACAGAGAAAGATAAATACTGTATTTTATCACTTACATGTGAAATCTAAAAAATAAACAAACAAATGAATATATAAGTGAAGTAAGTCAGAAAAAACTTTGCAGATATAGAGAACTAGAGGTTACCAGTGAGATGAGCTAAGTGAGGAGGGGGTGGATAGTGGCAGGAAATCAATAAGCAGAAACTACTATGTATAAAAGACACTTTACTCCTTGGAAGGAAAGTTATGACCAACCTAGAGAACATATTAAAAAGCAGAGACATTACTTTGCCAACAAAGGTCCATCTAGTCAAGGCTATGGTTTTTCCAGTAGTCACATATGGATGTGAGAGTTGGACTATAAAGAAAGCTGAGTATCGAAGAATTGATGCTTTTGAACTGTTGTGTTGGAGAAGACTCTTGAGGGTCCCTTGGACTGCAAGGAGATCCAACCAGTCCAAAGCAATATTATAAAGCAATTATCATTCAATTAAAAAAAATAAATTTTTAAAAAAGATTTTAAAATTCAGATATATCAAAACAAAAACCACTGAATTGTACACTGTAAATGGGTGAACTGCATTGCATAGTATTTGAATTGTATCTTAATAAAGCTGTTACTACAAAAACAAATGATCAGAACAGAAATTTCTCCAAAGCAGAAAAAATGTTCAATATCATTTTTTTTTTTAAATTGGAGGATTATTGCTTTACGATGTTGTATTGGTTTCTGCCATACAATAACATCATTACTCTTAAGGTAAATGCAAATTAAAACCACAAAGGGTTTTGTGGTTCATACTCACTGGGATAGGTGTAATTTTTAAAATGGAGAATAATAAACACTGGTGAGGATACTGAGAAACAGAAATGATCATACATTGCGGATGGGACTGGAAAAAGCCACAGCCGCCCTGGAAGATAGTTTGGCAGGTCCTCAGTAAGCTAAAAATAGTTACCACATGACTGAGCAACAACCCTCCTGGGCACATATTAAAGAGAATGGAAAGGAAGTCTACAAATTTTTTGTATGTAAATGTTCAAGAATGACCTTATTCAAAATAGCCACAAAGTAGAAACAACAAGGGCTTCCCAAGTGGCTCAGTGGTAAAGAATTCACCTGCCAGTGCAGGAGAGGCAGGTTCCATCCCTGGGTCAGGAAGATCCCCTGGAGAAGGAAACGGCAACCCACTCCAGTATTCTTGCCCGGGAAATCCCATGCACAGAGGAGCCCAGCAAGGTACAGTCCATGGGGTTGCAAAAGGAGTTGGACGTGACTTAGTGATTAAACAACAAACAACAGAAATATTCATCGACATATGGATAAACAAAATATGGCATATCTACACAATCGACTATTATTCAGCTATGAAGTACCAAAACATGCTACATGGGTACACCTTTTTCATTATGCTAAATGAAAAAAGTCAGACATATTTGCACATATTTGTACAATTCCAGTTATATGAACCATGCAAAGTAGGAAAATCCAGTACAAGCAGAAAGCAGACGGGTGGTTGCCAGGTGCTAGACAAGGAAGTAGAGAGACTCATACGGGTAGAATGCTTCTTTTAGGTGTGATGACAGTATTATGGAATTAATAGTGGTAAGGGTTGCGCAACTCTGTCAAAGTACTAAAAAGCACTAAATTGCACACCTAAAAAGTGTAAATGCATGGGAACGATAACTTTATAAAAAAGATAAAAGAAAAATGATCTAAATCTACTATAGCAAAATAGGAAAATGTGACAAAGCTTGACAGCTGGTGCACAGATATGTATTATGCAATCTCTAAAGCTTTCTGTATGCCTGAAATATTCCCTTTTAGAAAGGGGGTACAACAAGTTTTTAAAAGTCTAGTATGGCAAGGGGAAGAAAAATCAGAGTAACTAGAAAGGAAAAGACCCAGAAACAGACCCAAGTTTATATAAAAGTATATAAGAACGTGAGTATTCTTTAAAGCAGGGGTCCCCAACCTCTGGGATCTAATGCCTGATGATCTGAGGCAGAACTGATGTAACAGAAATAAAGTGAACAATTAATGTAATGTGCTTGAATCATCCCGAAACCATCCCCTCTACCCCTGGTTCATGGAAAAATTGTCTTCCATGGAACTGGTCCCTGGAACCAAAAAGGTTGGGGATTTCTGCTTTAAAGGATCCAACTCAAATGCTGGAAGGAAAATAGATAATCAAAACACCAACAGCCACGAAGAAAAATAAATCTGGAAGTTGGATATTCTAACATCTTTCTAGCTTCGGTGAAAAATCTGATAAACAACTGGGTAGTTACATCTTCATTATTCCCCTCTTCGCAAAAAAAGTTTATGATGAAGTTCCTCTTAAAGGTTTCAATAATAACAGTAGTATTAAAAATGTTATGTGCAAGGGACTTCCCTGGTGGTCCAGTGGTAAAGAGTCCACCTTGCAAGGAAGGGGATTCAGGTTTGATCACTGGTTAGGGAACTGAGATCCCACATGCCACAGGGCAACCGAATCCATGTGCTGCAACTACTGAAGCCCACGGACCGCAACTAGTGAGTCCATGTGCTGCACTGAAAGATCCCGCCTAACAAGACAAAGATCCCTCATGCTGCAACTAAGACCTGCTGCAGCCAAATAAATAAATAAATAAATTTTAAATGATGTGGGAAAACTGATTCATTAGAATTAATTAAAAGGTTAAGCTGGAATTCCAGTTGTACCCTGATCACCAGTGAGTAAGTTTGCTGAGTACTAACTGTAAAGTCCTCTATACAAAGCATGCACTTAAGTGTTATGTTGATGACAGCACCTGGAACTGGACAGCATTAATCAGAATATTCACTCAACAATGTTTAGCACCAACTAAGCACAGAACACTGGATACAGAGAGATGAACAAAACAAACTGGCATAGAGCAGGGGGCAGAAATCTAGTAAGATAAATAAATGATGTGATAGTCAACAAGAAAAGACAGGCAGAAAGAACTCAGAGGGGACGGTAAAGACACTTGGGTGCGTCACGTGAGAGCCTGCAGAAACAAAGTTTATAGAAACAACCCACTGTGCTGACAGGATGGCACCAAGACAACCGCCACACCTGAGAGATTCTGCACATACTCCTCACCAGGTACCTTACAACATTAAAAACATCTTCAGAGGTTTCAATCAGCTGAAGAATGAAAATGAAAAAAGACTAATTAGGAGTATCTTCAAATGATCTACAAGTAGGGCTTAAGAAGCTTTGTATTAATGGATAGAAGAGTGAGTCAAACTATCTTTCAAATAGATCTTCTGAAACCATGTAGTCACAAACTTGAAAAGAGGGGGAAAAAAAAGTACCCCCCAAAGAAAGGTAAGAGGAAAAGAATATCAGTTTACTTCCATCTCCCCAGCACTCTACCTGTCTGTGGAAGCATCCTGAACACTGGTATTTTTATGACTTAATAAGCGATCTTCTCTTGTAACCTAAGAAAAGGAAATCACAAAAATTAAATCTCTATGGATGATACTAAAATAAGAAGATATTTATATTCCTTTGCAGTAAAAATAGAAATACCAGTTTGCTTCTGTTCTAGAAAGAGGTAATCACACCTCATTCATGGAAATATCAGTTAACTGCACCCAGTGCAGTCCTATTCATACCTGAACTCATACACTAAGTGCCCATTTCAATATATAGGTATGCAAATCCATACGCTTTACTAGACAGCTCTCCATGATTTAAGCTCTCACCTGTATGTTGGTCAATATACACAGAATCCAAAAAGATTCAATGCCAAAATTTTTCAAATTTATCAAAAAAAGAAATAGATGTTAAGCTGTGTATTTGGCTTTTTATTTTTTCCCTGAATATTTCAGAAGAGAATTCTAAAAACTCTTTCTGAATAAATCAGTTTTTCCCTTAATTTTATTGAGGTATCATTTACATACAGCAAAATGCCACACATTTTAAATGTATGATGATGAATTCTGAAAAATATACAGGGGTACCTAATCAACACTACAATCAACATATATAACATGTCCCCCTGCCCCTACATGTTCCCTTGAGGTTTCCAATGCAATCCCATCAAAAACCCACACATGCAGCCAGCCACGGTCTGTGCTTTTTTTTGGCCTGCAGGTTTTTGTGCTGCATGCAGGTTTTCTCTAGCTGCAGTGACCATGGGCTACTCTTCGTTGCAGTGCATGGACTTCTCATTGTGGTGGCTTCTCTTGTGGAGCACAGGCTCCAGGTATGTGGGCTTCAGTAGTTGCAGCACTTACAGTTTCATATAAATGGATTTATAACACCAGTCTTCTGTGCTTCCCTCTTTAGAGAGGCATGATGTTTTTGAGGTTCACCCATGGTGTTGCATGTATCAACACATTCCTTTTTATGTACTGAGTAGCTTTCCACTTTACAGATATAGCCCATTTGTTTATCTGTTTCCTTGCTGATGGACATTTGGATCGCTTCTAGTTTTCACCTATTACAAAGATGCCAGAAGCATTCATGTACCAATATCTGTACGAACCTATGTTTTCAGTTCTCTTGGATAAATACCTAGGAGTGGGACTGCTGGGTCATACAAGAAGTGTATGTTTAATATATTACCAAATTCTTTTCTAAAGTACCTGTAATATTTTATGTTCTTACCAGCCATGTGCATTGCAGGCAGTCCATTACTGCCCACACAGGGATGGTCAGTTGTTAACTTTAGCTATGAAGTATGAGGTTAGCTGTACATTATTTGCATGCTGCTGCTGCTGCTAAGTCACTTCAGTCGTGTCCGACTCTGTGCGATCCCATAGACGGCAGCCCGTCAGGCTCCACCATCCCTGGGATACTCCAGGCAAGAACACTGGAGTGGGTTGCCATTTCCTTCTCCAATGCATGAAAGTGAAAAGTGAAAGTGAAGTTGCTCAGTTGTGTCCCACTCTTAGCGACCCCATGGACTGCAGCCCACCAGGCTCCTCCATCCATGGGATTTTCCTAGCAAGAGTACTGGAGTGGGGTGCCATTGCCTTCTCTGCATTATTTGCATAGACATCCTTTATTATTTGCATAGACACCCTTTATCAAGCTGAAGTTCCACTCTATTCCTATTTTGTTGTGAACATTTATCACGATCAGGTCTTAAATTCTGTGGAATGTCCTTTTCATATAAATGGAGGCAATTTTCCTTAAATTTTAATATGTTGAACTATACTGGTTTCTGAATGATAAACCACCTTTTTCCCCAAGATAAACTTTTGGCCATGGTTACTGTCCTGTTTATTAACTGTTGAGTAAGATCTGCGTCTATTTTGTTTAGGACTTTCGGTCTGTAGCAGCTTTTTTCTGTACAATCTCTCTCTGGCTTTGGTATCAGGTAAAACCAGCCTTGTAAGTGAGCTGGGACATGCTCCCTGCTCTTCTATTTCCTGCAAGAGCTTATGAAGAATTGTTATTATTTCCTCCTTAAATATTCAGTAATCTTAACAGTGAAGGCATCTGGTCCTGAGTTTTCCCTTGTAGGATGATTTTAAACTATAAAACAAAATTTCTTTCATTTAGAGCTACTGAAGTTATTTCTCTCTTGTTTGAGTCAAGATAGACTCAGAAATACAACTGAAACGTCAGGTGACGACAGCTGCCACCACCTCTGCTGCTACAAGAGGCAGTGTCAGCACTGGGATCAATATTTGCTAAACACTCACTATGTGCCTGCCAGGAGTCACTCCATGGCCTTCATATTTATTATTTTATTTCAACCTTATAACCCACCTTAGGGTATGTATTACCATTACCCCCTTTTAAACATAATTTAACTGAGGCTCAGAGAAATAAACTAATTTGCCAAGTCACAAAGCTAGTAGGTGGTAGATAAGAAACAGGATTCAAACTCTAGCTAATTCCAGAGCCTGTACTGACATATTTCATAATTATTTTTATATGTAAACATTATGTTTTATGTTTACATTTGGGTGAGAAGGTACAGAAAGCACACGAACAACATTCCTCAAGTTCTTCCAGTTCTCCTCAAGGCCTGTGCCTGGGACAGGATGGGTAAAGAGCCTCTTCTCAACAAGGTCCTGGGAAATCCTCGTTGACAACAGGATGCACTAAGACAGGCTTCTGCCTATTTCAGCACAGCGAGTAAACCTGACAGGTGGGAGGGCCAAGGAAAAGCCGATTCTGAGAGCACGGATGCCATTAACTTCTTGGGCGCTGGTCTCTACACACAGAGGCCTTCACAAGATGTCACAACCAACTCTTCATCTTGCAACCATCACTCAGTTGCTAATAACATGACTAATAACTTTGCTGAATCAGCGATTCAGCTAATAATTTTGCTGAATTGGGATAGATGGGTGGGAGGAAAAGTGAATTGATAAAGACCTAAAATCACTCTAGGGTTTTTAGCTATAAAAGTGACAAAAGATTAGGGACTCACTTTTATAGGAATTTGACTTTTAAAAAACTTTATTCTTCTTACTTCATGACTGCCCCATCTTAATCTACTCTGACTAGAATTTAGAGACGGAAAGGCATTTGCCACCTTGAGCATGTTTCCTGGTTTTACCCTCTCTGTCTCATCACCAGCCTGCTCACTCATGTCCACCATCTGTGTGTGTTCTTTGTTCCATAGGGTCTCCTTCCACTTCAGCGGGACCCTAGTGAAGGCAGCTTACCTTCTGCACTGCTTCTACCTGAGCCTTCAAAATATTACTCTTCAAGTCAGGAAGAACTCTCCTGGTATTCAGCGCTGGGCTGTCGATGGCATTATTCAGACATTTCTCGGTTAACTTTACCACTTCCTCCTGGATATTAAAAACACACTGTAAGCAACTCTGAGAGGATTCAACTAAATGGAAACAGAAAAGGACTGTTGAAAGTTCCTATTCAGACAACCAGGGAGTCATGTGTTTCAGGCAGCCATCTTATTCCAGGAGAAGTCAGCTTTTACTTGAGGTTTTGAACTAAGATCAGTAATCACAAATAAGGTAGGGACCCCTGAAAATCATCCAGCCACCTTTTGTCTTTAAGTTGTCTTTAAACCAACTGAATAACTAACGATACCACCCTGGAAAAATGCCTGAATTAAACCACACATGAAGAATGTGTGCCATCTGCTGTAATTAATTTCAACTGGATTTTAGGTCGGACCCTACACAGGCTGATCCCTAGAGCTTTTACTGGGTAGATGACTGTGCTTGAGACTTAAGTTATTTGGCCACAAAGAGGCCACTCTCAGGTAAAAACTTACTAAAATGATAAAATAAAGCACAAGTCCACTGAATGAAGATCATAATTAAAACAACATAAATTAACTATCATGAAAAGAAATGATAGAAAAATTAATAATAATTTTAATTATCTACACTACAGCTGATTTAATTTACCTAATTTAAAATAAATGACAATCAATAATAACAATCACCACCACCATCATCCTTACTATGTGCTGTGCTAAGTCGCTTCGGTCACGTCCAACTCCTTGCGATCCTGTGTACCAGACCTGCCAGGCTCCTCTCTCCATGGGATTTCTCAGGTAAGGACACTGGAGTGGGTTGTCATTTCCTCCTGCAGGGGATCTTCCCAACCCAGGGACTGAACCTGTGTCTCCTGCATCTCCTGCACTGGCAGGCAGGTTCTTTACCTCTAGTGACACCTGAGAAGCCCTGTGCTTACTATGGTTACCATTTAACACTGGTCTAAATAACAAACTCATTCTAAACATTTTCTTAGCCTCAGATATAGCTTTTGTTCTGTAAAACTGGCCATCTGCCAACATACAGGATTACATATTGTACCACTTGTTCAGGTTTGAAAAAATTTAACTATGTGCTTATTCTAATCTGTTTTTTTTAGTGTGGTCTCCATATACCTGCCTCCGTGGGATCCCCAAATCTGAATGTTTAACAAGCTTTCCCATGTGACTCTGATATATATAAAAGTTTGAGAATCACTAGTTTGTACTAGACTGTATCTTCCAAGTCTACAGAGTGGTTCCCAGGAATTGAAAGAAGACCCTATTTCCTTTTTCAGTCATGACTAGTTCACACCATATGACCCAGCAACACCACTTCTGGGTATGCATCCAAAGGAAATAAATTCCTGATCCCAAATAGGTATCTGTACCCCCATGTTCACTGGAGCATTATGCACAGCAGCCAAGACATGGAAATAACCTAAATGTCCATCAACAGATGAAAGGATACAGAAGATGTAAAATGCACAGACACACACACATAAATATACATACACAATGAAATATTGTTCCACCCTTAAAAAGGAGGAAATCCTGTCATTTTCAACAACACAGACAAAGCTAGAAGGAATTATGCTAAGTGAACTAAGTCAGATAGAGAATAACAAATACTTCATGGTATTACTTAAATGTGGACTCTTAAAAATCCAACTTAGAGAGTACAATGGTTGCCAGAGACTAGGGGTGGAGAAATAGGGGGAGGTTGGTAAAAGTTATCAGATCCTGAGGACCCAATGTACAGGATGGTGACTGAAGTTAATTACACTGTTTTTTATACTTGAAATGTGCTGAGAGTAGATCTCAAGTGTTCTCACCAAAAAACAAAAAGGAAACTAACTAAAGTGAGGTGAGGATGTGTTAATTGTCAGTCTGACTGTAGGAATCCTTTCACAATGTATACTTCTATCAATTTATCAAATGGCACATTTTAAATATATTTAAATTTTGTCAATTATACCTCAATAAGGGGCCAGGAATGTTAGGTCCATACATTAAAGTTTATTGGAAGTGGTCAAACAGGAGATGGCCAAGAGTGAACATTGACATTTTAGGAATCAGTGAACTAAAATGGACCGGAATGGGTGAATTTAATTCAGATGACCATTATATCTACTACTGTGGGCAAGAATCCCTTAGAAGAAATGGAGTAGCCCTTACAGTCAACAAGAGTCTGAAATGCATTACTTGGGTGCAATTTCAAAAATGACAGAACGATCTCAATTCGTATCCAAGGCAAACCATTCAGTATCATAGTAATCCAAGTCTATGCCCCAACCACTAATGCCAAAAAAGCTGAAGTTGATAGGTTCTATGTAGACCTAGAAGACCTTCTAGAACTAACACCAAAAAAAGATGTCCTTTTCATCACAGGGGAATGAAATGCAAAAGTAGGAAGTCAAGAGATACCTGGACTAACAGGCAAGTTTGGCCATGGAGTACAAAATGAAGCAGGGCAAAGGCTAACAGAGTTTTGCCAAGAGAACACACTGGTCATAGCAAATGCCCTCTTCCAACAACACAAAAGATGACTCTACAAATGGATATCACCAGATAGTCAATACCGAAATCAGATTGATTATATTCTTTGTAGCCATAGATGGAGAAGCTCTATCCAGTCAGCAAAAAATAAGACCGAGAGCCAACTGTTGCTCAAATCATGAACTCCTAATTGCAAAATTCAGACTTATTGAAGAAAGTAGGGAAAACCACTAAACCTAAATCAAATCCTTTATGATGACACACTGGAAGTGACAAACAGATGCAAGGGATTGTATCTGACAGAGTGCTTGAAGAACTATGGACGGAGGTTTGTAACATGGTAGAGGAGGCGGTGATCAAAACCATCCCCAAGAAGAAGAAATGCAAAAAGGCAAAATAATTGTCTGAGGAGACCTAAAAATAGCTGAGAAAAGAAGAGAAGCAAAAGGCAAAGGAGAAAAGGAAATATATATCTATCTGAATGTAGAATTCCAAAGAATAGCAAGGAGAGATAAGAAAGCCTTCCTCAGTGATGAATGGAAAGAAACACAGGAAAACAATACAATGGGAAAGACTAGAGATATCGTCAAGAAAATTAGAGATACCAAGGGAACATTTCATGCAAAGATGGGCACAATAAAGGACAGAAACACCATGGACATAACAGAAGCAGAAGAGATTAAGAGGAGGGGACAAGAATACACAGAACTGTACAAAAAAGATCTTAATGACCCAGATAACCACGATGGTGTGATCATTCACCTAGAGTCAGACATCCTGGAGTGCAAAGTCAAGTGGACCTTAGGAAGCATCATTAAAAACAAAGCTAGTGGAGGTGATGGAATTCCAGCTGATCTATTTCAAATCCTAAAAGATGATGCTGTGAAAGTGTTGCACTCAACATGCCAGCAAATTTGAAAAACTCAGCAGTGGTCACAGGACTGGAAATGGTCAGGTTTCATTCCAATCTCAAAGAAAGGCAATGCCAAAGAATGTTTAAACTATTGCACAATTGCACGCATCTCACATGCTAGCAAAGTAATGCTCAAAATTTTCCAAGTTAAGTTTCAATAGTACATGAACCAAGAATTTTCAGATTCCAAGCTGAATTTAGAAAAGGAAGAGGAACCAGAGATCAAATTGCCAACATCCACTGGATCACAGAAATAGCAAGAGAATTCCAGAAAAAAAATGTGGAACATGAAACATTCTGCTTCACTGACTATGCTAAAGCCTTTGACTGTGTAGATCACAACAAACAGTGGAGAACTGTTAAAGAGATGGGAATACAAGACCACTTAACCTGCCTCCTGAGAAATTTGTATGCAAGTCAAGAAGCAACAGTTAGAACCAGACATGAAACAACAGACTGTTTCCAAACTGGGCAACAAGTACAAGAAGGCCGTATATTGTCACCCTGCTTTTTTAACTTACATGCAGAGTATATTCTGTGAAATGCTGGGCTGTATGACTCACAAGCTGGAATCAAGATTGCTGGGAGAAATATCAATAACCTTAGATATGCAGATGACACCACCCTTATGGCAGACAGTGAAGAGGAACTAAAGGGCCTCTTGATGCAAGTCAAAGAGGAGAGTGAAAAAGCTGGCTTAAAACTCAACATTCAGAAAATTAAGATCATGGCATCAGGTCCCATCACTTCTCAGCAAATAGATGGTGAAACAATGGAAACAGTGAAGGACTTTATTTTCTTACGCTCCAAAATCATTGCAGACGGTGACTGCAGTCATGAAACTAAAAGACACTTGTTCCTTGGAAGGAAAGCCATGACCAACATAGATAGCATATTATAAACAGACATTACTTTACCGACAAAGTTCCATATACTCAAACTATGGTTTTTCCAGTAGTCATGTATGGATGTGAGAGTTGGACTAAAAAGAAAGCTGAGTGCCAAAGAACTGATGCTTTTGAACTGTGGTGTTGGAGAAGACTCTTGAGAGTCCCTTGGACTGCAAGGAGATCCAACCAGTCAATCCTAAAGGAAATCAGTCCTGAATATTCATTGGAAGGACTGATGCTGAAGCTCCAATACTTTGGTCACCTGATGAGAAGAACTGACTCATTAGAAAAGACCCTGATGCTGAGAAAGTTTGAAGCCAGGAGAAGGGGATGACAGAGGATGAGACGGTTGGATGGCATCACCTACGCAATGGACAGGAGTTTGAGCAAGCTCTGGGAGTTGGTGGTGGACAGGGAAGGCTGGCAAGCTGCAGTCCACGGGGTTGCAAACAACTGGACACGACTGAGCAACTGAACTGACTGATGAAGGCAGGAAAAATAGCATAGCATAGCTAGTTCAATCACTCGGTTGTGTCTGACTCTTTGTGACCCTATGGACTGTATACGGCCAGGATCCTCTGTCCAAGAGGATTCCTCCCTTCCTCCTCCAAGGGATCTTCCCATCCCAGATATCAAACCCAGGTCTCCCACATTCTAGGTGGATTCTTTACTGTCTGAGCCACCAGGGAAGCCCATAGAGGACAAAAGATGAGATGGCTGGATGGCATCACCAACTCAATGGACATGAGTCTGAGCAAGCTCTGGGAGATGGTGAAGGACAGGAAAGCCTGGCATGCTGCAGTCCATGGAGTTGCAGAGTTGGATATGACTGAGCGACTGAACAACAAGAATGGCTAGTTCAAATGCATTGACATTTTCTTTTCAGAGAGAATTACACTGCACACTTTGTATTATTTGCTCAACATTTATATTTGCATGTCACAGCATCTCAAAGCAACCTGCCACAGACCTAGGCAGATATTTCTCTTCCTGTCTATATTAAAAATCAAGGATTCAATGCACACATCACAAAAGTACCTGTGATTGTTACCATCTTTCTGAAGGCAGTTTTGCAAAAGTACCAAAGACTTTAAAATTATTTCTGAAATTTGACTTAACACTTCTGTCATGCCAAGTGGTTTTTGCAGGTTCTTAGCTCCCGGATCAGGGATTGAACGTGGGCACTCAGCAGTGAAAGAACTGAATACTAACCACTGGACCACCAGGGAATTCCTGAACCTAACACTTCTACTTCCTAGGAAAATAATCAAAGATAATGCAGGATATTTATTTATAAGACTGTTTATCACAACACTGATTATGACAGTGAAAATTAGTGAAATGTCTAATAAGAGACTGAGTAAACACAACGTTGACCTATGCATGCCATTTAACTATTAATGATAATGTGTTATTGAAATAAAGAGATTACAACTGATTAGCTATAGAACAATATTATTGCATTTTTAATTTAAAAAATATTTATCACATATCAACGGCTGGAAGTACATATCTTTAAAACGTTAACTGTAGTTATCTCTTAGGTCTGGGATAATGGAAGTTTTATAATTTCTTGCTTTTTAAAGTCTACATTTTGTGGGAAATTCCCTGGCAGTCCAGTGGTTAGCACTCAGCACTGTCAGCCAGGGCTCAGATTCAATCTTTGACTGGGGAACTAAGATCCTGCAAGCTGCATAGCATGACCCAAAAAAAAAAAAAAAAAAAAACAGAAATAAACATAAATAAAATCTGTATTTTGTACAATTACCTTCCATGTATATAAAAGAAAAAGATTACTGAAAAACAAGTTCAGTGTAAGAGCTATAAAATATTTTCATGTAGTTTTATTATAGGATGCAAATCCAACAATATCCAGTTACTATGTTGTTGATATATCTACCTTAGATGGCCAAAATGTGCAAAGAGAAGACCAAAATAATTTAAAACACACCCTGATTCCTAAACACCCCAAGTTAGACCTGTTCTAACAAGACTAGATGCTCAAACTCTCCTGCAGGGCAGTTCTCACTGTCAGAATCAGCTTAGTTAGGAGCTAATGTCAGGTTAAAGTGGATCCAAAGTCTACTTCAGTTTGTTAACGAGCCAGGGCTCATGTGCCTGCAGCGCAGAAAGCCAAACTGACAGCAGGAGTTTGCAGAAAACTAGGGGTTTATTTGCAGGGCACCAAGAAAGGAGAACACGTAGTTCACATACAAAAGATCAGAACTCCCTAATGGCTTTCTGGCAAAGGTCTTTAAAGAAGGTGTGAGGGGACAGGGTCCAGGAAGTGTGATCAGCCTGTGGACGTTCTTCTGACTGGTTGTACTTAGTTGCTCAGTCATGTCCAACTGTTTGCAACCCTACGGATATGGTAGCCCACCAGTCTCCTCTGTCTGTGGGATTCTCCAGGCAAGAATACTGGCGTGGGTTGCCATGCTCTCCTCCAGGGGATTTTCCCAACCCAGGGATCAAACCCAGGTGTCCTACATTGCAGGCAGATTCTTTACCATCTGAGCCACTGGGGAAGCCCTCTGATTGGTTGGTGATGAGGTAATAGGGTGAGGTCTTGAGAACCTCAACCTCCTGGCTCCAACCAGTCTGGGGACTACCTGCCTGTGGTCATCATGTAGTCATCATCCCCCACCTGGGTGGGGCGGTCTTAGTTTTTGCAGAACAACTCAAAAACAGGCACAGATAGTTATCCACATCCCTTCAGAACAAATCAGGAGTCCTGTGATGCTCTTGTCCTAAACATTAACTGCTAGACTCTGCTCTTTGGAACATGGGGAAGGCCCAGGAGATTACCGCCTTTTTCCTACAAACAGGAAACAGGGATGTGGAGAGGTTTTTTGTACCTGGGATGGCCCCACAGGGTCCTGTTTGGGGTCCAAATCTCCCTTTTCTTTGATGCATCTCAATTCTGAGGGGAAAAGGGGTAAGATTAGGAAGGGAATCAATTTTTAGATAGATTAATCACAAACTCAGCAGGGGAAGTCAGTTTTAGGGGGACTTGGTTTCAAGTTCTGAACCAGAATGCCATTAGATCCAGACTCAAAACCACTCTTGAAACAATCTTGGCTAGAAAACATAGGTAGGCCATTTATACAGTCAAACACATAAGGCAAAGAATTGGTGTAAGTAGTAAAACTCAAAAGAACAACAGTACTTTTTTTTTAAACACAGAGAGATCTTATTTCTGAGAGCCCCTTCTTTAAATGCCTCAGAAAAATTGAAATTATTTAATTCAAAAAAATTATATAAGCCTCTTAAGTGAAGTTCTTTTTAGCTCTAACTTTGGGAAGATGCAAAGAGTTATTTTAAGGTTGATATGGTTTACTCTTTTTGAGAATTTAATAAAATTTGGACCCACTTTCCTGAAAAATAGGTAACTGAATTAAAGCAAGAATTGGAGCCTCCTTGGTGGCCCAGTGATTAAGAATCCACCTTGTCCAATACAGCAGATGTGGGTTCGATCCCTGCTCAGGGAACTAGATTTCACATGCCACAGAGCAACTAAGCCCATGCACCACAACTACTGAACACAAGCACTTTAGAGCCTGTGCCCTGAAACCAGAAAGAAGCCCCTCACTCACTGCAACTAAGATCCAGTGCAGCCAAAATAAATAAAAGAAAAAAGAATATGTGTTCAATTGCATAGGGTTTAAGACACCTCTTATAATTATTCTTGGGTAGATCCGTGATCTGCAAGAATCCTGCTTTAGAAGAATAAATACAATTTACCTTGAATTTTTACTAAATATACACAAAGGTTTTAACCACTTTATAAACTGTTTCTTCCCCTTAAACTGCTGAATGTATTTACATGAACCCAGAAGAGTCCCTGAGATCATGACAAAGGGGATATGAATTTTTAGGGCTGGCCTACTATATAAACTAATAAATTCTAAGATACCAACAGTTAAATAGCCTGATTTCCAGACTTAAAAATTATTTTTTAAAACACTTGCACCAATATTAGGATAATATTAGTAACTATTGTTTCAGGCTTCCCAGTTGGCACTAGTGGTTAATAACCTGCCTGCCAATGCAGGGGACACAAGAGACGTGGGCTTGAGATCCTGGGTCAATAAGATCCCCTGGAGGAGGGCATGGCAACCCACTCCAGTATTCTCATCTGGAGAATGCCAGGGACAGAGAAGCCTGGTGGGCTACAGTCCATAGGGTCCCAAAGAGTCGGACACAACTAAAGTGACTGAGCAAGCAACTATTGTTCCAGCTGAAAAAGTCATGGCAGTGAGGGTAGCAGAATGTGCCACCCCCAAATATGCCACCTTGTGGCATGTTATTTTGAACTGAAGGCAACTGAGAAGCAGCAGATATAAGAAAAGCTTTGTCCTTCTCCTATCTATCTAAAAGCAGGACAGAAATTTACAAAGCAGTCCCTCCTTCCTTTATATTAGGAAAGACAAACATTCATCCCTGCAAACAACTCAAACTCTTATCATTGAATAGCAAGGACTCAAAGCTGCGTAAGAAGTCTTACTTCTGTTTACCCTGCTTTTCCTTGAACCCTCCCCTACACTTTTCTTTCGTTTGACTTTAGCTGAAGATGGAATTTAACTGGAATTCTAAGCCTGAGAGTTACTCATTCTCCCCTGGTATCTCCCATATGTACATGAGGTACACATAACAATAAACTTCTGTTTTTCTCTTGTTAATCTTTTGTTACAGAAGTCTCAGCCAACAACTCAGAGGAGTAGAAGGAAAAATTATTTTCTTCCCTACAACAATTACTGTTAGAGAGTATTAGCCTTTGTGTTTGTAAAAGAATCATTTCTACTTACCTTACATAATATGCAATAGCTCACTGATCCCTGGAGAAGTGTGGCCTTTGTATGGCTAACATCTGAAGACTGATTCAGTTTCCCAAAAGGAGGTCAGACCAACTGCCACACTGTGTGTCCAAATTGAGGGTAGAGGGAAAGAAAGTTAACTACTTATAGAACCAAACTGAAACATTTAGAGTCACTTTGGACAGAATGAAGACAGCCAATGTAAGCACACAGAGGACATTTAACCTAACCTCATGGGGATGTACAACCCTTCCCTAAGGTTGGCACAAGACACCAGCCAAGCCCCCATGCAAGTCTGTTCATGGCAGCTCTATGCTTCCTTGTTCCCCTGACTCAGTTACCCTGATCAAAATAAGAAAGAAGACCACCAGGCAACTAATCAGCCGACAACAACAAATAACTCCTTACCCCATAAAAATCGCTTAAATTTGTCAGCAACTCAGAACTTACTACGTTCACAGTCTTGAGTTCTAAGGTTCGTGGGTCAAAATCTAGGTAATAAATGCATCTTTGTCCTTTGTTTTCTTCAGAGTGCAGATTTTTATTTCTGATATACTTTTTGGTTATACCTTCTTAAGGTTTGGGTACAAAAGAAAAATCAAAAGATTAAAAGTGACAAAGGTTATTCCAAGTCACGTGTGGCAGCAATCTGCTGTAGTATTACATTCCCAACGAAAAGAGAAAGACAACCTACAGGTCACACCTGGCCCGCCATCTGTTTTAGTAAGTAAACTCTACTGGAACATGGCCACACCCAGGCCCACACGGCTATGGCCACGGTCATGCCATGGTGGCACAGTTGAGTACAATGACAGACACTGTACGGCTACTATGACTTAAACATTTACTGACCTTTAATGAGTGATCAAGAGAACATAGTCATCACACTTTTCTTTTAAACCTTTACACTAAAAAGACTAGCTGCAAAAGGTCATGCCTTAATCATGTCCCCATCCTCACTAACAAATGCAGCTTATATTTTGTTACTTTAAGCATTTAAAAATTTTTCTGATCAAGGACTAAGAAAAAAAAATATTCTTCAAATTTGAAGATAAAGAAAATTCTGGAATTGTCTTAAGTAATTAAGAGGAGGAAAGTAACTCAAAAGTCTTCAAGTCTTGACACAGCATAAGCCCTAAAGGACTACAAAGACACAGATCAAGCAGACACTGTGAACACATTCCCCATACCAGGAGGCACCCAGAAAGGGGAAGAATCCCAACAATGAACCCGAGATTCAGGGTGTCCCAAGGTTCCCTGGTGGCTCAGAGGATAAAGTGTCTGCCTGGAATGCGGGAGACCCAGGTTCGATCCCTTGGTTAGGAAGATCCCCTGGAGAAGGAAATGGCAACCCACTCTAGTACTCTTGCCTGGAGAATCCCATGGAGGGAGGAGCCTGGTAGGCTACAGTCCATGGGGTCACAAAGAGTTGGACACGACTGAGCGACTTTACTTACTTACTTACAAGGTGACAAGAATGCTCCAACCTCCAAGTACATCCAACCTCCAAAATATCCAAAGGCTGACTTTAGTCTTAGCACGTTAGGGAATCTGCTGCATTCTTAGCTATCTGTTCGATTTCCAGGTGTGTTAGGATGTGTTTCTTACACTGAGGTGAAATCTGCCTAATTTCATCACTCACTGACCTTAGCTCTTCTCCAAGACTGTTAAAAAGCCAGTTATCAATACTTTACTTCCTGTTATATCATAGCTCCTCAGATAACTGAAGCATTCTTTCCTGAGACTGCTGAGCCTCATTACAACCATGCTTCAAGATTCTTAACTGTATTCCTTCTCTTCTCAAACCGCTTTAGTTTTCTGAAATCATGTTTATCTCTCTTCCTTTTTAATACTATGGTTGGAGCTCCCCTTTTAAGCCCTTTCAGTTAATATAACGGAGATGTTTCAGCAGTTACACTTCATACTGTTTACAAAATTCTCCAACTTGTTTTTATACATACCTATTACATTCTACCTCCTGATCCTAACCCCTACATTTGTGTCAGACTTGTCATGATATATAGTCTTAAATCCAATCCATCATTCCAGCCTTTCAAAGTATTCATAGATCCTGATTTTGCCTTTCACACTGTACTCTCCAGTTGTTGCCATCTGAAAATTCCATTAGCCTAAGAGCTTCTCAGTTACCCAATTTTTAGAGCTAAACATCCAACATCTGACACTTTGCTTTAGGATATACTTTATTTACAATAGGCTTTTCAACCGAAAATTACTACACTTAGTAAAGCTGATATTAAGATTAATTTGCATTCCTTAAGCAACCATTAACAGTTAGTGGCAGAGGTAGAGAAACCAGAGTGGATTAAAAGTGCGTCATATAAATAAAACATGAATCAAGGGAACTTCCATGCTGGCCCGGGGGCTAAGACTCCTTACTCCCAATACAGAGGGCCCTGGTTCAATCCCTGGTGAGGGAAAAAGATCCCTCAAGCTGTAACTAAAAGGTCCCATGTGCTGCAACTAAGATCCAGCACCATCAGATATAAGAAAACACATGAATCAACTTGAGATTGCTGCTGTATGGGTAAACAAAGGATGTTGCAGCCATCAAGCCAGTACACTTCAGCCACTGGACAGGGAACCCTGAAGGAACTCAGGATGGAGACCACCAACCAGCCCACTGTGAAGCCCATGTAGTAGTCAGTCAGCCTTTGCAGCCACCGTGACGGTGCTTCTGAGGAAACTCATGATGCTAGCCCCAGACAGCTGAAGTGCATATCAAGGAATGACTGCAGTGAGCCCAGGCTCTCACATCTTCCTATACACAGTAGACCAAGGGCTTCCCTGACCTGCAATGCAGGAGATCCAGGTTTGATCCCTGGGTTTGGAAGATTCCCCTGGAGAAGGGAATGTAACCCACTCCAATATTCTTGCCTTGAGAATTCCATGGACAGAGGAGCCTGGTAGGCTACAGTCTATAGGGTCAACGTATTGGTTCAAAATTGGGAAAGGAGTACGTCAAGGCTGTGTATAGTCACCCCACTTATTTAACTTATATGCAGAGTACATCATGTGAAATGCTGGGCTGTATGCCTCACAAGCTGGAATCAAGATTGATGGGATCATATCAACAACCTCAGATATGCAGATGATACCACTCTAATGGCAGAAAGCAAAGAGAAACTAAAGAGCCTCTTGATGAAAGTGAAAGAGAGGGAAAAACCTGGCTTAAAACTCAACATTGAAAAAATGAAGATCATGGCATCCAGTCCTATCACTTCATGCCAAATAGATGGGGAAAAGTGTAAACAGTGACAGATTTTATTTTCTTGGGCTCCAAAATCACTATGGATGTTAACTGCAGCCACAAAATTAAAAGACACTTGCTCCCTAGAAGAAAAGCTATGACAAGCCTAGACAGCACATTAAAAAGTAGAGACATCACTTTGCCAACAAAGGTGTGTACAGTCAAAGCTATGGTTTTTACAGTAGTCATGTATGGATCTAAGAGTTGGACCCTAAAGAAGGCTGAGTGCTGAAGAATTGATGCTTTCAAATTGAGTGATGGACTCACTCAATGAGTGATAGTCCCCTGGACTGCAAGGAGATTAAACCAGTTAATCCTAAAGGAAATCAACCCTGAATACTATTGGAAGGACTGATGATGAAGATGAAGCTCCAATACTTTGGCCACTTGATGTGAAGAGCTGAGTCACTAAAGAAGATCCTGAGGGCAAGAGGAGAAGGGGGCGACAGATGAGATGGTTGGATGGCATCACCAACTCAATGGACATGAGTTTGGGTAAACTCCAGGAGACACCGAAGAACAAGGAAGACTGGTGTGCTGCAATTCATGGGGTGGCAAAGAGTTAGACATGACTTAAGAGACTGAGCTTCCCTAGTGGCTCAGAGGGTAAAGCGTCTGCCTTCAATGCAGGTAGACCTGGGTTTGATCCCTGGGTCAGGAAGATCCTCTGGAGAAGGAAATGGCAACCCACTCCAGTACCTTTGGCCAGAAAATCTCATCGACAGAGGAGCCCAGTAGGCTACAGTCCATGGGGTCACAAAGAGTTGGAAACGACTGAGCGATTTCACTTTCACTTTAAGAGACTGAACATCAATACAGAGAAAAGTACTAAATTCCTTAATGTGAGATAGCTGTTTTCTTTTATTAACACTAATTTTTTGATGATTATGACCAGGTCTTTGTTGGAAAAACTCCTATGAATCCGGGCTCATCCTCCCCTCTTTGAAGCAGTCTCTCAGGGTTATTTGAGATACTGTCTCCCAAGCTTGAAGTCCTAAGAAAGTCTGTCAAATAACATATAACTCTCAACTTTTAGGTTGTGTTTTTTTTTTTTTTCCCAGTTGACAAACTTGTACACAGCACTAGTTGAAGAGCTGAGGTAGGGTAGTCTGACATCTTTTATTTGTCAGTACAGCATTGAACTCTTTCTTATTATTTCTGCCTGGCATAGAGTAAGCCCTCAACAAATATTAGCTATTATCTTCCTAGCTATGTGAGCCCCAAACACTTCTTCATAGCATACCATCCTTCATCTAACCCTCTCTCATATTCCATTTCCTGTCTTGAACCCACACTTGTACTTATTTTTCCAAGTTTCATAACTAATCTAATAGATCCTCTGGTAAATATGCAGTGAATGTTGCCAAAAAAACAAGCAGCAGTTCAATGAATTTCCTGTGCAACAATTACCCTTCAACTCCCTGTCACGATTTACTGAGCTTCAATCTTCTTCAGGATCACTCCAGGCCTCCACTAAATTTCTGTCAAACTGTCAACCACCTAAGCGTTCATTGAAAGCTTTCAGTTAACCCTCTGACTTTGACCCTGCATTCCCCTACCTTACAAAGACAGTAGAAAAACTGACAACGTGAAGGAAAGAGACCATATAGTTGAGAATTACTGAGAGGTCAAAAACGGAAACGCTTTCTGAAACTGAATCAGCTTCTCAAAGACATTTCAATGAAAAATGTAATAGGATGAAAAAAAAAAAAAAAGACATTCTAAAGGACAGTTATAACAATGATTATGAAGGAAAGAAGAAAGTCACTCTGTTCTCCATACTGGTCTCTGAAGAAGTCCAGGTAGTTATCCAAGGATGAAAGAGAACTGCAAGTCAGATGTTCCTTTTTCCTCTTTAAAATCAAGCCAAAACAAAATTCATTCATCAGGTCTTTGTTATCTATTGCCTAGATATAGGTAAAAAATAAAAGGCTGTCTCCAGATTATTACCTAAAATTCACTCTTCCATTATTGGGGACAATTATTTTTATCCTATTCCCACTTTAGTTACTGCTATAAGTTATTTAATGTAGAAATAATAAAAAAAATTTAATTACAGTCAAATAGTTAATTGAGGTTTAATTGATTTAACTGATATGTCACCCCACCACATGCTTAAAGACTCCAAGAGGACAGGATGGTGAAGGGTATGAGGGATGATGCTTTAGCGTCTCATCCTGGGTTATTACAGAGCAGTTCCCTTCCAAACAAATCTGTTTATAATTTGAAAGGCTTTCAATTAATTTTTTCAACTAAATCAAGACTCACTGAACATAATTAGAGAAGGGATAGGCTGAATCTAAAGGAAAAACATGAGATGACCTTATAATTCTTAACGTTCCTGTCCAAGTTTCCTCCTAAATATCCACAAATTTCACCTTTTAAAATTATATAACAAGTTTTAAGAGTTCAGCACAGATAGACTTCCCAGTGAAAGACAAGAAAAAGTATTAGCTTTGGATGGAAAACATTTATGGGAAGTCTGGGGCTGTATGACAGGCATGTGAAGGAGATCTCTGAATACCTGGTTGTTAATATTAACATCCACGTTGGGGTGAGGAGCTGGCACAGGACTGTTTTCCATTTCAAGGTGTTTGAGCTTCTCTGAGGCATCTATGAATGCTGGAGGGAAAAAAAAAAAGGAAAATAGCCACTTAGTCTGCCATGCTGTTACAGCTTGTAAGTGTACAGACTCAGGCTTTCTTCACTGCCTCCCCTCAATACCAGTGACCATCAATAAAAGGTAATAATCCAGATCATCTTGGACTAGACATTCCTTCTATAACCAGGAAACTCACCATTGATTTGAGTAAGAGTTAACCTAAACAGGAACATTTCCTGTTTCTGCTCTGCTCCTACAATGCCACTCGATGTAAACTCTCCATGGCACAAGGGGTTAAGAAAGCTCACCAGCTAGGAGATTCAAAGAAAAGGCACAGAGCACCTGTGACACCACCCTTCCTTCCTAAGCACAACCCGAGCTCCTCCTGCAAACCTTAGCACCTAGCCATTTCTTATCCTTGTTTCCTGACTGTATGGGGCCTAAAACTAAACTGATGAAGAACACACATTTATTAACTCACTGACTCAACCTATCACATACTGGTGACGTCAGGTGTGATGCAAGACAAGCATCTTATCTTCACTACCTGCAACCAGGCTGTACAATACAAGTAAAATCCTCCAACCACTGAAAAGATGATACATTAAATACAATGAATTCTATTTCAACTAACAACTGTTAGTTGTTCTTATTGTACAGGAATAAATTTGGTAGGAATTTGAATTTATACATTGTCCACATAACCGAAAAAGCTACTGAATGCTTAATAATTTCTAAGCAATCAAGGAGAAGAAAGGAGGGAAAACTATGAAGTCATTTCCTCTCAGTCAGAGAGATCTTCTAAAGTGTTCATCAATTAACTCTGTAAATCTGTCCCTTGGCTACACATTAGAATCATATTGGGAACTTTTAAGATATACTGATTCCCAGAGCTGACCTTAGAATAACAATATCAGATTTCTGAAGGTAATTTTATGACACTAGTAGTTTTTTATTATTTTTTAAATTAATTTAATTGAAGGCTAATTATTTTGAAATACTGTAGTGTTTTTTGCCATACATTGACATGAATCAGCCATGGGTGTACATGTGTCCCCCACTCTGAACCTCCCTTCCACTTCCCTCCCTATCCCATCCCTCAGGGTTGTCCCAGTGCACCAGCTTTGAGTGGCACTTGTAGTTTTTAAAACCCTCTAGGTGATTTTAATGTACAATCAAAACTGAGAATCACTAATTCAATATTAATCTCAAAATCTTCCATATTCATTTTCTTACTTAATTGTCACCTCTTGTTTTTCTTATGCTTCAAATGATTTGACACTAAATTTTAACATGATGATGCTGGGACCACAACACTTTAGTTTATGCTGTTAAATTAATACTGCTGGCTTGTGCTGGTGAGGGAGAACGGGTTAAAATAAAGCTTATTCTGCTATTTCTGTTTGGCTGAGAAATATCCTGAGACTGTAGGATAAATGCTTTTCTAAGTTCCTATTTATTAATTATTTACCTAAGTCAATCAGGGTTTTGACATCATCACCGAAAGAAAATATAGAATAAATTGGACACCAAGATTCGTATCTTGGTATAAGACCTTAATATCAAAATGCTCTAGCTTCACTGATTGACACTGAGCGAGTGTTTTGAGTCTGAACTGGATAAGTCTTACTAATGAAACCCCTACATGATTCAAGAATTTCTTCTGTCATAACTTCCAACAGTATTTAAGTGCTGTTTGAATAGTTTCTGTAATGGGGGGCCCACTCACTGTAAGATATCTATTTCTGATATATGGCAAAAACAGTTTAAAGGTTCTTCCCTAAACTCATTTCAGTTTGGCTTTGCTATACTTTCAAACTGCTGATTCAAGATTCACTAAGAAGGTGACATAAATTCCCTGATACAAAAGGCTTCTGAATATTTGAAGCTATTAAGTCTCACTTGGTCTTGTCCTTTCTAAGCATCCTTAGTTTGTTCTACCAAATTTCTCAAAATCAATATAATCTAGAAAGTGTGTACTAAATAAACGTTGTTTGTTCATACAACACTACTGCAGTGCTGAAAGAATTTTAAACACTTTTCAAATCCAGACAACTGTTGTTGTTCACTTGCTTACTCATGTCCAACTCTTTGTGACCCCATGGACTGCAGCACACCAGGCTTTCCAGTCCTTCACCATCTTCCAGAGCTTGCTCAAACTCATGTTCATTGACTCAGTGTTGCCATCGAACCATCTCATCCTCTATTGTCCCCTTCTCTTCCTGCCTTCAATCTTTCCCAGGATCAGCGTCTTTTCTAAGGAGTTCGCTCTTTGCATCAGATGGCCAAAGTGTTGGAGCTTCAACTTCAGCATCAGTCCTTCCAATGAATGAATAGTCAGGACTGATTTCCTTTAGGATTGACTGATTTGATCTACCTGCAGTCCTAGGGACTCTCAAGAGTCTTCTCCAACACCACAGCTCAAAAGCATCAATTTTCTGGTGTTCAGTTTACTTTACGGTCCAATTCTCACATCTGTACATGACTACTGGAAAATTCATAGCTTTGACTAGACAGACCTTTGTTGGCAAAGTAATGTCTCAGTTTTTTAACATGCTATCTCAGTTTGTCACAGCTTTTCTTCCAAATTAATTAAATTAAAATTTTAATTTAAGCATCTTTTAATACATACAATGGACAGACATAAAATGAAAATAGAATCAATGTTGCCATTCTATAAAAGAGACTTTTTATTTTAATCCTGAATATACTTCACATTAAGCTAGTCTTGCTTCTGGCTGAATCTAAACACTGATGGCCTCTATCTGTTACATATCACATCTTTCTAGTGACAAAGAGTGACTATTTCTAACAAGAGACAGAATCCAGAGCAAGGCTATGAAAACTGGAAAATGACCAAAAACAATTCTGCAAAAAAAGTACATGAGAAATACTGGCATTCCTTGGAGATACTGTGGGTTCAGCTCTGGATCACCACAGTGAAGTGAGTTATGTGAATTGCCTGGTTTCCCGGTGCATGTAAGTTATGTTTGTACTATATTGTAGTCTACTTCTTGAACATGCAATAGCATTATGTTTAAAAAAATAATGTGCATACTTTAGTTAAAAAATACCTTATTGCTAAAAAATGCTACCCATTATCTGACAATGTAGAGTTGCCACAAACTGTCATTTTGCAAAAAAACACAATATTTGCAAAGTATAATAAAACAAGGTGCTCTGAGTAACAGAGATGTTTTCTTAACCCGAAAACTATTACTTTTAAAAAATCAAATTAGAACATCATTCTGAGATTATGAATAAATCAAAGCTAATTTATGTTTGACACCACCCTTATGGCAGAAAGTGAAGAGGAACTAAAAAGCCTCTTGATGAAAGTGAAAGAGGAGAGTGAAAAAGAAGGATGAGATGGCTGGATGGCATCACTGACTTGATGGACGTGAGTTTGACTGAACTCCGGGAGTTGGTGATGGACAGGGAGGCCTGGCGTGCTGCAATTCAGGGGTTGCGAAGAGAAGCACATGACTGAGCAACTGAACTGAACTGAATTTATGTTGCCCAGATCTCAGACTCAGAATAACAATTTAAATATGGTAGATGTCAATAAAAACAATATATAACATGCCAGAACATTTGTTTAACAGTGCATTTGCAGTGGTTACTTCAGGAACAAAAGAACAGATTTTTAAAACCAACTGAAAGTGAAAGTGAAGTCACTCAGCCGTGTCCAACTCTTTGTGACCCCGTGGACTGTAGCCCACCAGGCTCCTCCATCCATGGGATTCTCCAGGCAAGAATACTGGAGTGGGTTGCCATTTCCTTCTCCAGGGGATCTTCCTGACCCAGGGATAGAACTGAGGTCTCCCGCACTGCAGGCAGATGCTTTAACCTCTGAGCCACCAGGGAAGCCCACTACCAGCAGTAATTCAGCATGTTCTATGAACCAGAAGCACTGTGAAATTTTTTATCGCGTCTTTCTAAATTACTAAATCCTATTGCTGTATTCTACACTCTTCAGAGAGAAAAGCATACTCACTGGCAATTTGCTATAAGTTGTTTAAAAGATGGTGCTTAATTTTAGAAAAAGAAATCAAAATTGCCAAGAGCCATGTAAACATAAGCTGCTTTTAAATGATCACACTTACACTGAAATTCAACAAAAAGCTTTTGTTTAAAGACAGTTATGTTTTAATATCAAACCAAACTCACAAACAGATAGAAATATGTGCAATTTCTTATTTCCTTTTAACCTTTTAAAAAGTTAAGAAGAGCAGCATTCTTTCTTATTTATTTTTGTGGGTCTGGGCAACAACAGCTCTCATTAATAATATTTCCTATGCACTAATGGAATGTCCAAGCATTTGTTTAATCCTGTGCCCTAGATAATCTCAAATTTGAAAATTCAAAAATGTTTAATGACTTATAAATGACACAAATGTTTAATGGTATCAATTATGTGATCTTAAACATTTCAATGGACCCTTAGGACAAAAAGGCAAGAAGACATAACATTAAATTACGTTTAATGTTTAAATTACGCTTAATGTCTATTCTACATTAAAATTTCAAATTCAACTGCTGCTGCATAAAATACTCTTGAAGTGACTGACAAACAGCTCATTTCAAAAGACGTAGATTAATGTCACTGATATCACACAGAACATTTACTTACTCCTGTGCTCACCTTCAGGCCCCTCTAACCCAGCCTGCCTGGTGGCTGTGTTCACTTCACCTGGGGCTTGGGAGGTGTCCACGGTGTCAGGTGCCCCAGTTATCTCATTAATGGTTGTTTCCAGTAAGTCTGAACTATCTAGCAAATCAATCTTCAGAGGCAAGCTGTAAAGGTAACAGAAAACATACTTAGATCAAGACATTTATCATGAAAAGAATTTAAAACACTAATAAAAATCTGTTGAAAAAAAGTCATTTAAGAAAAAAAAAATTCATGTAAGAATTCATATGCCAAGTGGTTTATTCATCTGTCAAAACCTTTGGGCAGATTCTCTTCCATCCAAATTGGAGAAGAAGGGGCTGAATTTAGCTTCCCAACTGAAATAACCTAAGGGGAAAATAAACAATTCTCAAGATATTAGACATCAGACAACAAAAAGGCAGAAATTCTGAGATTCAGAAAACAATGAGGAGTCCTTGTTTTAAGAAAATCTCTGTCTTAACACAGAGACGTCCTGCGGATGACAGTCCAGGGAGACCAGGACAGCTGAAGTTCACTGGCCAGGGTACCAGGCAGGAGAGAATCCTGGAGGTGTGCAGAAGGCTTCCCTCAAGATGCAGTAGCGTACTGATCAGGGAACATGTGGCTTCAAAAAGAATTAGCGGCACTCAGGCTGGGACACAGTGTCCTTCTTCACAGACTATAAAAACACATAACAAGGGTACGGAGTATGAAAAAGATCCTGCCTCAGGAGCAGAGAATAATTTATCCAGACAGCCTTGTGACAAATCCACTTAACACATCATAAAAGAAAGAGTTGAAAGGATCAAAGTGTTTCCAAGTAATTTAACTGCATTCTAAAACAAATCTCAAGACTGAAAGGAATACAAAATGATCTGGCATCCAACAATGTAAATTTCAAAATGTCACGTATCTAGTCAGAGATTATTAGAAATGCTAAGAGGCAGAAAAAGACATCCATACTAAAGAGAAAAATTAATCAACAGAAATCAACATGTTAGTGTTAGCAGGAAAAGACACTAAAAACAGTTATTATAGCTGTATTTCATATGCTCAAAAAGCTAAGCAGAAATTAGAACATACAAAAAAGACTCAAACCAAGCTTCTAGAGATGAAAACCACAATATCTAAGATGGAAAATATATTGGGTGAGGTGGACAGCAGATTAGATTTTTAAAAAGATACTGAATTTAATAGAAACTATCCAAAATAAAACACACAGGGAAAAAGGATTCCCCCCCAAATGAAAAGAATGTCAGTTCTTTTTTGGGGCCAACTTCAAGCAACCAACTATATGAATAACCAACTAGATGGAGTCCCAGGGTGATGGGGGGAGGGGCAAAAAGGGCAGGGGAGAAAAGGTATTTGAAGAAAAAAATGACTGATGCTTACAAATCTGATGAAAACTATAAACCCACAGATTGAAGAATTTCAGGAAACTCTAAACACAAAAAACATGAAGAAAACTACACCAAAGCACACTGTAACCACACTGCTTAAAACCAATGACGAAAAGAAAAATTTTAAAGCAGTTAAAACATTGTACATTCAAAAAGAATAAGATAAGGAGGACAGCAGATTTCTTATCAGGAATATGAGGTCTCCCGCACTGCAGGCAGATGCTTTAACCTCTGAGCCACCAGGGAAGCCCACTACCAGCAGTAATTCAGCATGTTCTATGAACCAGAAGCACTGTGAAATTTTTTATCGCGTCTTTCTAAATTACTAAATCCTATTGCTGTATTCTACACTCTTCAGAGAGAAAAGCATACTCACTGGCAATTTGCTATAAGTTGTTTAAAAGATGGTGCTTAATTTTAGAAAAAGAAATCAAAATTGCCAAGAGCCATGTAAACATAAGCTGCTTTTAAATGATCACACTTACACTGAAATTCAACAAAAAGCTTTTGTTTAAAGACAGTTATGTTTTAATATCAAACCAAACTCACAAACAGATAGAAATATGTGCAATTTCTTATTTCCTTTTAACCTTTTAAAAAGTTAAGAAGAGCAGCATTCTTTCTTATTTATTTTTGTGGGTCTGGGCAACAACAGCTCTCATTAATAATATTTCCTATGCACTAATGGAATGTCCAAGCATTTGTTTAATCCTGTGCCCTAGATAATCTCAAATTTGAAAATTCAAAAATGTTTAATGACTTATAAATGACACAAATGTTTAATGGTATCAATTATGTGATCTTAAACATTTCAATGGACCCTTAGGACAAAAAGGCAAGAAGACATAACATTAAATTACGTTTAATGTTTAAATTACGCTTAATGTCTATTCTACATTAAAATTTCAAATTCAACTGCTGCTGCATAAAATACTCTTGAAGTGACTGACAAACAGCTCATTTCAAAAGACGTAGATTAATGTCACTGATATCACACAGAACATTTACTTACTCCTGTGCTCACCTTCAGGCCCCTCTAACCCAGCCTGCCTGGTGGCTGTGTTCACTTCACCTGGGGCTTGGGAGGTGTCCACGGTGTCAGGTGCCCCAGTTATCTCATTAATGGTTGTTTCCAGTAAGTCTGAACTATCTAGCAAATCAATCTTCAGAGGCAAGCTGTAAAGGTAACAGAAAACATACTTAGATCAAGACATTTATCATGAAAAGAATTTAAAACACTAATAAAAATCTGTTGAAAAAAAGTCATTTAAGAAAAAAAAAATTCATGTAAGAATTCATATGCCAAGTGGTTTATTCATCTGTCAAAACCTTTGGGCAGATTCTCTTCCATCCAAATTGGAGAAGAAGGGGCTGAATTTAGCTTCCCAACTGAAATAACCTAAGGGGAAAATAAACAATTCTCAAGATATTAGACATCAGACAACAAAAAGGCAGAAATTCTGAGATTCAGAAAACAATGAGGAGTCCTTGTTTTAAGAAAATCTCTGTCTTAACACAGAGACGTCCTGCGGATGACAGTCCAGGGAGACCAGGACAGCTGAAGTTCACTGGCCAGGGTACCAGGCAGGAGAGAATCCTGGAGGTGTGCAGAAGGCTTCCCTCAAGATGCAGTAGCGTACTGATCAGGGAACATGTGGCTTCAAAAAGAATTAGCGGCACTCAGGCTGGGACACAGTGTCCTTCTTCACAGACTATAAAAACACATAACAAGGGTACGGAGTATGAAAAAGATCCTGCCTCAGGAGCAGAGAATAATTTATCCAGACAGCCTTGTGACAAATCCACTTAACACATCATAAAAGAAAGAGTTGAAAGGATCAAAGTGTTTCCAAGTAATTTAACTGCATTCTAAAACAAATCTCAAGACTGAAAGGAATACAAAATGATCTGGCATCCAACAATGTAAATTTCAAAATGTCACGTATCTAGTCAGAGATTATTAGAAATGCTAAGAGGCAGAAAAAGACATCCATACTAAAGAGAAAAATTAATCAACAGAAATCAACATGTTAGTGTTAGCAGGAAAAGACACTAAAAACAGTTATTATAGCTGTATTTCATATGCTCAAAAAGCTAAGCAGAAATTAGAACATACAAAAAAGACTCAAACCAAGCTTCTAGAGATGAAAACCACAATATCTAAGATGGAAAATATATTGGGTGAGGTGGACAGCAGATTAGATTTTTAAAAAGATACTGAATTTAATAGAAACTATCCAAAATAAAACACACAGGGAAAAAGGATTCCCCCCCAAATGAAAAGAATGTCAGTTCTTTTTTGGGGCCAACTTCAAGCAACCAACTATATGAATAACCAACTAGATGGAGTCCCAGGGTGATGGGGGGAGGGGCAAAAAGGGCAGGGGAGAAAAGGTATTTGAAGAAAAAAATGACTGATGCTTACAAATCTGATGAAAACTATAAACCCACAGATTGAAGAATTTCAGGAAACTCTAAACACAAAAAACATGAAGAAAACTACACCAAAGCACACTGTAACCACACTGCTTAAAACCAATGACGAAAAGAAAAATTTTAAAGCAGTTAAAACATTGTACATTCAAAAAGAATAAGATAAGGAGGACAGCAGATTTCTTATCAGGAATAATGCAAACTAGAGGACAGTGGAGGAGTATCTCAAAGACATGTAAAGAATAAAAGCCTACAAATCCAAATTTTATATCCAGCTAAAAAGCTTTCAGAAACAAAGGAAAACCTATATATACACCAAAGAAAAGTGAAAACATACATACACTCAGAGATGTGTACCCAAATGTTCATGGAATCACTATTCGTAATAGCCAAAAAAGTGGAAATGCCCATTAACTGAGGAATGGATACATAAAATGTGATCTGTCCATAAAATGGCATAATAATCAGCAAGAAAAGGAGTCAAGTACTGAAACTTGCTATGACCCTTCAAAATACAATGTTAACAGAAAATAGTCAGACACAAAATACCACATATCATATGAGGCCATTTATATGAAATGTCCAGAATAAACAAGTTCCCAGACACAGAAAGCAGATCAGTGGTTGTCAGAAGCTAGAGAGGAATAGAGATTAACTGCTGTTGTTTAAGGTCTGAAATTAGGATTTCATAAAAAGGCTGTCAATGCAGAGAAATAGAGGAAAAGAACAGAATGGAAAAGACTAGAGATCTCTTCAACAAAATCAGAGATACCCAGGGAATATTTCATGCAAAGATGGGCTCGATAAAGGACAGAAATGGTATGGACCTAACAGAAGCAGAAGATATTAAGAAGAGATGGCAAGAATACACAGAAGAACTGTACAAAAAAGATCTTCATGACCCAGATAATCACGATGGTGTGATCACTTATCTAGTGCCAGACATCCTGGAATGTGAAGTCAAGTGGGCCTTAGAAAGCATCACTATGAACAAAGCTAGTGGAGGTGATGGAATTCCAGTTGAGCTGTTTCAAATCCTGAAAGACGATGCCGTCAAAGTGCTGCACTCAATATGCCAGCAAATTTGGAAAACTTAGCAGTGGCTGCAGGACTGGAAAAGGTCAGTTTTCATTCCAATCCCAAAGAAAGGCAATGCCAAAGAATGCTCCAATTACCGCACAATTGCACTCATCTCACATGCTAGTAAAGTAATGCTCAAAATTCTCCAAGCCAGGCTTCAGCAATACGTGAACCGTGAACTCCCTGATGTTCAAGCTGGTTTTAGAAAAGGCAGAGGAACCGGCGATCAAATTGCCAACATCCGCTGGATCATGGAAAAAGCAAGAGAGTTCCAGAAAAACATCTACTTCTGCTTTATTGACTATGCCAAAGCCTTTGACTGTGTGGATCACAATAAACTGTGGAAAATTCTGAAAGAGATGGGAATACCAGACCACCTAACCTGCCTCTTGAGAAATCTGTATGCAGGTCAGGAAGCAACAGTTAGGACTGGACATGGAACAACAGACTGGTTCCAAATAGGAAAAGGAGTGCGTCAAGGCTGTATATTGTCACCCTGCTTATTTAACTT
>SJYT01079346.1:280841-325008 GCA_006410635.1 Cephalophus harveyi | reverse complement strand
AAGACGCTTACTCCTTGGAAGAAAAGTTATGACCAACCTAGATAGTATATTCAAAAGCAGAGACATTACTTTGCCGACTAAGGTCCGTCTAGTCAAGGCTATGGTTTTTCCACTGGTCATGTATGGATGTGAGAGTTGGACTGTGAAGAAGGCTGAGCACCGAAGAATTGATGCTTTTGAACTGTGGTGTTGGAGAAGACTCTTGAGAGTCCCTTGGACTGCAAGGAGATCCAACCAGTCCATTCTGAAGGAGATCGGCCCTGGGATTTCTTTGGAAGGAATGATGCTAAAGCTGAAACTCCAGTACTTTGGCCACCTCATGCGAAGAGTTGACTCATTGGAAAAGACTCTGATGCTGGGAGGGACTGGCGGCAGGAGGAGAAGGGGACGACCGAGGATGAGATGGCTGGATGTCATCAGTGACTCGATGGACATGTGTCTCAGTGAACTCTGGGAGATGGTGATGAACAGGGAGGCCTGGCGTGCTGCAATTCATGGGGTCGCAAAGAGTTGGACACGACTGAGTGACTGAACTGAACTGAACAGAAACAAACCACATGATCATCTCAATAGATACAGAAAAAGCATGTGACAAAATCCAACAATCCTAATGGTAAAACTCTCAATAAACTATAAGTAGATAGGAATATCTTCAATCTGATAAAGGAAATACACACACAAAAAATCAATAGCTAACATTACATTGGGGCTTCCCTGGTGGCTCAGATGGTAAAGAATCCACCTGCAATGCTGAGGCCTGGGTTTGATCCCTGGGTTGGGAAGATCCCCTGGATGAGGGCATGACAACCCACCCCAGTATTCTTGCCTGCAGAGTTCCATGGACGGAGAAGCCTGGTGGGCTACAGTTTATGGGGTCACAACTAAGCACAGCACAGCACAGCATTACACTGAATGATGAACTACCAAGTTATTTCTCCTATAAGTCAGAAACTAGACAAAGATTCCACTCTTATCACTTCTATTCAACAATACACAGAAGGTTTTAAAAGGTGCAGTAAGAAAAAAAGGCAGAGTAAATTAAGGGCCCAAACTAGAAAGAGATACAAAGGAAGAGGTTTTTATGTGCAGATGACAGAATCCTATATGTAGAAAAGTCAATGGAATCCACAAAATGCTCCTGGAAAGTAATAAGTTCAGCAAGGAGGCAGGACACAAGATCAACATGCAAAATTCAATTATGCCTATACACTAGCAATGAACAACAGAAAACTGAGATTAAAATAATTCTGTTCACAACAGCATCAAAGAATAAAAACAGGAATAAATTTAATAAAGGATAGGCAGAGCTTGGGCTTCCCACATGGCACTTGTGGTCAAGAACCCTCGTGCCAATATAGGAAACACAAGAGACTTGGGTTCAATCCCTGGGTAGGGAAGATTCCCTAGACAAAAGCATGGCAATCCACTCCAGTATTCTTGCCTGGAGAACTCCATAGACAGAGGAATCAGACAGGCTACAGTCCATAAGGTCAGAAAAGTTGGACATGACTTAAGTGGCTGAGCACACATGCAGAGCTTATACACTTAAAACTATAATAAATAAAGGATATCTAAATAAACAGAAAGACACTTTATGTTCATGAATTAGATGAAAAAACGTGAAAATTCAGGAGCTAGAACAGCCAAGTGCATTCTGGAAAAGAAGAAAGTTGGAGAATACATACTGCAACTTGCTATAAAACCACAGTAATTAAGACAGTGTGATAGTGGCACAAAAATAGGTATGTAGGGGGTTTCCTGGTGGCTCAGTGGTGAAGAATCCTCCTGGCAGCACAGGAGACATGGTTTTGGTCCCTTGTCTGAGAAGATCCCACATACCGCAGAGCAACTCAGCCCCTGCACAACTATTGAGCCTGTGTTCTAGAGCCCGGGAACCACAACTACTGGGTCCATGTACTCAACTACTGAAGCCCATGTGCCCTAGAACCCATGCTCCACAAGAGAAGCCACCATGAGAAACCCAAGCACCATAGTAAAGAACAGCCCCTGCTCGCCACAACTAGTGAAACCCTGCACAGCAATAAGACCCAGTATAGCCAAAAATAAATAGATAAATAAAATTTTAAATAGATATGTAAATCAACAGAATGAAATTGAGAGTTTGGAATTCATAATACTTATGGTTGATTTTTCCCAAGACAAATCAGTGGATAAAAGAAAGGCATTCAACAACTGGTGTCAAGACAACCAGAAATACATGCAAAAATATGAATTTAGACCCTTACCTCACACAACACAAAGTTAAATCAACATGGATAACATACTGAAATGTTAAGAGCTGAAACTATACATATCTGAAAAAAATACAGGAGGAAAAGATCTTTGTGATTTGGGGTTGGCAAAATGTTCTCAGATATGATATTAAAGGTACCACCCATTAAAAAAAAAAAAAAAAAAAACGGGAAGTTGGACTTCATCACAATGTAATGCTTGAGCTTCAAAAAAACACTCTTGATT
The DNA here is from genome assembly GCA_006410635.1 of Cephalophus harveyi. Taxonomy (NCBI): domain Eukaryota; kingdom Metazoa; phylum Chordata; class Mammalia; order Artiodactyla; family Bovidae; genus Cephalophus; species Cephalophus harveyi. The sequence goes on along the minus strand of SJYT01079346.1, from coordinate 322,530 downwards.
GAAATGAAGAGAGAAGTCACAGATGAAGAGAAAAATTTTGCAATTCATGTATCTCATAAGGAACTGGTATTTAACATATACAAAGAACTAATATAAAAAAAATAAATAACAAATAAAAATGAGCAAAAGGTTCAAATAGACATTCCTGCAAAGACAACTGATTAACAGCTGACAAGCACATGAAAAGATGCTCAACATCAGTAGCCCTCTGGAAAATGCAAACCAAAACAAGGAAATGCCACTATTCACTCTCTTAAACAGCTGTAATTAAAAAGATAGAAAATAACAAATGTTGGCTAGGATGTGAAGACCTGGAACATTCAAGCATTTTCTCTCCGGAAAAACGTTTGTCAATTTCTTGAAAAGTTAAAATATAAATTCACCATACAACCCAGCAATTTTTCTCCTGGGAGTCTATTCAAGAGAAATGACAATTTATGTCCACACTACAATATGTATTCAGTTCAGTTCAGTTCAGTCGCTCAGTCGTGTCCGACTCTTTGAATGCTTATAACATTACTGACAGCCAGAACATGGAAACAATGCAAATTTCCAACAACTGGTGAATGTAAAAACAAAACACCATATATATCCATAAAATGCATTATTAATCAGCAACTGAAAGGAGCTCACTAGAATACATGGATAAATCTGAGAAACATTATTCTAGGAGAAAACCAGACATAAAACCTTGTATACTATATAATTTCATTCATACAAAATGTCTAGGAAAGTAAAATTTATAAAGACTGAACTTTTGTTTGGAGATCATGAAAATGTTCTAGACTGTGTGACTGTACAATTTCATACATTTCTAAAAATCATGAACTTGTACATTTACCATAAATGAATTTTTAAATTTTATTTATTTTTTGGCCATGCTGGGTCTTTGTGGTTTCTCTCGAGTTTTCTCTAATCGCAGAAAGTGAGGGTCATTCTCTAGCAGAGGTACATGGGCTCCTCATTGTGGTGGCTTATCTTGTGGAGCATAGCCTCTCACGCACTCAGGCTTGAATAGTTGTGATTCACAGGCTCGAGGGCACAGATTCAACAGTTGTGGTGCATGGGCTTAGTAGCCTCACAGCATGTGGAACCTTCAAGGACCAGAAATCAAACTTGTATTCCCTGCCTTGGCAGGCAGATCCTTAATCACTGAACCACCAAGGACGTCACAATAAATGAATTTTATAACGTGTACAATTATTTTTGAATATGTAAAAACCTTAGTCAAGAGGAACTAGAGATCAAATTGCCAACATTCGCTGGATCATGGAAAAAGCAAGAGAATTCCAGAAAAACATCTAATTCTGCTTTATGGACTATGCCAAAGCCTTTGACTGTATGGATCACAATAAACTGTGGAAAATTCTGAAAGAGATGGGAATACCAGACCACCTGACCTGCCTCTTGAAAAACCTATATGCAGGTCAGGAAGCAACAGTTAGAACTGGACATGGAACAACAGACTGGTTCCAAATAGGAAAAGGAGTACGTCAAGGCTGTATACTGTCACCCTGCTTATTTAACTTACATGCAGAGTACATCATGAGAAACGCTGGGCTGGAAGAAGCACAAGCTGGAATCAAGATTGTCAGGAGAAATATCAATAACCTCAGATATGCAGATGACACCACCCTTATGGCAGAANACTTATATGCAAAGTATATCATGAGAAAGGCTGGGCGGGAAGAAGCACAAGCTGGAATCAAGATTGCTGGGAGAAAAATCAATCACCTCAGATATGCAGATGACACCACCCTTATGGCAGAAAGTGAAGAGGAACTAAAAAGCCTCTTGATGAAAATGAAAGAGGAGAGTGAAAAAGTTGACTTAAAGCTCAACATTCAGAAAACTAAGATCTTGGCATCTGGTCCCATCACTTCATGGGAAATAGATGGGGAAACAGTGGAAATAGTGTCAGAGTTTATTTTTTGGGCTCCAAAATCACTGCAGATGGTGATTGCAGCCAAATTAAAAGATGCTTACTCCTTGGAAGCAAAGTTATGAGCAACCTAGATAGCATATTAAAAAGCAGAGACATTACTTTGCCAACAAAGGTCCATCTAGTCAAGGCTATGGTTTTTCCAGTGGTCAGGTATGGATGTGAGAGTTGGACTGTAAAGAAAGCTGAGGGCCAAAGAATTGATGCCTTTGAACTGTGGTGTTGGAGAAGACTCTTGAGAGTCCCTTGGACTGCAAGGAGATCCAACCAGTCCATTCTAAAGGAGATCAGTCCTGGGTGTTTTTTGGAAGGATTGATGCTAAAGCTGAAACTCCAATACTTTGGCCACCTCATGTGAAGAGTTGAATCATTGGAAAAGACTCTGATGCTGGAAGGGATTGGGAGCAGGAGGAGAAAGGGATGACAGAGGATGAGATGGGTGGATGGCATCCCTGACTCAATGGACGTTAGTTTGAGTGTACTCCGGGAGTTGGTAATGGACAGGGAGCCCTGGTGTGCTGCAATTCATGGGGTCACAAAGAATCAGACACGACTGAGTGACTGAAGTGAACTGACTGATACATTAAATTATGTAATAACAGATCTTTGTATTTATGTTAAAATACGTGTCTTTCACAGCATAAAGATTGGAGCTGTAAATATATATTTTGCCAATGTAAATTAAAATTAATTTTTAAAATATGAACCAATTGACATTTATTCATGCTCATAAGGGAGAAGGCAATGGCACCCCACTCCAGTACTGTTGCCTGGAAAATCCCATGGACGGAGGAGCCTGGTAGGCGGCAGTCCATGAGGTCACTTAGGGTCGGACATGACTGAGCGACTTCACTTTCACTTTTCACTTCTATGCATTGGAGAAGGAAATGGTAACCCATTCCAGTATTCTTGCCTGGAGAATACCAGGGATGGGGGAGCCTGGTGGGCTGTCGTCTATGGGGTCGCACAGAGTCGGACACGACTGAAGCAACTTAGCAGCAGCAGCAGCATGCTCATAAAGCCTTGTGTATATCACTGATTATCTATACCCCTTTTGTAATTTGACATAATTATCAGTTTAATTTGGATTACTGTCTGGTAAATATACATTAATGTATTAAGATCATTATGGACCAGTGAAATGAAGTGTTTAACAACATGCCAGGCTATTAAGTTCTGTAAAGCTTTCCTGCTTTCTCTCCTGGAATCAGAGTGAGGAGAAGCAAGTTTGTTGATTGTTTTCTTAAGGGAGCCGTGGATATAAACTCACTGTAACAAAGAATAAATTCCAGTTTGCCAAAACCTGACCAGTTAACTTATTAGACAAAGAGAACAATTAATTGAAGAAAAGAAGAAATCCTGCAATGAAACTTCTCTCACTGTACTTCAATGAGGAAAAGAAAAGTAATTAAATTTATATCAGTGCATTCTTTATAGTGTGATCTACCAGTTTATAACTCATATATTGTTATGTTTCGATTTTTGATGTTGTAAAATGAAGGGTTAACTAAATCACTTCCAAGATCCATCTTAAAGTTAAAAATATCATATCTCAGTCTGAAAGAACTACATACTTCATTGATATAATTGAACATTTCCTTGAATTTATGTCAATAAACATTGAATTGACATTGAAAAATACAATTTCAAATTATTACTGTACTTTGTACCTTTAGCAGTAATTAGGAAAGCCGCTATTTTTACTAGAACTTTTATAAATAGAACTACTAGTAAGTTCTAGCTTTGAAACAATCAAGCTACTTCTAAATTCTGCATTTATTATAAACAAATATGCATTTCAGCTTTAGCATTTAACAGTTATGGAGAACTGGCGCTTAGTAGCTTGTGAATTAGTTGATTCTTAATGAAAATGAGAAAGCTTAATTTCTGGGCAATCTTCACTATTCATAGATGTCTTACTGTGGTATAGAGCCAAGTGGGGTCAGGATGCCTCTGAATGGCGCCCAGTCAGTCGTTGTTGCAACCAGTGTGGGCAGGGAGGGCCATTTTCCTGTCTCAGCCTACAAGGACTGATGAGATGGAATCTTTATTCTGTCTCTGTGGCAAATTTTCTTGGCCAAAGTAAGTGGAAAGCAAAGGCAATTATCCAAGAATCTGAAGTAAATGTGTGTTTTTCTGACCCAAATACTTGAAAAACGACCTCAACTATTCTCTTTGATTTGGCGATGATGATCTGGACACATCTTTCTGCCTATATAAGTGAACCTCTTGTCTTCACCAAGAGTGAGTGTGTTAGTGGATGAAGGGTGGTAAGGTGCATGCATAATTTTATGTCTGTCTAACTTTGTGTATATATCACATGAAACTTTTTAATCTGTCCTTCCTAATTTTATAGTTATTAAATTAATTAATGTAAAAGTCCATTTGAATTAATTAAGGCATGCCATACTTAAATAATAATTTTGAACATAAATCCACAAATGGTTATTTAATAATTTGAATATTGGAATTCTTGAATACAGTGTGAATATTTATGCCAGATACTGCAGAAGTCTAAACCCTGATTAAACACCGAGTTCCACTAACTTTTAACATGACGGCAGTCTCATTATCCTTCTGCTTTCACAAATAGCCAAGGTTCCTGATTTAACCATACAAATACAACATTAAATAACCCAAGAGAAGTAATTCAACCTTTTAAATAAATGTCTCTAGCTTTATTTTTCCCTTGATGCTTAAAACCCCAACCACTATTTATTAGCATGTGCGGGACAATAATGGGAAAGTGAGCAGAGCAACACTGCAATCAGTAATTTCGTAGCAGCAGTTCTACAACAGACTTGGTAGTCTTCTGGCTATTATACCAAATTAACTATTGAACATTTTAGAGTATTAAAGTATTAAAATTTTAAAGCCTTAGGTACAAAAGTGTTAGAAATTAACTATAGATTTTTATTTATTCCTACTATCTGAAAGACATCTATTATCAGAAAATTGAATCGAGGTTCCAAGATAATTGTCACAAAATACATGGGTAATTCAAGGCAAGTCTCTCTCGAAATCTAAATTTTGTAGTAAAAAGGGATGGGAACTGTCTAGATGACCTCTAGGACTATTTCTAGATTTGAAATTGTATATTCCAGCTTTAAGATAAATGCAGGTGTTCCATCTAGCTACTCTGAAGAAGTTAGAAGGGAAAAAAAATGTAATTTTAGTGCATGATTTTCTAATAACAGGGCCATTAGAGCCCTTTTATCTCAGAGAAAGAAAGTGTTTATTTCATATTTTTTTAAGAAAGAGTACTAATGAATCTGGAACAACATCTCCAAGTAAATGGTTCAAAATTAAGTTTGTCTGGATAGCAAAGAGAGTGTGCTTTGGATGTGAACTCTGTTAACAGAACATCTGGAAATAATAAATACCCAAGGGCATTTTCTGTAGAAAAGACTTAGCCAACTACTATGATTGTTTAAAATATAGCAGTATTATTCAGACTAAAAATTATATTGCCAGCTTCCATCAGGTTATTTATTTGACCATATTAGCTTAACTTAACCAACACAGAATTTAAAAGTGAGCTAGTCATCAACCAAAATGACCTCCTTAAGAAAGAATCTGGTAACCGTGTCATTAGGCCAAGTAATAAAAACTTCAGGGGATTACATCAAATAAAGATGACATCTTACTTACATCCATTTCCATTCTGCAACTGTATTTTGGCATTAGAAATAAAGTAGAAATATGCACACACATGCACACACATAATATTCTTGTCTAAATAAAAATCTACATAAAACTATGCATGTAAGCTTCTAATATAACAATACAAACTTGACTCGGGGATTCAATAGTTTGCATAGTTTTGTATTATCCACTTAAACTTCAGTTATTCTTTTTCCAAAACATTTCCAAATTTCACATAGCATAGGTTAGTACTGAGAATCAGACTAAAAGTTTCAGAGAATCAAAGTCTTTTTATCTTTTGTTTGTTTTTTAATCTCAGCCTTGTATTAAGAAATGTTGTTTAATATGGTATTTAAGATATAAAAAAGGGGGGGCAGAAATGAAAAGAATAATCATGACTACATTATCTATTTTTTCAATCTTAGTGACAAACATTGTGTTCAGCCAGGTGTCAGGAGGGTGCTAACAGTTGGTAGCAGTGTCAAGGATATTTACAATACAGTAGAAATGCCACAGAAAGTAGTAAAACACAGATGTCAAAGCCTAATTTCTTGCTTTTGTGGCCTGATATTATGGTCCATTTTTTAATATTGTCCAAAAGTGCACTCATAAAAGAGAATTTAAATTTGGCAAGCTACATAAATAGTCCCAAAAGTGCTGTCAGATGAATCCTGAGAAACCTTTCCTTATAAATGACACTTTTTTCTTTTAATTGAAAAGCATTAAGTCCTCTAGAAACATATTTTGCTAAAAACAACAGGGCTCTTGATGTGCACCAAAACTTACATGATGAAGCAACCTGAATTACACTTTTATGGCACCTATTAAGTACAACCTTTATTACAAAAACAATAACAAAATGGAAATTTGTATCAATCATCTTGATTTGGTTTCTTATATAAGAAGCCTAAAAATAGCTGTTTTTGTTTAACTAAAAATAATTTTAGACTATAAAGGTCTTTTAGTTATTAAACAATTTGTTTGAGTTCTAAATCCTCTTGGCTATATCATACATGCCTGTGCTTTAAAGTTTTATTCTGAACTTGCCCCTTTCACTAATACAATATTATTTTAAACTGAGGTCAGTGTGTGCTCTAATAGAAAAATAAGTCACTAAAATTATGTACAAATTACTTTAAATGTCAAAATACCAAGAATGGTATTACAATCTCTTATAAAAGTTATCTTCATTTTTATATTAGTTATATTTTATCATATTTTATATTAGCTCTAGCTGGGGAATATTTCATCTTATTTTGTATCTATTTTTTTACTTACTGTTGATACATAGGTTGAGTGGTTCTTGATTAACTTTAGAGTTTTTGAAGCTGATTATCTTCTTTAGTGTGATTTAGGGCTTAAAGTTCAGTTGTGCTAAAATTGTATGAGGGTGAGGAAAAACCACCTGGAGTTAACTCTTTTCTCACCACCTGAACCGCCTTCTTCCATTCCCATAACGTTCCTGTCCTTACATCAGAGCTCCCTTCCTTGACTTCTAGCCAAATATTCATAAGTGTTTTTTCAATTATTTGTTGAGACTTCTATTTGGTTTGCACAGGATAAACTGGAGGAAAAGAGGATCTTATTATCTTTCTGAAACACATTTCCAATGTTCTTTATCCATTCTATAAACAAAACAATATGATTTTCAAACCATTTTCCATGAATTCTCTAGAACAATAATCTCTGAAAACCATTTAAAGACCACTTCATCACAAGCATTGTGTGGTTTTATTAAAAAAAGAGACTTGCCAACTCAGGCCAGGTTTAAACATTTGGCTACTCTGGAATGGTATAATTTGATGCCCTCCATAATGACATTCTTTAAAAATATATCCAATACTTATCTGAAAAGAATACAGTAATGCATAGGGAAAAAGAGTGAAGGAGGGTTCTGGGTAAAGAAGCAGGTAAAAGATTCTCCTCTACTGCCTTTGGTAATTCAACCCTGGTCCCAAAGCTGCAGCCCCACTCGGTCCTTCCCAGGTTTGGATCAACTTCCTCAGAAAGCAGTTTAGCACCTGCCACTTGTTCAGACATGACTTCTGGGTATGCCGTGATCTACACTTCCTAGTAATATTATGCTATTTTTGAAAAAAGAGAAAACATGTACATATTTTCTTTATATTTTCAGTATGTTTTATGTTCCTTGATTTTTTTTTTTGTTGTTAAAAATTTTTGGAGAAATAATAGATTCACATGCAATTGTGAATATTAATGAAGGAAGGTCCTGAATATCCCTCATTCATTTACTCACCACAGCAGTTTGCCTAACTAAATATATTAGCACAACCAGAAAATTGACATTGATACTATCCATCAAACTTATAGTACAGATTTCACTAGTTTGTGTGTCTGTGTGCTTGTTTATTTCTAAGAAACTTTTAGTTTTACCACATGTGTAGACTTCAGTGACCATGACCACAGTTAAGATACAGAACAATCTCATGATAAGGATTCCCTGCACTACATTTTTATGGCTACAACTACTTCCCTTCTTCTAATCTCTTTAAGTCCTAACAACTGATAATCTAGTCTCCATCTATAATTTTCATTTCAAAAGTGCTAAATAAATGGAATCGGAGAGTATGCAAATTGTCTGCTTTTCATGCAGCATTCACTTGAGATGTATCCAAATGGCACACATTAAGAGATTGTTCTTCTTATTGCTGAATAGTATTCCACAGTTCTAGTATACCACAGTTTGTTTAACCACTCTTGTGTTTAAGAGCATTTGTTTCCAGTGTTGGACTATCATGAAGAAAACTGCTATGAACGCTGTCCCTAGTCTTTTCTTAATTTGTCTGTAATTGTTATTTAACCCATCCAATGATTTATTTTAAATTTCCAATTATTGTTTATTGTTTGTAGTTCTTTTTCCCCCCAAACTGCTTCATTTTGTAGTATCTTATTTCCAACTCATATTTATCATTTCCTCTTTTACTTGTCTAAAGATTTAGGCCTGATCATTTTAATTCTTATTCTGATGATTAGAGTACCTGATAGACTCTAGACTTTGTTGTTTTGTTTTTAATCCTCTCTGATTCATTTTTATGGCTTGTCATTTTTTACATAGTTCAATATTTACCTAAATTTGTTGGAATCCTAAAGGGCTGTGTTAAATGCTCACTATTTCAGAGAAGGTATTCCTTTACATTTGCCTGGGCTGTGATGAAGAATGCTTATTGACTTATCTAAAATGCTTTGTGTTTTTAGTGAGTCTTTAGAACAATGGATGAACATTTTGCCAAAAAAAAAAAAAAATTCATTTCTTTCAATCAGGGCAGCTTGAATTCTATATATTGGGTTTCCAGGACAACATTGTTTAAATAAAGGTTCCTTTTACAAGAATAATGTCTATACTATAGAAATACTAAGAGAAATATTTCCAAACTGAACGGATAGAACTAGTATAAAATGCAGTTTGGGACATCAAAGGTGAAAATTACATGGCCAGTACTAACTCATAACTTGAAATTGTTTGTATAACTGGAGAAATAGGCCAGGTGTGTCACTTTTATAGTTTCTTTTCCTTGAGCATCTGTGGACTTAACTAGTGGGTAAAGCAATTGAAGTTCTACAGGTTTTTACACGTAAACACTTATGACTGCTACAAAATGACAACGGCTTATATTTGATTATTGGGCCATTTTCTATAAATTGTTTTCAGTTGACAATTGCTATTGTCTTCTTTATTTCTCAGTTCTACCAAATATAAAATGGATAAGCGGGGAAGTGAGTTATCTTTGGGTAAAAAAGTCCTTCCAAAGCAGATCTAATGTTACATTTTCCTTCAGCTATGTGTTTTTCTATATTTAATTTCAGTTTTATATTTAGAAACATTCATATTTAACTAATTCACTGCCTCCATTCTAAACTCAATTTAAAAATGATGCTGAAAGGCACAAGCTTAAAATACATTTTTCACTCTTATTCAAATTACTTTCATCAGGCTTTACCTGCACAACCACCCATCCAAGCTTGCAAATACACACACACACACACACACACACACACAGAGAATATAAGGGGGATACAAAATTTTCACTATGTATTCATTTACTGCAAGAGAACATAGGCTAAAAGACCCACATTGTCCAAATTATCCCTGAATATTTCTACTTTTGTTTAAGCCTTCTGATAAGGCATAATAGTTTATGTACTAAGATGGATATATCGTCAATTTTTTTTCTTAAAAAAAAAAAAAAATTCATTTCTTTCAATCAGGGCAGCTTGAATTCTATATATTGGGTTTCCAGGACAACATTGTTTAAATAAAGGTTCCTTTTACAAGAATAATGTCTATACTATAGAAATACTAAGAGAAATATTTCCAAACTGAACGGATAGAACTAGTATAAAATGCAGTTTGGGACATCAAAGGTGAAAATTACATGGCCAGTACTAACTCATAACTTGAAATTGTTTGTATAACTGGAGAAATAGGCCAGGTGTGTCACTTTTATAGTTTCTTTTCCTTGAGCATCTGTGGACTTAACTAGTGGGTAAAGCAATTGAAGTTCTACAGGTTTTTACACGTAAACACTTATGACTGCTACAAAATGACAACGGCTTATATTTGATTATTGGGCCATTTTCTATAAATTGTTTTCAGTTGACAATTGCTATTGTCTTCTTTATTTCTCAGTTCTACCAAATATAAAATGGATAAGCGGGGAAGTGAGTTATCTTTGGGTAAAAAAGTCCTTCCAAAGCAGATCTAATGTTACATTTTCCTTCAGCTATGTGTTTTTCTATATTTAATTTCAGTTTTATATTTAGAAACATTCATATTTAACTAATTCACTGCCTCCATTCTAAACTCAATTTAAAAATGATGCTGAAAGGCACAAGCTTAAAATACATTTTTCACTCTTATTCAAATTACTTTCATCAGGCTTTACCTGCACAACCACCCATCCAAGCTTGCAAATACACACACACACACACACACACACACACAGACAAAATAAGGGGGATACAAAATTTTCACTATGTATTCATTTACTGCAAGAGAACATAGGCTAAAAGACCCACATTGTCCAAATTATCCCTGAATATTTCTACTTTTGTTTAAGCCTTCTGATAAGGCATAATAGTTTATGTACTAAGATGGATATATCGTCAATTTTTTTTCTCAGTGATCATAAGAGAAAATTACTTTCCCCTCTAATCTGCTCACTGTCCCTCTCACAACACTGACATTCTCATAATTTTAGAAACTTCAGTTCAGATCACTGATATCTGAGTGTGAATTAGTACTGTGAGTGTACATTAGTCACTTGGTTGTGTCCAACTTAGAGACCCCATGGACTGTAGCCCACCAGGCTCTTCTGTCCATGGAATTCCTCAGGCAAAATGCTGGAGTGGGTAGTCTGTCCCTTCTCTAAGGGATCTTCCTGACCAAGGGATCCAGCCAGGGTCTTCTGCATTGCTGGCAGATTCTTTACCATCTAAGCTGTCGGGCATTAATTACCTTAGATTTAGCAACATCTTATATATTGTCTAATATATAACATGGTTAATATATTTATAGAGAGATATATTCTTGAAAAGTTGAGAGGAAACTGAAAGCAATTTATAATCTAAATGTGCTATTAGAACTCACTACATAAAATTCATTAGTTTTTTATTAGCATGAAGTGAAAAATAATCCCTTATGTTTTCTTTTTTTTTTGAGAATCTTGGTCTAGATGGGGTAAAAAGAATAATAGATTAAATTCCTTGGCCTTTTAGCTAAAAGTGGCCTTTTGGGTCTTTGCTGGCTATGGAAATTTAATGAAAGTGATAAATTCTCTTCCCAGGACAATCTAGATACTCATTGAATTTTCCATTTAACTTCAGGAGATCCACATTGAGTGAACTCCAGGAGTTGGTGATGGACAGGGAGGCCTGACATGCTGTGATTCATGGGGTCGCAAAGAGTCGGACACGACTGAGCGACTGAACTGAACTGAACGGGACTGAAGCAATACTTCTTACCTGTGCTGTTCTGTGCTTGGTGGCTCAGCTGTGTCTGACTCTCTGCAACCCATGGACTGTAACCCACCAGGCTATAGTTTTTTTTAACATTCTGTAATACTGCAGGAACTCAGTTTCCATTGTTTTATTTTTCTTAGAATTAAAAGGCTTTAGAAGTAAAAACTTATATTTTCACATAATAACTGCTATACATTTTTATGCTGGTTTTTACTTTTATAGAAAATACACACTATGGTGATTATTAATTACTTAGCATGAGTGGTCAAGATTATTAATATTCTTCGACTATATCTGCAAAACTTATTCTTCTCTCTGCATACCAGGAGTTTAGTGCAATGTTGATGGCTCACCTATAAAGAATGCGCCTGTCAGTTCAGGAGACAGGGGTTCGATCTCTGGGTTAGAAAGATGCCCTGGAGAAGGAAATGGCAACCCACTCCAGTATTTTTGTCTGGGAAATCCCATGGACAGAGGGGCCTGGTGGGCTACCATTCATGGGGCTGCAAAGAGTATGGCACGACTTAGTGACTAAACAACAACAACAACATCTAGGTTATATGAAGACACTGATGTACATACATTGTAATATAACCCCTATTGTGATAGGGCTTCCCAGGTGGTGCTAGTGGTAAAGAACTTGCCTGTCGATTTCAAGAGACGTAAGAGACACTAGTTCGATCCCTGGGTCAGGAAGAATCCCCAGAGAAGAGCCCGGCAACCCACTCTAGTATACTTGCCTGGAGAATCCCACGGACAGAGGGCAGTCTGCAGTGCAGTGGCAGGCTGCAGTCCATAGGGTCACAAAGAGTTGGACACAAGGAAAGTGACTTAGTTCACCTATTGCAATGCTAATAGCAATCATTTAACATGCAAACAAAGTCAATTAAATGCAAACATAGGCTATCCTTGGAAGGCTTAGCAGCAAGTGGTCTGACTGCTAAAAACAGTGAATAATTCCTCTCCCAGATAACTCTCAGACAGATGTCCAAGAAAACAAAATACTCTTAATGGAAATATTGAACCTATAGGAAGTTTATTTAACATTTTGTAGCCTTGGAGTTTAATTAATTTTCAATAAGGGTTGTGTGTAATAAATACCTAGGTTTATTTGGATGAAGAAATTTCAGCTAGATTTCTAATACTCTACTGAAGAATATATTTAACTGAAATAAGTGTTTTCAATATTTTCTGAGTGAGACTGGGGGATTCCATACTACCTTTGCTCTAGAGGAAAATGCAAGACATGTATGAGATTGAGTGAAATTATATTTTTGATCTGGATTTAGTATGGGTAATATTACAAACCATGCATATCATCTCATTTACTAATATTTTATCTGATTATGCAAAAACAGATGAAAAGTACAATAAAAACGGTCAATAAATATTTTAGTATGTAAAGTGTGAAAAAGCAAAAATTTTTAACATGCTATTGAGACAGAGGGAAAAAGAGAACTATGAAGCTATGAAATACAATTCTGCAGCTCACTAAATATTATTAATAATAAAAATGCATATGTGAATTTCACAACTTAGTAGAGGAGATAACTCATATGCACAAATTGCTACAAAACTCATTAGAGAAAATAGTTATTGTTACAGAGTTTAGAAAAGAGGGCTAATATTTGGGACATCAAAAAATGACTTATGAGTTTTGTACTTTTGAGCCAATCTTTGAAGGATGGAGGGCTTCCCTTGTGGCTCAGCTGGTAAAGAATCTGCCTGCAATGTGGGAGACATGGGTTCAATCCCTGGGTTGGAAAGATCCCCTGGAGAAGGGAAAGGCTACCCACTCCAGTATTCTGGCCTGGAGAATTTCATGGACGGTATAGTCCATGGGGTCTCAAAGAGTCAGACCAGACTGAGCAACTTTCACCTCACCTTGAAGGATGGATAAGACTTGGGCAACAAGCAATGAAAACAGGATGTGGAAGGCATGTTGTGAACCAAAGAACAGAGGTAAAAATCTTAGGATATTTCTGTGGACTAGTTGGTCAGCAGGAGAGATTAAAGCTAAACAGGCAGAGGTCACCACACAGTACGGAACTTCTCAGGTGCTTAGCGAAAAGGAATGGTCTTTATTCTTTAGACAGTGAGTGAAGAACAGATGAATGATTTTAAATAAAGTGAGGCATGTTTTGAGCTGGCCTCACAGCTATACAGCAGAGATCAGGGTAAAGTGGTGGGATTTTCAATAAGCATATATCTAAGCACATTCTCAATCATTTATAAGAACAAAAGCACAGGTTTGAAAATCAGCAACAAATAGAAACATGATACCTGTAAAATCATTTTTTTATTCTAAGATGATAGTGGCAAATGTGTTAACAATTGAGGTTATATATTATACAGAGTGAAGTAAGTCAGAAGAAAAACACCAATACAGTATACTAATGCATATATATGGAATTTAGACAGATGGTAACGATGACCCTATATGCGAGACAGTAGAAGAGACACGGATGTAAAGAACAGTCTTTTGGACTCTGTGGGAGAGGGCGAGGGTGGGATGATTTGGGAGAATAGCACTGAAACATGTATATTATCATATGTGAAACAGCCCAGGTTCAATGCATGAAACAGAGTGCTCAGGGATGGTGCACTGGGATGACCCTGAGGGATGGGATGGGGAGGGGAGTGGAAAGAGGGCTCAGGATGGGGAACACATGTATACCCATGACTGATTCATGTCAATGTATGGCAAAAACCACTACAATATTGTAAAGTAATTAGCCTCCAATTAAAATAAATAAATTAATTTAAAAAAACAATTGAGGTTATAATAAACATCATCAGTATTTTTTCCATAAAAGATTAAAAAAGGAAACATGCTGTTCAAACACGAAAAGTATTAGCAGAAACTGAGAACTTCTGGTAAGCACTAGGTTTAAAAGCACAAACATTTAGTAGGAGGTATGTGGTATAAGTTTCTAGAAGATATGTAGTTAGTAAAACAAACAAAATCAGTTTTGTTTACTACTTGTCTGGCATAAATCAGTCTTAGGCATGGGTGAAGAGCTGTTCTCAAAGATCGAGACTCTAAATATATAAGAATTCATACCAGAGTTACCAGAAAATTATACATATTTATGCAAGTCAAATAGCTTTGGTTTTATGATTCTAAAATGTCGAAACTCTTACCTCGCACAACAAGGTCAGCAGAGGCTGAAGAATTGTCTACAATTGTCTGAGCAGTGCACGTGTACCTCCCAGCGTGTTTCAACTGGGCATTTCGGATGAGCAGCTCCCCATTGGAATCCAGCTGTCGGCAAAAACAGCAGTCATTCAAATCAGTAACTTTTTCGCCAATTAAATGGTATTTAGGATATAAGAGGTACATTTTCTCCTAACAAAATGAAACCATTTTCATTTAAAGGCATCTCTTTTGGATGTGCTGACAGTGTGTTCTTATGTTACTTAAACTTCTGGTCTTCAGTGTCTGAAGCGGAAAATAGAGTGAATTACTTAAGGTCCATTTTAGCTCTAATGTCTTCAGCATCCTATTATACTTATAATCAGAGGTCCTTTCTGAGAAAACCCACAGGATGAAACTTGATGTTGAATATCAATGAGGATACATACATGCTCTTTGGCTACAAAGAACTATTAATTTCAAGATGTGTCATAGTTCATTTTACAATGATAAAGAAAGTGTGTAGAAAATATTAAAATGGAAAATTCTACTAACATGTTCCATTTGGGCCAAAATGTAAGCTCCATGTGGGGAAGGATTTTTGTCTTGTTCACTGCTCTATGCCCAGTGCTTAGAATAGTGTTTAACATATATTTTTTGAAGAAGGATAAAAGGAATTTTGCTTGTGAATGACAAGGTACCATTTCAATGCAATTTCTAAAAATAGCTAATATTTATCAAAAGTCTCCTCTGTACAGCTTTCTCATTCCATTCTCTTCTGTGGACAGTTCTATGAGATGAGTCCTAATTTGTACATTTTATTAAAGATAAAAGTGAGACCGAGCATCCAAGTAATTTAACTACAGTTACTTTGTTTTTTTGGTTAGGAGGAGCATAACATGGTCCATGCTCATTATCTCCAAATATCCTCTTAAAAGACAAATATGGAAAATTCAATTTTTAAACAGACAGTTGGTTTTCCCACGAATCCAAAATATTGATATACTATTGTAATCATAGATATCCAGATAGATAAAAAGATGAAAAACTAATGGTTAAGTCAGTTTTTCATGAAGGCATTGTTTCTTTTATATGACATACTTGCTAATTTTAAATTTTGATAATTTAATGACTGTATGTAAAATGAATGCTCTGCTTCACCATTGGTTCTGCCAGTGGGCTCTTTACATATTAAATTTCCTGCTGGTCTTAGAAAGTATTTGGGTTGCAATCTTTGCTTGATTAATAAGATTAATTAAGAATTTAATTAATCTGAACAGATTGTTTCAATTGATTGTAACAGAATACTGCTATCTCCATATAAATATCTGGTCAGTGGCCACACACCTCCTTGCTCTTAGCCAGTTTCAATAAAAACACAGCTAGATATAATACAACTTCATGTTAGTTGTAGATCTTCCTGCCCCTTGAGGTCTAAATTGGGTAAAAATCTACATTTCAAGATTTCTGTGCATTCCTAAGGTAGGGGGTTTCTTTCCCTCTGTTCTCTTGTCCATTTATTTTTTTGCCATACTAAGCAGTCTCGGACCAGCCCTTTCTCTATTTTGCCTTGAAACCTACCAACACAATGTTTCCCCTAGTAAAGTAGGTTTACAGGAGAGTTGAAGTTCAAGGAATTGGTTGTATCCCACAAAGTAGAGCAATTATCATCCAATACATATTTCTATTCTTGAAAGTCCTATAGGCCATGCTTTTATTAAGGATTTCTCAGTGACCTCTACTTCTCCCAGTTCCCTGCCATCTTGTTGGTGTTTGTTCCCAGTCCCATATCTTACCTCTAACTGCTCTTTCTTGTTTCCTCTAGAAACAATCAACTATTCTTCTTTCCTTATGCTAAGCTGCTTAATTCTTGTATGATTGCTTGCATCCTGACCATACCTAATTATCAAAGCCCGACTTTCTGTTTTTAGCTTTTGCCATTTATTTACCTCTTACTCCTCAATCCATTTCAAGCTGCTTCCTGCTTCTTAAACTCATTTTGCATGATTTCTGATAGCATTTGACCTTCTGTCCCCCAAAACTCAACTTTTCTTGTCATCTATGACAGCATATTTTCCAGAAATTTTGAGAAAACTCTCAACCCTTTCTCTTCTTCAGTTTCAATTCCATCATATGAATTACTGAATTTATCCCTTTCTCTTCATCACCACTCCTCTGCCTTTGTCCAAGCTACTAATATCTGTCCCTGAACTACTATATTCTATTTGGTCATGACCTCCACCCCAGTTCCATTTATTCTCTTCTCCACTTGGCACCCACAGTGACCTTTTAAAAATGCAAATATGATAAAATCATCCCTTTCTATAAAAACAAACAAAAACTTAAAAATATTCCCCTGCTTGGAATAAAAGCTATAAGTGGTATGATGGTCAACCTGGATCCATTCTCTAAATTCTGTCCAATATTCCAGCTCACCAAGTGCCACCACTTCACTTACACTCTGCTTTCCAGAACATTCCCTTTTTAGGGCTTAATGTATCTTGTTATCTCTTATCTCTTGTTCTCCAAAGTGTTTCCTCTCCTGGATTTGGTCCCCTTATATCCTACCCTCTCCCCACCTTTACCAAAATAACATTTACCCTCCCCCACCAGAATCAGTTCAAGTCATTTCCCTAAGGCAGTCTTTCTACTTTCTGTTGTTATGTTTTACCATAGCACAATTTACTTAATGTGAAATTATATATGTCATTTCAGTAAAAATATTTGTACAATTATATGATTAAAGCTAGCTTCCCTGAAGGAAAAGCCTTCCCATTTTATTCAGCTTTGTATCCCTGTGTTACTCACATACAGCTGCATGTGCTGCATCTCTGGGACCAGCACAGCAGTGCCAGGAACATAAGACCAAAAGTACATCATCTGAATGGACAAGTCGACATGCTGATTAAGACTTCTGACATCAGATCTTGAGATAATATGTACTTACTTTTTAGCTACAAGCAGAGTTAGGATAGCAAATTCATAGAGTCTATCACAATTGCAGCATTTTGTAAGCACATGAGGAGACTTATTTTGGTGTCAGGATGAAGTACACATTCTTGCTACTTCCTTTCCCACTTCCTGCACCCCAGTAACTTACACTTTACTATGTGTTCTCTTTTCCGCAGACCTTTGTTTACATATCGTTTCCATTGCCTGAATTCTCTTATTTCCCACTTTTATCACTTGGTTTGCTTCAAGTTGTTAGCTGCTCCTTTCTCCTCTGGAATCCAAAGTCCCAGTTAGGGAGTTGTCCCTTGTATATTTTCATTGTAACCATTCCTTTCTACTCTAATTGCAAGGCGATCCAACCAGTCCATTCTGAAGGAGATCAGCCCTGGGATTTCTTTGGAAGGACTGATGCTAAAGCTGAAACTCCAGTACTTTGGCCACCTCATGCGAAGAGTTGGCTCATTGGAAAAGACTCTGATGCTGGGAGGGATTGGGGGCAGGAGGAGAAGGGGACGACCGAGGATGAGATGGCTGGATGGCATCACTGGCTTGATGGACATGAGTCTGCGTGAACTCCGGGAGATGGTGATGGACAGGGAGGCCTGGCGTGCTGCGATTCCTGGGGTCGCAAAGAGTCGGACATGACTGAGCGACTGAACTGAACTGAATTGACTCTAATTGGTTAGCTTTTAATTTCTTCTACTAGATTGTAATTCTTTGAGAAAGAATTTAGGACTTATTTATTATTATATACAAATTACATATTGTGATATCTGACATACAAGAGGAATTCAGCCAATACATATTGCATAAATGAATTAAAAGAATTATTATCTACAATGTTTTTGATAAATTATTTTAATAATTTCTTGTGATTTTTCAGGTAAGATAATGATTATATTATAAGATAAAATAGCTGAATTAAGAACAACTGTTGCTGTCCATATTCATGAGATCAACTGTCAATTAATGTATTTCAAATTATTTGTAAACTAATTTCATGAGTAAATATAAACATTTTAGGATTAATATGTAAATTTATAGAGGAAAGAATGCAGTTGACATATAAGAAAATGGACACCTCTAAGTTTTACAACCACCCGTATCTGTGGTAGGGGGTTCCTTGGTGGCACAGTGGTAAAGAATTTGCCTATATTGCAGGAGACATGGGTTCAGTTCCTGAGTTTGGAAGATCCCTTGGAGAAGGAAATGGCAGCCCATTCCATTATTCTTGCCTGGAAAATCTGGTGGACAGAGGAGCCTTGCAGGCTGTAGTACATGGTGTCTAAAGAGTCAGACAACTTAACAATTAGACAACAATGACAATATCTGTTGTAAAGAATTAAGCCTACCAAAAAAAAATTAAGTCTTTACTGATTCCAAATTTGTAATGCAAATCACAAATTTACAGAGAGGTTTGCCTTGTCCTTAGCTTCTGGAAGGTAATCTTTAGTATCTTTCTTTGCGTGGTTATCTTGGGTCATACTAAACAAGTCTAATCATGTGATTTAGGGTGGCCATTAGCTGCAACTGTGTAATTTTAGAGTGGGGCTGGCCATGCCCCAAAAGATAAATATTGTGACTTCTAGTAGCGGCTTTGCTGCTGCTGCTGCTGCTAAGTCACTTCAGTCATGTCCGACTCTGTGCAACTCTATAGATGGCAGCCCACCAGGCTCCCCTGTCCCTGGAAGTCTCCAGGCAAGATCACTGGAGTGGGTTGCCGTTTCCTTCTCCAATGCATGAAAGTGAAAAGTGAAAGTGAAGACGCTCAGTGATGTCCAACTCTTAGCAACCCCACAGACTGCAGCCTACCAGGCTCCTCTGTCCATGGGATTTTTCCAGGCAAGAGCACTGGAATGGGTTGCCATTTCCTTCTCCAAGTAGCAGCTTTGAGTTATGTAGTAACCATTAACCTAGAGATTGAGATTAACTATTATATTTGGGCAATCAATCAATGCCGATATGATTAAGCCCCAACCAAATCTCTGGACATCAAAGCTCAAGAAAAACTCCCTGGTTGGCAATACTCTGTGCATACTGCCACACACCAAAGTGATACAGTAACGCATCTTGATTCCATGGGGAGAGAACAATGGAAGCTCTGTGTTTGGTACACCTTCTGGACTCTACCCCATGCACTTCTTCCCTTGGCTGATTTTAATCTGCATGTTATTCCATGGGGTAGCAAAGAGTCGGACACAATTTAGTGACTAAACAGTTGGACACAACTTAGTGACTAAACAGTAGCAGCAGCATTCAGATAATAAATTATAAACATAAGCATAATAGCTTTCAGGGAATTCTAGAAAATCAAAGCTGAGGGTGGTTTTGGCAACTCTTGGAACTTGTAGTTGGTTTTAGAACTGAAGATTGTCTTGGGAACTTGCCTAACTTTGTAGTTGGCCAATTCCTCATAATCAACTCCTCATATTCCTACTAAGTAGAATTCAAGTAAGAAAGGAAGTAAATAAATATTATTTTATTATTTATAACTCTTTTAAAAAATATTTGAAGTAAATACAGAGTAAAATTGTGTATATGGGGAAGGTAATAATAGAAGAGTTTTTCTTGAGCCATCATAGAGGCTAACTGGCACGTATTTTTCAAGAAAATTCTAGTGAGAAAAAATAATGTAAAGTAACTTTAGTAAAATAAAAATAATCAATCACTATATATTTATAAAACAGACTGATGTACTTTTACATCCTTAATAGACTGAATTTTGACATAAATATTCAGTAATGAAAAGATACTAAATAAAACAGTTTAATGCTATTATGACACAAGATAATAGCTATATTTGAGAAAGAATAATGTTTGCATGAAGTGAAAAGCACTTAGCTCTATTACATGCTTTTATTATGTGAACTCACTACCTTGGTTGCCTCATGTATCTAATGAAAGATAATCCTGTTGTTAAACTCTGGCTATTTCAATGAGCTCTGTGATTAGATTGGAATTAACAAAAATAAAACACTTCAGAAATTAATTATTTTAAAATTCAAACTTATAATAAAAAAATGAGGGCAAAAATAATTTTTAAAAATTGTGGAACCATAACTACCCTTTGTAAAATACTTGAATGCTATATACCTAATAATCTTCTTTTAATGAAATTGCTATAATTTCCTCCCCAAATCTCAGTTTGAAGCATATTGCTTCTTTATATTCACTTACTTAATTCTGAGAGGAATAATGTGGTCATATTTTTTTATACTTTTCACATGCAATGAAAAACACAAACTATTTTATGTCTTAAAGTATCATATTAAAGTTATACTTACTGAATCTTCAGAATTAACTCCTTAAAAACTTTTAACTAAACTATTCGAAAAGTTTAATACTAAACTCATTTTAAATGTCAGCTCTGTTTTAAACATTAGGACTTACGTAGCTAATGATAGGTCTACTCACATAAAACCATAATAAGGTACTTTAACATTTATTCTCATTTGGTCTGTTTTTGGTGAAGGTGTGGTATTGAAACACCTCAAAAGGAAAGCAAAGAAAAAATAATATATCACTTCCAATAGAGTTGTGTATGGACAAAAGCTTTGCTGAAGCTTTTATAAATGATGCTAGCGCTTTCCATACCTCAGGAGAAGTTGAGGTTCTCAGTGGTTGACAGAACGCTTACAAAGCAAGTAAAGATCATGGATCTCAGCACATTCTAGCCGCAAATTAGATACGAATGCTCTATATTTTCACTACAAACCACTGCTTGGCTGAATTACAAAATGCTTCCCTTCATATGAGGAGGGTTGAATCACATACTGGAAATTGTGATAGCACAGCTCAGGGATGTTCCAAAGTGTATATGTGGTTTACCACTGAGAAATTTCCCAAGTTTAAGTCAAAAGACTTCCAAAATATAAATGTCCATTCCTTCCTTCCCCGTCTCCCATGAACTAACTTTGAAAAATTATTCCTGTAGTGTAAATGAATCTGAATTACTAGTTGTATTAACAAATTCAATTAACCATAATGAACAAAGAAATATGCTAAATAGTATGTATATACAAGGTCTGAATAAAGCTTAGAACTCACAATGTCTCTATAGAGTTCAGAGTGAAGAGACAAATATAGAAGGGTGGACAAAAGCAGAGCCTTTAAAGAGAATATTTTAGAAACCTATAAGGAAAATTAATAAATATGTATGAAACATGCTATATCTATGAAAATATTTTTCTTTTTTACTTTTGGCTTGCTAAGTTAAAGAAGGGATAACTGTAGCAAATTCATCAGATGCAACTGCAAACTTTAACATCACCATCATCAACACCACAACTAATATTTAGTAAGGGTTTTATAGGTGCCAGAGGCTAATACAAATACTTTGCATGTGAAAATTCATTTACAACCACCACCCTGGGAGAGAGGTACTATTCTTAACTTTATTTTAAAGATGAGGACACAACACTACTGTTACTACAACCACTGCTACTGCTACCACTGTTGCTGTTACTAGGGTACTACTTCTGCTGCCTCTAATACCACTATTAAGAATGCTAGTATAGCTTCTACTATTGCTACTGCCATTGCTATTGCTACTGCGAACTATTAATATTTGAGCTAACTTAACTTATTTATTAAAGGCTCTTTAGATGCTTGGCTTAGTGGTAAAGAATCTGCCTGCCAATGCGGGAGATGCAGGAAACTCGGGTTCGTTCCCCAGGCCAGGAAGTTCCCCCGGAGGAGGAAATGACGACCCACTCCACTATCCTTGCCTGGAGACTCCCATGGACAGAGGATCCCGGTGGTCCACAGTCTATAGGGTCACAAAAAGTCAGACATAACTGAGCACACACACACACTAGGCTAGATGCTTGGCAATGTGCTAGCTACTTTAAATATATTTTCTTATTTTTTGTATAATGTTCAGGGCGATATAGTTAATCTTTCTATTTTATGGATAAGGAATTTGAGATTTTAATTTAATCTACTGGTAGAAGGCTTCCCAGGTGACTCAGTGGTAAAGAATCCATCTGCCGAGCAGAAGACCCAGGTTCATTCCCTGGGTTGGGAAGATCCTTTGGAGAAGGAAATGGCAACCTACTCCAGTATTCTTGCCTGAGAAATCCCATGTACAGAGAATGTAGCCCTGGTGGGCTACAGTCTGTGCAGTTACAAAAGAGTCAGACAACTTAATGACCAGACAACAACAACAACAAAGAAGGCTCAAGAGTTAACCTATTTTCACCAAGTTAAGCTGCTGCCAAAGCAGTACTTCATGGATCAAACATTTGAATTTAGGTTCACAGGTTAGTAGGCAAAAGTGGATATTTTCTCACAACAGGAAAAATGCAACATGTTATTATTTTCTTTTTTATTTAAATTTTAACCTAAACACTCAAGCATAAGAAAATAGAATAGTACAATGGCCACCGATATGCTAACAAATTAAATTCAACAATTACAAATTTCTGCCATATTTGCTTTTATCTATGTATCAAGTTATGCGTCTATCTAGTGTTAAACCCTTAAAAATAAATTACTGATACTATAATTCATTTCTTAAAACATTAAATTGAATCTCCAAAAAAGTAAGGCCATTATCTTAATCACAAAATCATTTTCACACATGGCATAATTAACATATTCAAGTTAGTGTTATTTTAAGTAATGTATCAGCTCTAAATTTGCTTGAACGTTAAAAAAAAAAGTGAAAAGATAGGGTTTACAAAAATTTTATGAAAATGAGTATTGTCATAACAAATAGACACACGTAAATATATTAGGGAACTCATGTAGGACAACTACTAAGATGTTGCTCAGTACTTATAGGATCAGTGGAACATTGACTATCCCTAAATCTGGCTATTCTGATGGCTGAAGTGTTCAATTGTGGTCAATTGGATCATTTTAAATTAAAATGCACAAGGAAGGAGATGTCTACTAGGCATTTTAAATGATGGAAAAACCATGAAAGCCGTAGGTTTAGCACCCATATTTTACAGTTGAAAGAAAACCTGGAACATTGCTTAATTTGTATGGTTTTGAATTGATTTCCATTAGCCTTAGAGTTCCAAAACCTTCATGGATTGCTTGGTAGAAAGAAGGGATCAGAACAAGATGTGTTTTGGGATAGGAAGATGTGAGAGACCCTACAGTTAGCTCTTTGGGCTCCTACAACTGTGAAATCCTCACAAACAGATTCTCAGAAACTGTGCATACAATTTCTTCAGTCAGAGTAATTTTAACTTCACCTTGGATATTTATTTGAGTTCTAATTTAAATTTAACTTTTCTTTGGGAAAAGAATTCTGCTGCTAAAAGCCTTCTGTTGCTGTTTTTCAAAATTTCTGCTGTGGCCCAACTTCCTCATATGACAGATGAGGCTCAGGGTGACTGCTTTGCTGAAGGTCATATAATTTGTCAAGGGCAAAACCACAACAGAATTCTAGATCTTTAGATAATGTTCTGTTTTTAAAAACTAGATTTTAAAAAAAGTTCTATTTTGCAGGAATATGATAGCTAATGACAAAATAGTATATTTCTAGTATGATATAATAAATAAAACATCAAAACCAACAGCATGAAATTATAAAATAAAATTCCTAAGACACCAAAAGTTTATGCTTATTTTCCCTTTTATTTTATATATGTATTTTTATATTCACACTATATTTTGCAAGCATAAAGAACCAGAATAATTACTCCAGTGATTGTTAAGTATGCAAGGAGTTTTTTTACATAAAACAAATGAGACTTTAATTTTGAATGAATTTTTGGAAATTTTTCCAAGCCAATGCATTTCTGAAGAATAAAGACTTCCAGCCATATATGCTTAGTTCTATTTATTACTTTGCCAACAAAGTTCCGTCTAGTCAAAGCTATGGTTTTTTCAGTAGTTATGTACGGATATGAGAAAGCTGAGTGCCGAAGAATTGATGCTTTTGAACTGTGGTATTAAAGAAGACTCTTGAGAGTCCTTTGGACTGCAAGGAGATCAAATCAGTCAATCCTAAAGGAAATCACTCCTGAATATTCATTGGAAGGACTGATGCTTCAGCTGAAGCTCCAATACTTTGGCTACCTGATGTGAAGAAGTGATTCATTTGAAAAGTCCCTGATACTGGGAAAGATTGAAGGCAGGAGGAGAAGGGGACAACAGAGGATGAGATGGTTGGATGGCATCATCAACTCAATGGACATGAGATTAAGTTCTGGGAGCTGGTGTTGGACAGGGAAGCCAGGTGTGCTGCAGTCCAAAGGCTTGCAAAGAGTTGGGCATGACAGAGCGAATGAACTGAACTGAGCATGCTCTTCAACAAATGCTTCCTAAAGACTAGACTGTGGAACTCTCTATTAGAGAATAACTTTAGTTGGCATGATCTCTACCCTGGAAGTGTGATGATACAGAAAAAGCCAACCTAAGTATAGATACATCTAGTGAGCATAGGAACCTACCTCCCTCCATGTTTACTGGGGGAAAATGGCAAAATGCAAAACATGGTATAAGTAGGCTTTTTAGCATCGTGAAAGGGAGTTTGAGAAACTTCATACAGGATGAGGTATGATAGAATTCTCTTTTCCAATTAATTAATGTTAGTAGAGAAACAATTTGGGCAGAGGTAACTGACACTTTGAGTTGTTTGTAGGTCATAGTACTATGTCAGAGGAATTTTTACATATCTCTTTCTGCCACCATTCATCAGAATTTCAGAGTCTTAAATTCACAGAATACACTCAATCTATTTTGAAAAATGATTCATGTATCTTTATATATCTCATCATTCCTTTGGCTCCTCCGTCCACGGGGTTTTCCAGGCAAGGATACTGGAGTGGGTTGCCATTTCCTTCTCCAGGGGATCTTCCTGACTCAGGGATCGAACCCAGGTCTCCTGCATTGCAGGCAGACTCTTTACCGTCTGAGCCACCAGAGAAGCCTTTATATATCTCATCATTCCTTTGTCTTCAGCACTGCCATCTGTTCAAAATAATATAACTTCTCCTTGTTTCCAACATACCATGCTTAAGACTTTTCAGTCCTTTTATTGTCTTTTTTTTTTTTTAATCTTCCTTGAGAACAGCATTTCTCAACTTTGACCCGATCGACAGTCTGGTCGAGATAATTTTCTGTTGTGGATTGCCCTCATCATTATGGGATGCTTAGCAGCACCCGTGCTAGACAGGTGCCAGTAATACACCCCCTCCCCTCAGCTGTGACAACCCAAAATGTCCCCAGATATGACTAAATTATCCTGGGAGGAAAAGTGCTCCTGGTTTAGAACCACAGCGAGAGCTCGCACCATCTCACTGTGCCTGCTTGGTCTTTCTGCTCTGTTTCTTCAGGTCTAATTTGATTTATTCGCCTGGATTGTGGCCTAATGCTCTTTTTCCACAGATATCTGTTGCCTCATTACTCTGGACAATGATTACCTTCTTGCTTGACAATGACAGAGAACCAATGAAATTAAAAGAAAAATAATGAATTCCTTTTTATTATTGTTACTCTCTTTTCACACAGAGAGAAGCAAAATATCTGTTCAAATTCGTAATACTTTCTAGTATGAGATATATGTGTTTCAAATTTAAACACATTTTTCAGTAGAATTAATATTTCCTTTTAGCCTTAGGGTAAAAAATATCTGTCTTTTTTGAATGTTGTCTATGCACTCAGAATAAATGCGTTGCCGCATACCTGCAAACACACATATAACCTATCTTAGTAGAGGAGATCATTAAGAACCACCTGAAACTTTGTAGACTTGACTTACTATGTACAAAAATTTGCTAAAAGTGTAGGGAGAATAAATTAATTTGGATAATTTTGAGTGAACATAAAAATTTCATTAAGACTTCTCTGTTATTACAGTGGATAAGAATCTGCCTGCCATTGCAGGGGACATGTGTTTGATCTGGTCTGGGAAGATTCCATTATGCCATGGAGCAAATAAACAGTTGCTGAGCACATGCTCTAGAACCCCCAAGCTGCAACTACTGAAGTCCCTATGCCTAAATCCTGTGCTTCACAACTACAGAAGCCACTGCAATGAGAAGTGCAGGCATCACAATGAAGAGTAGCCCCACCACCCCACCACCTGAACTAGAGGAAGCCTGCACACATCAAGACCCAGCACAACCAAAAGTGAATGAAATTTTTACAAAGTTCATTAAACAAGATATAGAATAAGTTAGGAGCAGAACTGCTTTTCAACTGCTGTCTAATAGTGTTGCAAATAATGGGAGGGAGATTATTTAAATAGATATAGACATGAGTACCAGCCAATGGATTGGAACCTGAAGTGGGGAGGACCACAGAGTCTGCAATCAAACCATCCTGCTTTCAAATCCTCTACCACCAGCAAGTTATATGACTTTGGATAAGCTACTTAACCTTTCAAATGCTGTTTCCTCATCTTGGAAATTGAGACATCTCAATAATATATGCTCCATAGAAAATATGAAGATTGACTGAGAAATACAAGAAAAATATTAGGTCCAATGCTTGCGAAACTCAATAAAATGTTTATCACCTCTCCATTGTTCTCAGCAAGGAAATACCTAGAATCTTTTGTCTCAGACTAGGTATTCAGTAAAGCAAGCAGTGCAAAATATAAACCATGAAAAATGAGATCTGTAACCAGATAAAACTCTCTGGCAAAATCTTCTGGAATTTTCAATGAAGAATGATTGCTCTACTATAAAAGTATTAGTAATAAACCACTTACAGTTTGCCAGATCTTGTGCCAAGCACTTTATAGGCATTCTCTCATTGAATTCTCACAAAAATACTATGAAGTAATCCATGTTGCAAACCCAATGAAGTAACTAATGAAGTAGGTGAATTACTAATAAAATTTTACCAAGGGGGAAATAGGAAACTTAGGGAGACTTAATCACTAACTCAGAGTCACAGAATAAGACATGAAAAAAATAGAGCCTAGAGCTCCAGTGTGACAAAGTCTCTAAACAATTTATATGATATTTATGAATTCAAAACAGGTATGTAAAATCTTCTACCTGAATTATAATTTTAACTTTTATTTCTAATTAGAAAAAGAGCTAAGCTATTTCAGTGGCAATACCAGAATTAGAAAGTTAAAGAAACTTAAACTTAGATAGTGGCTCTGACAGGGAGAATTGACGAATAGTTGACAGAAAATGACTCAAAGTAGATGTCAAAAGTTCTTGAAAAAAAAAGAAAAATCTGCATATCAGGTATCACCATGGGAGAGGCAAAAAATGATATGTTATAAACACATATTTTTTGGTAAAGTGTCTCAGGTATTTTCTAGAGCAAAAGGGGTTAAAAATTAAATTAGTAAAATCACGCTGCTTTTTTATTTACTCTAAAGGAGAAGTAGCTACTGGATCGGAAAATCAAAATGAAAATCATTTTATATTTGGACTTTAAAAATTTATGTATTTGCCATACAATTTTAACAGAATAAAAGAATGAAATCACCATCTGCAGTGATTTTGGAGCCCCCCCAAATAAAGTCTGTTTCCACTGTTTCCCCATCTGTTTCCCATGGAGTGATGGGACCTGTCTCTTATACACATCTAGATGTGTATAAGAGACAGGTATAGTTACTTTTCCCCTGATAATTATATGAATATAATTGGAAGAAGTAGAAAGAAAAAAATTAAATCATACATCTTAGATATAAGGAAATATATTTGTTTAGTTTCATAAAACTTCAAGTTTCAGAGTCCATGTTGTGAAATTTGAAACCTTATGTAAGGTTGCCACATAGTGGCAAGATCAAGGATAGCAAGCTAAAATCAAGAATTCTTGATTATTGAATATAATATATTATTGAAATCAAACTAGAAAATACAAACAGATTCTTAAAATTACAAGTTAAATTTTGATGCCTATGTTCTTCATGAATTAGAGCTTGTTATTAATTTTTAGCAATGTAAATGATTTAAATATGATGATAGTTTTGTTAACTGCGATAACTACCACATCATTTTTTTCCAAATTATTTATATTTGAATTTTAAACTCATAGGGTAGCTATGATTTTAGATCAGTGCCTGTATTTGTGTTTTTTTCTACAAAAAAATGTAAAGGGCTTTCTTTTATTATGTGTAATGTAATATAGGCAAAATTATCTGTCAATAAATTTTTTAGGAATTTTACATGTTCTGAGTCCTTGCATAGTTACTTAATTACTCCAATATCTGAGTCATAATCTTGATGATAGTCTTTTAAAAAATAATTTTTTCTGAACCCACAGTTGTCATGTCAGTTAGTCCACAACTCTTTTAGTTGGGCTTCTTTGACCTCCAATGGAATATGGATACACTTCAAAATGTTTTGGTCTAACTGGTATTTCTGTAAGTAAAGGAAACTACAGAGTTACTCCTCAAGGCATTTCCAGTGACGTAGGTTTACAGAAAAAGCCCATCAAAATAAATCTCAACAGTGCCTGCATTTGTCTTATTCAGAGTTTTCTTTACTGTTTATCACTGTTTCTGCCATAGTATGGGTTCAATATTATATTTTTGAGTGAATACATGATATTTAATAATTAAAATGTTGCCAGAAGTAAATAAAATATAAAAACATGATTTTAAAATCTCCAACATTATATATTGATGTATTTGATAGTGCAACTTGAATAATAGACAAATCCAGGTTGCTGTGATCCTTTCCTCACATTTGCTTTCCCCATACCTGCCATCACTGTTATGTGTTCATTAACTGAGTTTTAGATTGGAAGAGCCTTTTCTTCTGAGAGTGGTCTATTAGTAACCTCAGAAGCAATTGTAGTCATTAGGACTCTCTTACAAAAGGTGGATCAGAAACATTTAGCAGTGAAGTGTGACTTTGAAATTGCTTTGAAAGAGAAGGAAGATGCAAGGGAAAGTGTTACAGGTCTTTTTTAGGTTCAAAAGACTGAATTAAGTTTAACAATTTATTTTAAAATACAATTTCTATTCTGTTTTTTTAAAATTATTTACAGAATTAAATCAACTTGTCCATCCACAAAAGGCTAAAAGTGTGCCTTTGCTTTTACTCCTTGGAAGAAAAGTTATGACCAACCTAGACAGCATATTAAAAAGCAGAGACATCACTTTGCCAACAAAGGTTCATCTAGTTAAGGCTATGGTTTTTCCAGGAGTCATGTATGGATGTGAGAGTTGGACTTTTAGAAAGCTGAGCACAGAAGAATTGATGATTTTCAACTGTGGTGTTGGAGAAGACTTTTGAGAGTCCCTTGGACTGCAAGGAGATCCAACCAGTCCATCCTAAAGGAAATCAGTCCTGAGTGTTCATTGGAAGGACTGATGTTGAAGCTGAAACTCCAATAGTTTGGCTACCTGATGTGAAGAGCTAACTCATTTGAAAAGACCCTGATGCTGGGAAAGATTGAAGGTGGGAGAAGGGGAGGACAGAGGATGAGAAGGTTGGATGGCATCACTGACTCAATGGACATCAGTTTGTAAACTCCGGGAATTGGTGATGGACCACTTCAGTATTCTTGCCTTGAGAACCCTATGAACAGTATGAAAAAGCAAAAAGATAGGACATTGAAGGATGAACTCCGCAGGTCAGTAGGTGCCCAATATGCTCACTGACTCAATGGACATGGGTTTGGGTGGACTCTGGCAGTTGGTGATGGACAGGGAGGTCTGGCGTGCTGCGGTTCATGGGGTCACCAAGAGTTGGACAGGACTGAGCGACTGTACTGAACTGAAGTGAGTCCTGGCCTGCTGCAGTCCATGGGGTCACAAAGAGTTGGACATGACTGAGCAGCTGAACTGAACTGAACTGAACTGAAGTTGCATATTTAGCCAGTGAGTATGTTTTATGCCACTGATTATTATTATACTCCTTATTTGGTGAAATGAAGCTGAAACTAAGCGCCTGAGGCCAGAGCATTGGCCTGCAGTGAGGGTCTGCTCTGGCTTCTCTGAGTGGAAAGTATGAACCTCTGTGGTTAACATCCAGAAGGAAGGAGTACAGTGAATGAATGATGATCAAAGACTTTTACATCATTCAGCTGAGTTGAGTTCAGTTCAGTTCAGTCGCTCAGTCCTGTCTGACTCTTTGCGACCCCATGGACTGCACCATGCCAGGCCTCCCTGTCCATCACCAATTCCTTCAGTTTACTCAAACTCATGTCTATTGAGTCGGTGATGCCATCTAATCATCTCATCCTCTGTCGTCCCCTTCTCCTCTAGCCTTCAATCTTTCCCAGCATCAGGGTCTTTTCCAATGAGTCAGCTCTTCGCATCAAGGGGCCAAAGTATCGGAGTTTCAGCTTCAACAACAGTCCTTCCAATGAACACTCAGGACTGATCTCCTTTAGGACGGACTGGTTGGATCTCCTTGAAGGCCACAGGACTCTCAAAAGTCTTCTCCAACACCACAGTTCAAATTTATCAATTATTCAGTGCTCAGCTTTCTGAAAATCCAATTCTTACATCCATGCATGGCTCCTGGAAAAACCACAGCCTTAACTAGTTGGACCTTTGTTGGCAAAGTGATGTCTCTGCTTTTTAATATGCTGTCTAGGTTGGTCATAACTTTTCTTCCAAGGAGTAAGCATTTTTTAATTTCATGGCTGCAAAAACCATCTGCAGTGATTTTGCTGCTAAGCTGCTGCTAAGTCGCTTCAGTCGTGTCCAACTCTGTGCGACCCTGTAGATGGCAGCCCACCAGGCTCTGCTGTCCCTGGGATTCTCCAGGCAAGAACACTGGAATGGGATGCCATTTCCCTCCCCAATGGATGAAAGTGAAAATTGAAAGCGAAGCCACTGAGTCGTGTCCAACTCTCAGCGACCCCATGGACTATAGCACACCAGGCTCCTCATCCATGGGATTTTCCAGGCAAGAGTACTGGACTGGGGTGCCATTGCCTTCTCAAAATCCAATGATTTTGGAGCCCCCTAAAAATGAAGTTTGCCACTGTTTCCACTGTTTCCACTGTTTCTCCATCTATTTTCCATGAAGCGATAGGACCAGATTCCATGATCTTAGTTTTCTGAATGTTGAGCTTTAAGCCAACTTTTACATCATTATCAGTCAATTTAATATTAATTTCTCAATTAGTATTTCAGTTATTTCCTTATGAGCCTCTTTTCTTTTTTCTCTCCCCTCCCCAATTTCTCTTTCTCTTCTTTCCTTCCTCTCTCCTTCTCTCCCTTCCTTCCTTTCTTCCTTCCTCTAATTTCTTTCTTTTGAAATGTTTATTTGAATCAGTCAACAAAAAGAAACTATTATTTTAAAGAAAATAGAGGCTTGACATATGAAGTTTCAGCTTAATTTGGGCAATTTATAACTGCCAATTTATTTTTATAGACTCCACTGCAACTAAAAGTAAGTACTTATATAAATTATACTTGCTGCATTTTAGACATTGTTCTTTTTTTTTTTTTGCTGGTCTCATTGTTATTTTTTTTTTTAATTTTATTTTGACTTTATTTTACTTTACAATACCGTATTGGTTTTGCCATACATTGACATGAATCCATCACGGGTGTATACGAGCTCCCAATCCTGAATCCCCCTCCCACCTCCCACCCCATTATTCAGTATATAACACCAAGGAACTAAAATTCAAAAGTCTACTTTTTTAAAAAAAAAAACAACTCTATTTTGTTTACTTTTTTTTCTTCAAATGAAAACTGAGTGGCATTTGCTTTTCTTGCAAAACAAAACATAATGTGAAGAAATTATCGAAGACAATGGTACTAAATTTACTAATGCTGGGCATGCTTATGATTAAGCACATCAAAATAGACATATAAGGAAAAAGTATTACATGTTCTGTTAAAATTGTCTTCTATAAATTACTAGCTGTTTAGTTTTAAAGTGTAAATTTAGTTCAGAAACTGAAAGACAGTAGATTCTCTGTATGTGCACAGTTGTACCTAAATCTGTTCCAGGTCTCCCACATTGCAGGCAGACGCTTTAACCTCTGAGCCACAAGGGAAGCTCCAGATTAAAAAGAAAGAAACTGGAATTACAGTGGATATATATAAGGCATAAATATTGATACTGTGTTGATAATTGTTTTATGCATCTATCTAATAAAGAATTAAGAATAAGTCTTTCCAGCCCGTTAAAATCAATCTCAGCCTGACTGAATGCTTGTTTTGGCTTTTTAAAGTGTGATGTTCTAGATGACTTTTTTAAGGATAGTTAAACAATTTGAATGTAGAAGGAAATGGCAACCCACTTCAGTATTCTTGCCTAGAGAATCCTGTGGATTGAGGAGCCTGGTGAGCTGCCATCTATGGGGTCACAAAGAGTCGGACAAGACTGATGCGACTTAGCATGCGTGCATGCATTGGAGAAGGAAATGGCAACCCACTCCAGTATTTTTGCCTGGAGAATCCCAGGGACAGAGAAGCCTGGTGGGCTGCTGTCTATGGGGTCACACAGAGTTGGACATGACTGAAGCAACCTAGCAGCAGCAGCAGTAGCAGAAGTGACTTAGCAGCAGCAGCAGCAGCAGACAGTTTGAAAGTATAATATTATGATAGGTATGTATCAAACTTCAGATTTCATAGCACTTGAAAAATCTTAAATACTATACTTATGGGGTCACACAGAGTTGGACATGACTGAAGCAACCTAGCAGCAGCAGCAGTAGCAGAAGTGACTTAGCAGCAGCAGCAGCAGCAGACAGTTTGAAAGTATAATATTATGATAGGTATGTATCAAACTTCAGATTTCATAGCACTTGAAAAATCTTAAATACTATACTGAGTTAATTCAAACTTATTATAATTGACTTCTAAAAGAAGTAACTTAGTTTCTTAACTAAGCATATGATCTAGATAAATCTTTAGTCTCCTAAAGGATTGCCTTCCTAGAGAACAGACTGACAAGAGCAGTGATCAGTTTGCACTTTAAATTCATCACAATTTAAGGAGCCTTATCAGTGCAACCAAGGGTGTTCCTACGGAAATTGTTATCCTGCATTACCTCCTCCTCCTTTTACTCTATTTTCTTTATTTCTATACAGTGACATCACCATGCTTCCTATTCTTAAAATACAGCCATTTAGACCTTTAAAAATCACATGAACTACTTCTCTAAACCTTTCCATGTATCAGTCAGTTCAGTCTCTCAGTCATGTCCGACTCTTTGCGACCCCATGAATCACAGCACACCAGGCCTCCCTGTCCATCATCAACTCCCGGAATTGACACAAACTCATGTCCATCCAGCCATCTCATCCTCTGTTGTTCCTTTCTCCTCCTGCTCTCAATCTTTCCCAGCATCAGGGTCTTTTTCAGTGAGTCAACTCTTTGCATTAGGTGGCCAAAGTACTGGAGTTTCAGCTTTAGCATCATTCCTTCCAAAGAACACCCAGGACTGATCTCCTTTAGGACGGACTGGCTGGATCTCCTTGCAGTCCAAGGGACTCTCAAGAGTCTTCTCCAACACCACAGTTCAAAAGCATCAGTTCTTTGGTGCTCAGCTTTCTTCACAGTCCAACTCTCACATCCATACATGACCACTGGAAAAACCATAGCCTTGACTAGATGAACCTTTGTTGGCAAAGTAATGTCTCTGCTTTTGAATATGCTATCTAGGTTGGTCATAACTTTGCTTCCAAGGAGTAAGCGTCTTTTAATTTCATGGCAGTAATCACCATCTGCAGTGATTTTGGAGCCCCCCCAAATAAAGTCTGTTTCCACTGTTTCCCCATCTGTTTCCCATGGAGTGATGGGACCAGACGCCATGATCTTAGTTTTCTGAATGTTGAGCTTTCCATGTATATATTTTGTCTATTTCTTACCCTCAACAATAAAAAAAAAGAATGACTTAAAATCACCATTATAGCAAAAGATAACTTCTTTGCTCTTACCTCATTTGAAATGAAGTCACTTAGAACCTGAAGTATAGATATAATGAGGTAGAGTGCACATTAATATAAAAATTGTATTACAATAAAGAGAAAATGGACATAATGAGGGCTTTCCTGGTAGTCAGCTGGTAAAGAAGCCACCTGCAATGCAGGAGACCTTGATTTTATTCCTGGGTCAGGAAGATCCACTGAAGAAGGGATAGGCTACCCACTCCAGTATTGTTGGGCTTCCCTAGTGGCTCACTACCAAAATCCTCAGGGCTAATAATTTTTAGAAAGGCTTAACACTACGATTAATTCAAAGAAGCCCATGAAAAAAGTATTGTCTGTTTTTCAGTCCCAGGTATATGATTTAGTAATAAAAATTCCAATGCAGACACATGGGGGTTGTCAGAATGTTAATAAGATGAAAATAAGGACATGCCATAAATAAAACACGTACCATAAAATTCCGCTGGTAATGAATGTTCTCTTTGTTAAAGTCGATCACATAACCATTGAAGGACCAAACAAATGTCAGATCCAGGGCAGGATCAAAGGATGCGGCACACTGCATGGTGGCATTTTCTCCAACAGTGATATCAGCGTTAATCGGGGCCAATATAATTCGTGTGGGATCTAAATATTTTTAAATAAAGGAGTAAAGCACATTTTAAAAAATTAGGAGACACCATATTATCCAGTATATTACAAAATAAAAATTGATATAATTGAATTCCCTGGGCAAAGGGATACTGCTAAGTCACTTCAGTCGTGTCCGACTCTGTGTGACCCCATAGATGGCAGCCCACCAGGCTCCCCTGTCTCTGGGATTCTCCAGGCAAGAACACTGGAGTGGGTTGCCATTTCCTTCTCCAATGCGTGAAAGTGAAAAGTGAAAGTGAAGTCCTTCAGTCGTGTCCGACTCTTAGCGACCCCATGGACTGCAGCCCACCAGGTTCCTCCGTCCATGGGATTTCCCAGGCAAGAGTACTGGAGTGGGGTGCCATTGCCTTCTCCCAAAGGGGTAAGATGTCTACTAATCAAATTCCAGGAACAGTTTCACAAAGCAAGAGATTTACCCAGAAGGCTTTTGAAATGGAAGCATCAAGACATGGATTGTCTTATGAGCTTAGTACAGGATCACATATCTTATGGCACATTAGAAACTAAGCATTGTTAAAGTTTAAAAAAATGCGAAATTAATCAAATGTTGTCTTACCTGTGATAACAAGAGTCCCAGTGCTATTAGCCTTCCCTTTATTATTTTCCACAAAGCATGTATAGACACCTCCATCACTCCTTGTAATGTTATTGATTTCCAAGCTGCCATCTTCCCAAATGAGTATTCTATGGAATGAAAAAAATACATAACTTCACGAAATTAATTTAATGAAATGTTATTATTCTATGTATTAGATTAAAAACACTAACGTCTTTGTATCATTAACATTTTACATAAATTGCTTAACAGAGACTTTTTAAAGATGAAACATTCTGTCTTTGTTTAGAACATTCTTTCCCAACATCAAACTGTTTTGGAAAGCGATCTTCATCTTTTTCTTGGACTATCACAGTAATCCTATCTTCCTGCTGCCATCCTTGTCTCTCCACAGTCTCCTTTCCCACATGTCAGCCAGACATGAAGATATATGTCATGTAACTAATATCACATCACTCTCTGGCCCACTGATGTCACTCTACAGCTCAGGACCCTCCAGTGACTTTTCCACCTCATGCATAGTAAGGGCCACAGTCCTCAGATTGTCCTTTCGGGCCCAATACAATTTGACAGTTCGTTTCCTACATTCCTCAGGGTTTTCCACAGGGGGACCTTCAGTAAAGCTGTGCCTGGTAACTCTAGTACGACATGCACACAGGCACGCACGGCTCTGCTACTGTCCTGCCATTCCTCATGCTATCCCTGTTCCCAGAATTTTTCTTCCTAATACATATTTCATCAGAAAAGTACTTCAGTTTTACTTATTTATCTATCTTTGCATTAGACGTCAGGAATTTTTCTCTGCTTTGCTTTTAGCCCAGTCTCCAACTAGGTAACATATCGATAAACGTATATATTCATTAGGAAAAAAACAAAACAAAAAATACTATTTTTCAGAAACTCCTTAAGGAGGGAGACATGGAACAATTAAGAGGCACTGAAACAACCTGATTTTGAATATGTGAACTACATGGAGTCTGACTGAAGCAGTGGCTGTCTACACACCACTGTAAAATGATTTTTAAGCCACTGTGAGATAGACTTAGACTAGTCACAAGCCTGAAAGATGAGTCCAGATCTTCCAGGAAAGTGACCTCAGAACTTCAGACTTGGAAGTTAGAACAGACTGTTATTTCCACAGTTACAGAGAAATACAAACATATTTTATTTTTAGAAACTTTCAAACAAAGATATTGTAAAACCTGCCTTAGTGAAAGCTTCTGTATAAATTACTACTTAGGAAATTCTTCTATGAATGTAAACTAAATCTTTCATACTAATAGAACTTAAATCTATTTCCTCTGCCTGTCTGCCTCTTCCTTAGAGCCAGGAGACCAAAAACTCATTTCTTATAACTTTTACATCGAATTCATGTGATATTAATATCACATATATTATGATATATCATATATGATTTATATTACTATATTAATACTTTATATATTATTATACAACTTCATTATATAATGTTTGCACTTAGAGTCATTATTGGATTATCTGTCCCTGGATTTTTATTTTATATTATAAACCTTTAAAATTTGTTTTCCATATGGTTTGTTACAAGATATTGACTATTCTGTGCTTTACAGTAGGACCTTGTTTATCCAGTCTGTATATAATACGTTGCACCTACTAATCCCAAAGTCCCAACCCATCCCTCCTCCCACCTCCTCCTCCTTGACAACAAGTCTCTTCTCTATGTCTGTGAGTCTGTTTCTGTTTTGTAAATAAGTTCACTTGTGTCATATTTTAGACTTCATATACAAGTGAAATATGTCTTATTTTCAGAAAATATGATATACATAAACAGTCACAGAAGCCAGGAACCACATGGTCTTTAATAAATTTGTCACTTGTTGCCAAAATTATCTCAGTATAATCCATGAAGCATGGTTCTGAGAAATCCATGGTTGCAGAGGCCTATGACATGAGTCCTCATAGGAATCAGAGCAAGATTTTTTTCAATAAGGAGAGAGAGCTAATGATGCAGCCAATTGGGAACGCCATGGCCCAGGCTGTTGTAGTAGTGAATACCTGAGAATGAAACTACCTTTTGATTACGGTCTGTATCATTCATTGTCTGACTGCTAAAGTGTCAATGCTTTATTGCACAAATTGACTTTTCCTTTAACACTAATTCTTCAGGTATCATTTTGTTAAAGTCTTAATAACTCTTAGTCAAACATATTAACTGTAACAGTTCATGTGTTCTGGGAAACAGCTGCTGTCCCTGCATACCCCTGCCCACTCCATTTCTGTCATATGCACAGTCATACCTGCGATTATCCTAACAAGAGAAATACGTTCATTTCATATCAACATGGCACAAGTTCAAAGTTCTAGCTTAGAGATCATTTGACATATTTTCAGAAGGTTACTTACACCTTTCCAGGCTTTAGGTATATAGAAATAGAGATGGCAGCACCCATCTTACATTCTTTATTGGATTCTTATAAGAAGATTTATATTTTACATTTTTTCCAGAATATTTTTTAAAGCAAAAGCTACTTTTCCCTTCCCTTATTTAAGCCTCTAGACAGATTTCCATTACTCGTAGATGAAGCCAAGTCCCTCAGCACAAAAACATTGCTGATCATCTGGCTTACTATGTGTCATCCCTTAACATTCTTCATTTTCCTTTAAAGACAGCCACACTGATTTTAATTCTTACAATCTTTATACATCCTCTGCCCTCTGCCTTAGGGCCTTTGCACGTACTACACTTCCTTGAATGAAATATTTCTTGCTCCTCAACCTTCATATCCCACTTCTCTTATTTCCCAACGTGACTTGCTTCTCCCCATACTTTAGTACTCAATATAATTGTAACTTCTTCTGGGAAACTTATAAAAACCGTTCAGTTTGGCAAATAATCTATGCAAGCCATATGCTTTATGTTTTATCCCAAAGCCTCTAAAATATTGATAGGTAGTTAAGATTAGAAGTTCCTGTTCATTTTGGAAGATGGGAAGAGGTGACTTGTACTTTGAAATCACCTTTTATTTCCCCACAGAAATGTTTAATAGACTAATCACATGAAATTAAATCAAATATGAATGGCTATAGATGTGCTTGTTAGGGAAAAAATTAGATTCTGTTTTATTTCCCATTGTTAATAACTTTTGAGGCCTTGGGCAATTTATCACAAATCTCTGGGTCTCAATTTTAAAATATCCTTATTTGTAGATGTTTAAATGTTTATAATAGATAGGGACAGTGATGGGTAAGTATTTCAGTTTAACTTAGAATTGTGATATCATCTGTGGAGAAAAGTTAGAACAAAAATATCTACATTATGAATGTGAAAACAGGTTCTTTACAAAGTAAACTTTTCCAAATGCTGCACTGCATTCTGGACTGACCTGCTGCTGTTGACAAGCCGCTCTGTGCCTTTACTCCATAAAAATTTCGGTTTGGGTGCAGCTTTAGGTTTGCATTCAATTATAACCCGTCCTCCTTTAGCAGCCAGGATCTTTTTCTTCATAGGATTCATTTCAAAAGTTGGAGCCAAAGCTAAAAAGAAAGGACTAGTTATTTTCTTTTTTTGCTAAAAAGAAAATTCTTCTATACTATAGCACTTTTTATTTCCTTTTGATTAATAAGCCATAGAAAGGATTGTTGCTGTTGGTCATTGTGTCTGATTTTTTTGTGACCCCATGGACTGTAGCCCACCAGGATTCTCTCTCCATGGGGTTTCCCAGGCAAGAATACTGGAATGCCATTGCCTTCTTCAGGGGATCTTCCCAACCCAGGGATCAAACCTGGGTCTCCTGCACTGGCAGGTGGATTCTTTACCGCCAAGCCACTTGGGAAGCCATAAAGGATTAATCTCACAAATATTATCCACTATGACCAACAGACATTCCATACATAATATTAGTAGTTTCTCTTTGCTTTAGTAACTTCACTAAGGTATATTTTATTTATTAAATCTTGCCCATTTTAAATATGCAATTCTTGGTGATAACTGGATTATTATAAATTTTATTTGCAGTCAAATGTAACTTCACAAGGGAAGTTAAGTGAAAGCCTGGAGGTAATGGAGCACCGTTATTAATACTGACATATATTTATAATTAGTATTCTTTAACCACACTTTGAACAATCTCTAGTTTACAAGTGAGAAAACTAATATCTATTAAGATTATGTAACTTGCCAAAGGTGCAGCAGGCAGAGTGTTATCAGGTGGGAGTTACATTTGAATCTAGTTCATCTGATTCACAAGCATGCTCTTTTCAGTAAACTATAAGACTCCTCCTTCATTATACAAACATTTATTGAGCACCAACTATGTGCAGACACTATGAGATGCCTTGATAAACAACCTTGCCTTTAAAACCAACCTACAAACAACTATGGGAACGATGTTTTCAATTAACTGAGGAGTACATGGTACATCTTCTTACCTCAAAGTATAGAACAATAATTATGAAAACAGGTTAGAGCCTAGAATCACTTACTTAATGATATCTGACTTTCTTTAGTGTCTCCACATCTGGCTCATTTCTCAATCTCTTCATCTTCCCCCAGACTCTGGGGGAATTCCTTCTATTTCCACATATTCCAGTTATCTGTAACTGTCCTTTCTACAGCTTTTTCTGAGTCTAAGTATATCTTTATCCAGCTCTTGGTGCTTCATCATCTAGTTCCATGATTCTCAAATTTTATCTGAGCATCAGAACCATCGGAGGATCTCGGTAAAAATGCTGCTGAGATCTCAGTAGGTCTGGGGTGAACCTGAAAATCAGCACTTCTAGGAAGTGAGAAACATACTCTGAGGAACACACTTCTTATGGAAAAGATATAGGTTATTCCATTGTTCTTTTAGCTTGTGTTTTATAATTGGCAAGAAATATATAAGTAAACAACCAACTCATGTTGTATACCTAACATAGCATGTGGTACTCTGTCTAGGTTTATTAAATATTATGGGTAACATATTGTTTGCAAAATGAGAGAAAATCTAATAGAATTATATTTAAAAAGTCTAAATTCATCTATAAAATGAGAATTTTTCTTGAATCAGTTTAGTTTTAATAAAATAGTTGCTTTTGTCCAGTCCTTTGAATGACTTCATGCTTATGTAATATTTGAATTTCTAGTGACAGAATCTAGACTATGTTCATATATATGTGTACATATATATATACACACATACATGTGCATGTATGTATATTCTCTTTTCTCTTTATTGAGCTTCAGTACAGTTCAGTTCAGTAGCTCAATTGTGTCCGACTCTTTGCGACTCCATGGACTGCAGCATGCCAGACCTCCCTGTCCATCACCAACTTCCGGAGTTCACTCAAACTCGTGTCCTTTGAGTTGGTGATGCCATCCAGCCATTTCATCTTCTGTTGTCCCCTTCTCTTCCCTGCCCCCAAACCCTCCCAGCATCAGAGTCTTTTCCAATGAGTCAACTCTTCGCATGAGGTGGCCAAAGTACTAAGTACTGGAGTTTCAGCTTTAACATCATTCTTTCCAAAGAACACCTAGGACTGATCTCCTTTACAATGGACTGGTTGGATCTCCTTGCAGTCCAAGGGACTCTCAAGAGTCTTCTCCAACACCACAGTTCAAAAGCATCAATTCTTTGGCCCTCAGCTTTCTTCACAGTCCAACTCTCACATCCAGACATGACTACTGGAAAAACCATAGCCTTGACTAGATGGACCTTTGTTGGCAAAGTAATGTCTCTGCTTTTGTATATGCTATCTAGGTTGGTCATAACTTTCCTTCCAAGGAATAAGCATCTTTTAATTTCATGGCTGCATTCACCATTTGCAGTGATTTTGGAGCTCCCCAAAATAGAGTCTGACACTGTTTCCACTGTTTCCCCATCTGTTTCCCATGAAGTGATGGGACCAGATGCCATGATCTTCATTTTCTGAATGTTGAGCTTTAGGCCAACTTTTTCACTCTCCTCTTTCACTTTCATCAAGAGGCTCTTTAGTGCCTCTTCACTTTCTGTCATAAGGATAGTGTCATCTGCATATCTGAGGTTATTGATATTTCTCCCAGCAATCTTGATTCCAGCTTGTGCTTCTTTCAGCC